>OX155968.1:10483671-10715899 GCA_944548615.1 Micropterix aruncella
AAAGGTGTTTGAAAACGAAACCATGGGCAAATATCCTACATTCGTTATATATATTTCAAACAAAGATGTTTTAATGAATTTACTTAATATTTATCATTATTTTCACATGCAATCATAGAAAAAAATAGGAATGAAATGCAGAGAATCATGAAATGCAAGAAACACAAATAAGTCCATTATTTGCCCAAATTTACTACAAAGCTATACTCAACTGTACAAAGCTTTACTCAACTGAGTAATTACTGACTTTTTTCGGGAGACATTATTTTTGCACAACGCGAACATGACACAAATTGCACTGCTTACTATTTCAATTAAAAGTCTCAATGCTGCAAAAACTTCGTTAATAATAGGAGATAGTTCCGTACACTTGGGATGGATGGCAGTTTTTTGGATTTTACTGAGCTCACAAAAAGGATTTCCGTTGCTTTTACAAAAGTACTACTGCTTGTTTCGTTTTCGAATCACTGGGCTTATATGGGTTAATTAGCCACTATACTACTAACTAATACAATAGGAAAGAGTAGAGGAGGACACTCAATTTAATGAAAAGGTGATGAACAAATTTGGACAGCAACCTAGACGCTTAAGTTTTTATCCAAACAGTAACTTGATAAAAAAATCAGGGGGTGAAAAGACAGGGGGGTGAAAGTGCACCCCCTTGAATCCTGCTGCCGGCGCCCCTGCTGCCCACCCCGACTCTCCCGTTGCAATTAACTATCTAAATTTCACCTGGGTAACTGATACCGGACCTCACCACTCACGGGTTAAATATCGAACTCAAGTAAATCGTGTGGACTCACTTGTAAATGAAAGAGGGGGCTAGAGCTTTGAAGAGGGAATGATACGGTACAAGAGATAAAGGGGTTAAAGGTATATACCTATTTATAACATTCCTCTACAGATAAATCTACATATAACAGCGTGTCTATAGTAGGCTTTACCTATAGTAGGTAAAAAATGATTTTTTTCCTACTATACTTAATATATATAATATAATAACCCCAGGGTAGGGCGGTAAACTGCTCAACATTATTGACATTGACAGTGATACACACATATAGCGTACAATTAGCCGACTTGGATTACGACTTTGGGACCGATCAATTCGAACGTCTGTCACTAATATCATTTAAATCACTTTTCAACTCTCAGTTGACTGTACTATTTTTTGTGATTTACGCCATAAAAAAATAATTTCATTTCAGATTTAGGATGATTTTGCTGGAGGATAGTGATAATAATATAACCGATAAATAAGAAGTACCTATTCGCATCAAACCGCTATCCAGCCAAAGTAATGAAATAACGCAGTGGAAGCATAGTAGTAGGTCGGTGTCGACTACAACGGATGAACCCGTCACCCCAGGCTGGTATAACGATATAGATCGTTCTTTCAGCCGTGGGATGAGGGTAGAAAACTTGGGGACAATCTACGTCTAATTCACCAGCAACCCGTTAGAGACCGACGGCGAGGCACCGGGAAAGGTAAGCAAACGGGCAGCCTCACCTCCTAACTACCAGTTTTGGCAGGATATCTCCGTCTGGAATTAACCTTCAGGATACCTACCGTCCTCCCGACTGGTTACGGGTCCGAAGTCGCTTCGCAACCTCTACCTGTTGTGTTACAGCGGTAATTCAGTTTGTATTTATCGAGGACCTGGGCGTTCTTTGCCCATAGTGCAACACGGGATCGAGTGGCCCGAGGTCATTTCAATAATGGCATGACAATAGGTCAACATCCACACCCGCTGCTTAGGAAACAGTATGTTTCCATAGTCTCCAGACCCCTTCAGACAATCCCGCCGGGAGAAACCGGTCCACCAGCTCTGAGGCCTGAGACACGGGAGTCTTACCCGGGGTTGCCTTCCACTCAAGGAGGCTTCTAAATAGGAGCTGAATCGTGAGTTGAGCCGGTCCGAGAACAAAATGGATCTTGTGGCCCAAGCTGCACAGTGGCAGTGGAAGCACATATATAAATAAACAGTGTAGGTACTTATAGAAAAGGATAGTAAAATTGCAATTCCTACTCAAAAAAAATCTTTTTTACATGACTGCCCCACAAAAAAGGAGTGCAATGTGCTCAAGGTTCGTCTATGTATGTTTTCCGTCTCTTAATTCCACTATAACTTCTAAACGCTTAGATTGATTTAGAAATGTATGGTATTGTTAGAACCGTTATGTCACCCTGAGTGGCATTACTGTCCAAATATTAAGTAAGTAGTTATCTAAATGTCCAAAAGTCAAAAATTATCATAAATATATCGTGTTTAGTGTCAAATGAAAGGTTTGGTTTTAAGTGCATTCCCATTCTTCTACCCGATACCAGGCAAAGGACGCCGCGGTCCGCGATAGATTCTGTAGAAACCGTATCACCGCTTCGTAAGGGAGAGGACTGCGCAATCGACCTCGATTCTGTAACCAGTCGGGAGACCAGAGTAATCTTGTTGCAACTGGTAGCAAGGGCGCGAGTGTCAGCCCGCTGGGTGATTAACCTGGTTATCTCGCGGTTAAGGCGTTGGCTTCTTACGGGCGTGTGGCGTAACTAGACGGTGGACCGTTTTCGTCCTAAGTCTTCTGCGCTCACCTCACGTGAGACAGAACGATCTAATATATATCGTTACAACTTCTTGAAGTGACGGGTTCGCCCATTGTATTCCAACAGGTCTAGATGTCGCACGGGGGGGGGGGGGGGGTTCTAAAAGCGGTGCCAGTTGAATTTAATGAAATCTTTCTCTTCGCAGACCGATATTTTTCTCTTCCCAAACCAGATGTGTTCTCCTTCTATCGTAATGTTAACCTAGGCGAATTAAGGAGACAAATTGATTCCGTAGATATGCTTCCGCACCGCATCCGCCGGTGAATTTGTTAGCTCTGCCGACGTATACACTAAGCGAGTAAAATGTATGAAATAAATACCGCGTTATTTCAAAAACACCGCGTAATTCAAAAACAAGGATTGGAAAAATCGTCCGCATCCATGGGTGGGTCTCATGAACAACTTTCGTTCAGGTATGTAGCAGTCAGTTCAGTCACTTTCTCACAGGGGCCATTCGGCCCGACGATATTTTTTATCTGCCTAGTATCCCTGAGCGCCAACTTTTCAAACTTTATAAAACTTTCTTGTTTTCGATCGGCCAATAAACCAGAAACAATCGAAATTCGGATCTTATGAAAAACAAACATCCTATTATGAACCGGTTTATTACCCAGTTTTTCACTAACCTGCGGACAGCTCCACGATAAAAGCGGCTTTCCCCAAAGGTCTGCAAGTCTGGCGGCGACGTCACACATGTCCTCATCCAGGGAACCTATCAGGGAGCGAGTTGAGTCCTGCGATAGTGCATCCAGAATTGCAGAAAGGCCACGGCTTTTTGTTTCACATACACCTAAAACAAGGAAAATACAAATGACGTTAACTCAAAAATGAGATAAATACATAACATATAGAAAACATCGTACACATCATAATAGGTGATTTATATTTTTTAAATAAATGCTAATTGAATTACTATTTATATTATAAAGTAACATTTAATTCTCCTTATTATTTATAGTGTTAAGAGTCGGCACAATGTATAGGGCATAAACATTATTTCGTAGGATCGCAATTAATTGCAAAAATATTATTTATTATGAAATTTTAAATTTAATACGTGTAAATAAATCGAGACATAAAGTACAGTTTCACTATTCTTCTTTAGTTTAGCTCCTAAATACTACGTGGTGATATTCAGTCAGAAAGAAAAAAATGCTTTACCTGGGATATCCTTTTGACGGCACACAAAATAAGTCAGAGGACGTTTCCAACGAATCAAAATGGTTTCATAGTATATGTTTTATATTCAAATCCGGATTTTTTAAATATTTTAAATTATTCAGTTTTATTCCGGACTATTTTGCTTAATTTCATTTAAAAACCAATGAAACTGAAAGAGTATAAATCTTTTAGAATATTCACAAACTAAATCACTTTGTCAAAGGCTTTAAAAAGCGTAAAAGCCTATTCTTCGTACTTTTGACCGAGTTTGATGACAAGCTTCCTTGACAACAGACAACAGATAAGAGAAATAAGAAACGAAACATCTGAACTTAAAATTACTATTTTGAGAGGGAAGGGAGTTACCCACAAGGGCAATAATCTTTTCATCGTATTCATGAATGACAAACCGTAAGCCAAAATAAGGAAACAGACCTCCTATTATTATATTTATTTATTAGTTCTTCGGAAAATATATATCGCTTTATATTATTACAAGTAGTTTTGGTGAAATATTTCAATGGCCGGTTAATTGTTTCCTACAATTACGATAAGTTATGATAAGTTACAGTTACGATAAGTTATCAAAATTAAATTGAATAAAATCATACTAGTATCGAACTACACTATCTTTCAGATGTTGAACAGTTTCGTGCAGCTTGGGCCCACAAGATCCATTTTGTTCTCGGATTGGCTCAACTGCTAAGCTATATATCTCTGTTGGAATTTGCGAGTACCGCTAAACGCTTACTTTTGTTGAGACATTTTTATTGAAATTTGTACAGGACAACGTCTGTCGGGTCAGCTAATATTAAGAGGCCGTAAAAGAAATTTTGCGCATTTCGTGAATTTAAGTAATTTTGCAGACGTGAATTTATGGTTAAAATACTGTATTTCTATAAGTTTTATTGCACAACTTAAAACATCATTTATATTATTGTCTAATGAGTGAGCTACTTTTTTGAAAATTATTCTAGAATTTTGATTAATTGACCTTAAACCGGCGACTGTTTGTGAATTTTTGCTGTAAGAGGTTTAGAATATAACATATTTACGAATCGTTTTGACATCCAAACGGTATATAAAAATTAAAATGTATTGTTGTGAAAGTCCTCTATATAATCAGTGAATCACTTTTTACTACTTTCATATAAAATTGTTGATAAAAAAAATATTTAACTTTGTCAAATTTTTTAGAAAATGGGCGAAGAAATGCTTTTGATTTTGGCCTTTTAGAACTCTCGTTCATAAAATAAAAAAAAACAGAAATAAACTTTAGTTCAATATCAATCCATTTCCGAAAAAAAATGCAAAACATTAATTAAAATTGGCAATAAAGTCTTTTAAAACAATCTAATTCTCGCGTTATGATACTCGCCTATGATACGATTCACGCCTCAAGTCAGCTAGTCCCCGCCGAGCGCTTCCAAAGGGTGCACGTATCTCTTTGGCTCCGAAGATCCTACCTACCTATAGTTATATTATACCATTGATTATAGAGGTATCACGGCCCACATCAATTTCGTACACGGCCTCTTAAATAAAGTCAGGGAACCTTTCAGAAATTTATCTAGGTATTCGTAATTAATGTATATTTGAAACATTTGTAGTGCTACCATTTATTTTTGTTAAGTAATGTGCGGATTTGGCGCAAGCGCATGTATCTCTCTTATTCAAAATCCACCCGCTGAATAGCATTTGTAGCGACGGAAGAGAATTGTTCGCCCGGTGAAAGACATGACAAAGACATTCCGCTTAGCGCTGGCGCAATTGCGCTAGGATGAGATGACACAATCACTTCAACGCACTTCAAGCGGCCGCAACAGTAATTGGGCACCCTGCAAAGACGGCTACGGAAGATGTGAATCGTGCTGAATGCGGCAAATTCTGAGGTATAACTGTCGCACATATTTACATATATACCAGGTGTAACTGTTCCGTTTAACTCCCCGATAGGCGCACAGTTTTAAGATACATTTCAACCATATTAAGATCGGTGTTACAAAGCAATAAGTAATGAGAGGGATATTGAATTCAGTACTTTTCTTTCCAACAGATGTCTCCAGATAGAAGTTGAAATAGGTATCTAATGATTCCATTTAGCTTGGGCCTGATTGCCTGTTTATCATTTTGAGTCGGCTCAACTCACGATTCAAATCCCATCCGGTAGCATCCTCGAAGTGGGATAGCATCCTAATCTCCGGTACAAGGAAAGGGTAGCCCTCGGTTCGTCCGTCGCAATAATGACATCATTATACTTCCGGCCGATAAGGGTTCCTCCATAGTGGTTCAGCTCCACTATGGAGGAACCCTTATCGCTCCATAGTGGATATATATATATATATATATATATATATATATATATATATATATATATATATATATATATATATATATATATATATATATATATATATATATATATATATATATATATATATATATATATATATATATATATATATATATATATATATATATATATATATATATATATATATATATATATATATATATATATATACATATATATATATATATATATACATATATATATATATATATATATATTATATATATATATATATATATATATATATATATATATATATATATATATATATATATATATATATATATATATATATATATGATAGTTTTGTGTATATATTCTTTTTAGAATTGATCAATAAGATGATTATAAAGTAAATAATTATAAAAGCCACTTACATCGTGACGAAGGATTCCCTTGATCGGATTCGGGAATGCTTTAGGTGTTAACGAGAATGATGAATGCCTCTCACTTGCGGAAAGAGGAGTAGGTTTAAGTTGGGCCCATTTTACAACTAGTAACGCTCACCCTTCATCCAATTATCTCAAAAATTAAGCTACAATCCTTCTTTATACGTAAACTCACTCAATTTCCTATTATTTCAAGGGAAATAACAAGACAAGACGAGCTACTTGACAGATGGAAGAATTTAAAATTTCGAATTTCGTTTTTTTATTTTCTAAAGGTGCGATATAAAGAAGCTGCGATCAATATTCAGCTGAAAACTTAAAACTAAAAGCGTGACATGCCCTCATATCAATGAAAGGAAGCAGTCAGCTCTTTCCTATTAGTTGGAAAGATTACCTTTAACCTAAATGGATTATTTACAATGAACGAAACATAAAATATGTAATAATTCAATATTTTGAAATATTTGATAGTTTTGTGTATATATTCTTTTTAGAATTGATCAATAAGATGATTATAAAGTAAATAATTATAAAAGCCACTTACATCGTGACGAAGGATTCCCTTGATCGGATTCGGGAATGCTTTAGGTGTTAACGAGAATGATGAATGCCTCTCACTTGCGGAAAGAGGAGTAGGTTTAAGTTGGGCCCATTTTACAACTAGTAACGCTCACCCTTCATCCATTTATCTCAAAAATTAAGCTACAATCCTTCTTTATACGTAAACTCACTCAATTTCCTATTATTTCAAGGGAAATAACAAGACAAGACGAGCTACTTGACAGATGGAAGAATTTAAAATTTCGAATTTCGTTTTTTTATTTTCTATATATATATATATATATATATATATATATATATATATATATATATATATATATATATATATATATATATATATATATATATATATATATATATATATATATATATATATATATATATATATATATATATATATATATATATATATATATATATATATATATATATATATATATATAATATATATATATATATATATATATATATATATATATATATATATATATATATATAATATATATATATATATATATATATATATATATATATATATATATATATATATATATATATATATATATATATTATATATATATCTATATAATATATATATATATATATAAACAACAAATATTTGATAAAAAACCCTTATAACAATAACTAAAAATAATATATTCCACTTTCTGTAACGGCAGTCGTGTTTTTATTCTTTTAATTTGCTTCTTTATTTGCTTTATTTGCTTATTCAATAAAGTAATTCCAAATTATTTCGTAATTGCCTATGTAACAAATCGCTTCTTGATAAGGCCAACTATGACTTTTATACTATTTGACAGTCAAGGTGGTAATTAACACTTTATGTGACTTTTCTCTCCTAGTAACGTATCGTAATTGCATATCGTATTTAATTTAGGGCATTGGTCTATCCGTTGTACAATTTTAATAATACTTTACGAGCAGTAGAGCGGCTTCGACGTAGTTTGTATTACTGCACGTTGTAGCCCACATCCGCTTTCAGGCGGGAGAATCGCTTTTCCTGCGGGAAAGCCCGGAAAGAGACCTTCAACGGCGGCCTGAAATGCGACACAACTTCCCCTTCAGCGAGCGATACGCGCCAACAACTCCGCTTGTACTTCCGGTTGAAGTATGCGACTGAGCCTATTTGACACTTTTCATATTATTAGGTTTCAACTACGTTTGTATACAGAGTGAGTTTTTAATTAGTGACATCCTTGAAGTGGGTGAATCAGTATGAGCTAATGAGCAACGTTTGATAGGTTTTTTGGGAAAAACACAAGAACACATGACATGCTTTTATTTATCAATTATGTTTTCTAAAAAAAAAAATCGAATTGTTTAAATTGACAAAAAATATATAAAAATTTACTCGTACTAATTCACCCGCTTCAAGGATGTTAGTAATTAAAAACTCACCCTTTATTTGCAGTCGATTTTAGTCACTGCCACATATTATGGCTTGTCGAACTTTTATTTATCAGTCAAAATTTCAAAATGTTTCGATTGGATTTTTTTTTTGTTTTTTGTAAAAAAGGTTATTAAATGTTGCTTTCTTGGTCGTACTGATTCACCCTGTTCAAGGATGTCAAAATTCAATTAATTCAAAATAAATATTTTTCGTATAGAAAGGAAAATTCAAAATATTAAAAAAAATATTTTTTTTTTGTTTTGTGTCAAAAAAAAATATTTAGAGTTTCTTGTTTGTTCTTACTTACTCACCCACTTCATGGATGTCACTAATTAAAAACTCACCTGTATTTGCGGTCGATTTTAGTCACTGGCCATGTCACATAATGGCCAATGATTCTCTGTAAATTGCGCGCTCGTCAGTGTCGAACAAAATATGTTACGCCTATATCGTATAATTCGAAATAACTGTCTTAGTAAATCTACCACATTTTACAGTAAATTGCCTTTGGGAGGTTCGCTTTAAGAAAAAGATACAGTGTATTTTAATTTAAAATCCATTTCAAGGCATTAGGGAATTTGGCAATATTGTTTTTGTCAGTTCTTCTGACTTTCTTGACTATATATATTTTTTATTCTTTCAATTATTTTCGCTCACCCTGAAATACGTCTCGTGATGTCCTGACTAATTCAGAACGCCGAAAGGTGAGAGATGACCTAAGACACCCACCGCACGGACAGGATCCCACCTAAATCGTTTCAAATTGTTAAAATCGTTCATGAGCCGAACACAATTGTTTGTTTGTTTGTTTATACTCTTTATCGTGAAAATGTCACAATGGGCGGGTTTATTGTCATATAATAATTTTTTACAAGCAACCCTACTATAACGTGTTATATGTATGTGTACGTGTAACATGTGTGTAAGTGTGTGTCTTGTTATTACATTCGATCGACAGAATTGAAAATGCAATTCCGTTAATTTGATCCCAACGGAAAATGGTGACCCAGCCGGGAATCGAACCCGGGACCTTACAATGTAAGATCAGGCGACCTAACCACTATGCCACCGGGCCGTGTACACAATCACTCCATGGCAGTCAATCATGGCACCACATAATTCAAAGGAGAGCTTCACTTGGCGAGGATTTTAAGAAACAGCCAGCACCGAAGCCCCATCTCCACTTCACCACCTGGCGCAGTCTCACCAGACTGAGTGTGGGTGTGACAATATTCCCAGCGTATCTCGTTCGTTGGGGCTACACGGAGAACCCCATAAGCACCTGTGGAACGCTCCAGGATGAATACCACCTCCGATCCTACCCAAAACTGTCATTCTCCATCACACACCAGGACCTACAAGAGGCAAACGATAAGGCCATCCAGGCCGCATATTTTTGGAGACGTGTCCTAACCTGGCATGAATACGTTACCGAATCACCAATTATTGATTTCTATATTATTGTGAATATTTATTCTAATTCTAATGACGATTGATTATAATTATCATTAATATTTTGTCAAAATTTATATATTTTTATATTTATTTTAATTACTGTCTATATTTTAATTTGTGTATTTACCTAATACTTCTAATTGATTATTAGCACGATATGCACAATAGTATGATATTACATAATGGGTCGAATTCCGTTTCTCGCAGGTGCAATTGGGATTTAAACACGCGCTAAAACGACGCCTAATTTTGAACTGACGTTTTGATATACCCTTTCGTGGGTCCTAACTGGAGCGTGGTTATGTAGGGCTCATCAGATGCTTAAATTGACGTTAAGCACCGTCTAGACCCTTTTTGGTATTCCATTTTTACAAGTATCCTGGAGGATGGGTCTTGTTCGAAAACGGTCTAAATCGAGCAGTCTGCGTCGAGCAGTCACCGTGTAGCTCTTGATTCTCTCGTGATTGCCAAGATTTTTTGTCACGATTTCAAAGTTGTTTGATCAGCATTGGCTTTAATTCAAAGAAGGGACGATGAAAGCCGATTATAGTAAGTAATCGTTATACATATAATATTTATATTTTGCCCTGATGGTCCTGTGTCAATATTATTTGTACATTATGAAAAATATGCTTGCATATATTTTAGTCTTGTATATTGTATTATAAAAAGCCTTGTATATTTGTATATTTTGAAACAAACGAAAACATGGCGATAATAAGCGTGCGGCGACGAGACGACGCGGGGCGAGCGGGCAAGCGAGTGACCGAGCTGTCAAAATTAACACCCCGCTTTGGAACGGCCATAGACAAAATTGCAAATTTTATGATTTAAGACCGGTTCTTAATTTTCATGAAACTGAATACCAACAAAATAATGAAGGTGCTTAAGTTCCTAATTTTTAGCACCAGCTTAATTTAAGCCTTCGAGAAATAGAATACGGGCCATTATGATCATTTGTAAATTTATTTGTTTAATATACAAATATTACCTAGTAAATCTGCGCTCGAATATTCAACTTTCTTGTATGATTAACTTATAATGTAGTTACTTGTATACATACTCGAGTGGTAATTTTCATTAATATAGTGTAATGTGTTCAGGGTTCATCTATCTATGTTTTCATTTTTTTTTATTCCTCTATAACTTATAAACTCTTGAACCGATTTTAAAGTATGTGGTATTTTTAAAATCGTTATATCATGCTGGGTGTCTTATGGCACTTAAACTGTAAAAATATTTAGTAAATATTTCTCCAAATGTTTAAATCTCCAAACGTCAATAAATTAACATAAATATATTATGTTTAGTTTCAAATCGCAGGTCTGATTGAGTAAATTCCGAAAATAAATCTGTATCTAAATGGATAAATACACAAACCACAAACATTTCATAAAAAAACCTATAAAAGTATTATCAATACAGGTAGTTCACTGTTTGTAAGGGCAGCCGTATTTTTATTTTTTTTAATATATTTTACTTGTTTTATAATGTTGGTAGAAATAGTTTTATAACGTGTTATAATGTTGGTAGTAATATAATAACATTCGAGTAGTAATATTGGTTAATTTTGAATTTACCAGTGTAGGAAATTCCAACAATTTAAATGATTTGGTTGTTCCACGTTCATCACCTGCAGCTCCACCATAGCATCCTACGTTCAGTATCAGATACGGAAGATTAAGTAATTACAGTATTTCATAACGCTTCCCATTCCAGTTTTCGTCGACAAACGTCCATTTCTGCGCCAATACACCTTTTGTAGTGTTTTTGGCAACGTGTCATTTCGTTTAAACCAGAGATTCCACTTGTGTAAACACGTCCATCCCAGTCCTATCGCAGTGCCCGTTAAATTGAAAGCAACGGTGCATTTAATCCCAAGGCGGACGAGTCCACTTTTGTACCGGACGTGATCATTTATGAATAGGAGTGCAATATTACAGCAATTATGGAATAAATGTTCAAAACTTCGGATGGTTTCTCTGTAAATTGAAATAGTTATTGCAATATCATCTAGCATGTAAATATATTAAAAAGATTAAAATACACGACTGCCGTTGTAGAAGGTAAAGTACTGTATTTATAATTATTTTTATTACGGTTTTTACGGAATATTTGTGGTTTATGTATTTATCCATATAGTCAGATGTATATTTCCGGAATGTACTTAATCAGACCTTTCATTTGATACTAAGAACGATACATTTATATTAATTTATTGACATTAGGACATTGGGACATTTAATTTTTGATATTTGGACAGTTTAGGTCTCCTATGACACTCGAGATGACATAACAATACTATCAATATCACACACTTCTAAATCTGTTCAAGCATTTAGAAGTGATGGCGAAATAAACATCAGGATTTCATCACTAATATATACCGAATTTTTTCCGAGTAAAATTGCGTAGTTTTATAATTTTCCAAAATGTTGATTGGAATAAATTCGTAAGATCCAATCACTTTATTGTGCTATAAATACATTACCTAATGTTTATTACACTGGATTTATAATAAAAATTAATAGTTTAAAAAACCACTAAAAACACGCATTTATAAATGCACGTAAAAACAAAAAAAACGACTATTGTATCAGAACAACGACATCTTATCTGTAAACGTATCTTTGCAGAACCATAATAAAATATGATAAGATTGTACACATATCTATCGTTGTTACTAGACCTATCTAACAAGTCCAAACACTGCTATGATACGATATTCCATCATGGAATGCCAGTATCTATCTTCCGGCTTCATAATCAGACCTTGAAACCTAATCGTGGTCAAAGTTCATTCCAAGATTTTTCTAACAAGTCCAAACACAGCTATGATGTTAAAAAAGCGTGTTAAAAAAGCCAATTTATGCACAAATGGCGGACTTATCACTATTCAATATCAGACATTCAATATTGAATATAGACGTTCAATATCAGACACGGAAAATTTAGTATTTACAGTAATGAATAAAGCGCCCCTATTCCAATATCCATCGTTAAACGCCCATTTCTGCGCCTGTATCTTTTGTAACGTTTTTGGCAACGTGTTGTTTTGTTTGAAGCAGAGCTTCCGCTTGTGTACACACGTCTATCCAATTTTATAACTGTGCCCGTAGAAATGAAGGCAATAATGGATTTAATCCCAAGTCGGGCGGATCTGCTTTCGTACCCCACGTGCATGAATATGAATCATCATTTATGAATAAATACATGAGTCGTTTATGAATAAAAGAACAATATTATAGCAATTATTATTACAGTTAAAAACTACCGATGGTGGAAATAATGATTTTCTTACTATCAATATACAGGTGGGTTTTAATAACATGGCATCCTTGAAGTGGATGACGTACTCGCGAGGTGACGCCCCGCTTGTACATAGTTATGACATGATGGCAAGGCACTATCACGAGTAAATCAAACAAGGGACCTAGGAGTGACCTTTGACTCACGGTTGAAATACAAACAGCACAACTACACCCTAGTTGATAATTCTTACAAATTGCTAGGTTTTGTAATGAGGAGCATGAGACAGTTCAACAACACATTTGTCATGCGCCTCCTATTCAATTCCCTAATTCGGAGCAGATTAAAAGTCAACGAGGCAATATGGAGTCCTTACGAAAATAACTACTTATCCAGGCTGGAGAGTATACCGAAATGCTTTCTGAGGTTCCTGTACTTTAAACAGCACGGATATTATCCTATTCTATATCCTACGGTATTTATTCTGGGGATGGTTGGGTACAACCCACTAAGCGTAAGAAGAGATTGGCTGTCAATCTGCCATATATATAAACTGCTTAGGGGGTTCGTTGATAATCCGACCATCCTTAGGAGAATCGGTCTGTTTGTACCCGCCAATGCTATCATATATTTATGTATACTTTTATTATTTATACTCAACTTACTTTAATATATCCATTAATTTAGAAAATTATATTCATTATCCGCCTTGTTTTATGATATCCTATAATTATATTTCTACATATAAACATGTCTATGATTTTATTTCGAGGAATTCCCTAATATTAATCTCCATAAATACTCAATTATTAAAAATTAAAATACCAATAATTAAGCTGCAATTAGTGCAAATACTGCTCGATAGCTCGAAAATTAATTTATTCTATTTAAATAGAAATGGCTGATTTCAACGATTGCTTAGACGACTATAAAAGCATCCCTTGTAAAGTCTTTGATTCAGTTAATAATTGCAAAAAATACATTAAATCCGAGAAACATCTTAAAAAAATAATATCAATTAATATTCGTAGCATTAGGAAAAATTTCGATGATTTTCTTCTTTTACTGCACAATAAAGTGGATATCCTGATTATTACCGAATGTTGGATCAGTGACCTCATGTACTCAAAATACTAAATGGATACAAATGTCACTACACAAAAATTGTTAGATTGCAAAATGACGGGGTCGTGGTCTACATAAAATCAGAAATTAGTGCTATAGTAACGGAAAAAATAATCAAGAATGCTAACTGCCTGCATATATGTAATAATAAATAAAAACATTAATCTTTTTGCAATGTACAAGACGCCTAGCAAAACAAATATTTCTAACTTCTTAGAAACGCTAAACAATGTGCTGCAATAGTATTCCCATGATGGAAGCAGTGTAATAGTAGCCAGAGATACGAATATCAATATCATTAATAATCGGCATGCACAGTCAGAGGATTATCTCAACATGCTGGCCAAAATTGGAATTACAGCTGCAATCAACAAAGCTACAAGAGTAGATAGTTATAAATCCAGTTGTATTGATCATTTCATGGTCAGATCTAAACTACTAGTAAAATCATTTATCTTGACAACTTCAATCACAGACCATTACCTCACTGGACTCTGTATATCGAGAAACACAGTAAAATATACCCATCCGATAGTCAGTAAGCCAGTCATAGATAACGTTAAGCTATTGGATTTAATTAAAAAATTAAACTGGTCATCAGTACTAAATGCAAAAGAAGCAAACGTTGCAGCTAATAATCTCCTAAACATAATGACTCAATGTCTCAAAGACTCGTCTTCTAATAAGAAAGTCACAAAAAAGAAAGTACACACTAAACTCAAACCGTGGATTACGGAAGGCCTTCTATTTTGTATTAAAAAACGTGACAAGATTCATAAGCAAACAAAAGACAACCCAAATGATATACAACTTTACACATACTACAAAAAATATCGAAACATATGTACAAACATTATTAAAAAACTAAGGAAATATATTATAGCGAACAGATACGACAAGCTGGCCAAGATTAGAGAAAAATTTGGAAAAGCATTAACACTGTGGCCTCAAGACAAAAAATCAAACCTACTTTTGAAAAAATATTAATAGGCAAGGATTTAAAACACATGGAAACTCATAAGAATGATATTGTAAATTATGTCAATGAATTCTTCACAACAGGACAGAAGTTAGCAAAATCAATACTACGTGACTCTCAAACTACAGAAACTGTTCTGGCTAACTTAACTGATGTTACTCTAAAAAAAGGCGATACAAATCGGAACTACTGTTTACTGAAGCTAAAGTCCTAAATATCCAACAACTTTTTGTGAAGAATATACTGCTTAATTTCCATAGAAGCAAACACCTAAAACCTAGAAGCCAGCAAACGATTAATACAAGAAATGCAGAAAAACAAAACTATCTAATTCCACATGTAAAAACGACGTTTGCTCAACGACAAATTTATTTTCTGGTACCTAAAATTTACAAATGTATTGTTGAAAAGATTAAAACATAAAGTAATAAATACGTTTAAACAGAAAATCAATTCCTGGTTATTAGAGTTGGGCCCATCAAAATTAAACGACGAATTACTGATCATTGCTGTTTGAAAGGTTATGTATGTATTTTTATGTATGTTTGTATATATATATATATATATATATATATATATATATATATATATATATATATATATATATATATATATATATATATATATATATATATATATATATATATATATATATATATATATATATATATATATATATATATATATATATATATATATATCTAACTAGGTCAACTAAGGCCTGTATCTAGATGAGCTAATTACAATACTTATAATGACAATGATAAGCACGTCATATCAGGTAACTACATATAACTAAACAAATTATTTACTAGCTATAATATCTATAAATATATATATATATATATATATATATATATATATATATATATATATATATATATATATATATATATATATATATATATATATATATATATATATATATATATATATATATATATATATATATATATATATATATATATATATATATATATATATATATATATATATATATATATATATATATATATATATTTATAGATATTATAGCTAGTAAATAATTTGATTAGTTATATGTAGTTACCTGATATGACGTGCTTATCATTGTCATTATAAGTATTGTAATTAGCTCATCTAGATACAGGCCTTAGTTGACCTAGTTAGATGAGTTTTAGGCAGGTGCCAAACACGATGTGACGGTTTCTCTGAAATGTTTGATTCTTGAACTTGTTTGATATAATTAGTCTAAACCATTGTAATAAGTACCTATAAATAAATAAATAAATAAATAAAATAAATTACTACCGTGCTAGGACTCACGTATTGTTTGCATTACCGCGAGCTAAAACTAACATCGTTCAACACTGCTTCACGGTGCGGACGCTTTGTACCCTAAATGCACTATGTTCGGCTGAGCCAGAATTGGATATTTAGACGGTGAACTTAGCATATACTACAAAGTACTGTAATGGCATTTCTTAGCAATCAAGTAATTAGATAAATATGTAGTATGTAGTATTGAAATTGTTAAAAAGTAGTAACTAGTATAATAAGGAAGGTTAGATAATCATTAGATATATATAAGTATAATCGTTTAATATTACGCTCTAACGTATTTCTCGGTCTCGTTTGCTATAGTCTAGAATAATAGTGTATATATTGGAATAATAATGATAGTAATAGTAATGGAGTGCAGTAATAATAATATTATTAATAGTAGAATTATAATAATAGCCTATAGTAGAATAATAGTTATAATCTAGAATAATAGCCTAGAAAAATAATTAACGATTTAGAATCATCTGTAAGGTTAATTACGTTTGGGGAAATAAATAAATAAACAATAGGAACAAATAAGAAACCTTTGATATAAAACTGTGGGAAAAAGCCATTTTTTGTTGTTTTTTTTTAATTTCCAAATTTTGACTTTGGTCACTCTAGGAAAAGCAGGAGATACATCAGATGAGTAGGAGATCTTGTGTATGTCATCATGAACATTTGGGTATTGAAAATTAATTTGGGTATTGAACATATCTCTCTAATACAAAATTCTAAATATCTATAACTTTGATCATATCTATACTATCTATACTAATATTATAAAGAAGTAATATTTGTAAGTTTGTAAGTTTGTATGTAAAGGGTTATCTCCGAAACTACTCATCGGACTTCAACAATTCTTTCACTAATGAAAATATTTATTATCGATGAGTGCTATAGGCTATATATTATCGTAATGAATATTGGTTTTCAACACGAAATTCTGATATGTGTAAATCAAGTCGGAGAATAATGAGCTGGTGAGTTGTTTTATCGGCGTGCGCTGACGAAACGGTATGATATATATGTATATGAAAACGATATAGGACAAAAACATTCGCCTTAGAGAGATCTACAAAAAAGTCAGCAACATCATTTATTTATTTAAGAAAAAATACTATAAACACTGATTTGCTTACAAAAATAACAGTAACCGAATAGCAACACCTTAACCTTTTGCTTCTTTGATTCTGTCACCCAACTGGGACTAGCCCATTCTAGGGTGGTCAGGACTCTATCTAATATTACAATCAAGTTTGCTTGATTGCTTGATTGCTAAGAACAATACGCATTATAGCAAATTTGAAATGGGACGAATCCTGCAGAAGTCATTTTAAACGACTGAAAATTTTAACGTACATTTCATGGTACTTTTTAAATGTACTAACGGATTTCCACAAGAAAAGAGACCTTCAAAAAAAAAATCCGATATTCATGACATAAACACCAGAAACAAATCAAAATACATGCTACCTAAAGCAAATTTAAAAATAGCGAGACAAGTCAAGGAATACTCCGGTCCCTATTTTTTTAATATGTTACCTCCATATATTAAAGATATTAAAAATAACAATATATTTAAAAAGTCCTTAAAAAAGTTTCTTTTAGAAAATATTTTTTACACCTATGAAGAATACGTACAATTCACCACGAACGGCTAACGAAAGTATTGTGTAAAATCTAAAATTAAATATGTTTAAATAACTATTTATAGGTTTTGAAGACGATAAACTAAACTTGAAACTTGAAACATACAATGTAACGATTTTAAATGAAATGATTATAAATTGTAATTCCTTTTCTAAATTTTATCTTATTTAAATTTTATTTGTTTTAAGTGAATGCAACTAAATATTATTATTATTGTGATTTGATATTTTTTAATGATATTTTAATTTCAATTATTATTACCTGGTATTTCTTTTTTATTTTTTTGGTTTTTAAATTTATTTTTTATAAGAACTTTTTCTTGAATTTTATTTGGACCTAATCGATTTGTTATTGTCTTAATTAGGTTTAAATTTTCTCTAAGTTTAAATTTGTAATTGCACAACTTGGTTTTTAATTTAATTCGGATATGTTAGTATATAATATGTTTCTACAATCTGTAAAGATTTTTGAAAATAAACTGAACTTGACTTGACTTGCTTACAAATGAACAAGTTTCAGTAAAAAATAAAAACACTAAATTGCCCTAAAATGTAGTCTTCAAAAAAAAAAAATTCCATTATATAATCGGCAATAATATAAAATTCGATTAAATAATATAAATAAAGCATATGCAACCTTTATATTTAAGCTACAATAACTGATTTTATTTGAAAAAAAAAGAAAAATAAGAAGTCAGAGTTTGTTGAAGACATTAGCTATAAAATAAAAATCCTTATCAAAATAAACTAATCTATTAGCCATTTACTGTAAGTTTTTATGTGGTGTAGTTATAGAGATATCATAAAATTAGTAACGCGTATAAGCACCCAGAAATACCTAGCAGGCGGCGGCGGTGGCTGCTGGCCCAGAAAGGTTAGCGTTCTGCGGAAGGCGGCGCGTGTGGCGAGGAACAAGACGCGTACGTCTACGATATAAGTAACGCGCATCTTAGGGGGACGTCTTGCACTATATATCTAAATCATCTGGATGGAAAGATGTCATGGAACCTACATATAGAGCATGTTAAGTCAAAACTGTCGTCAGCCTGCTATGCTCTATTATGCATCAGAAGTTGTATGGAGAGAACTGAAGTAATATCGGCCTATTACGCACTAGTTGAGTCACACCTGCGCTATGGTATTCTTTTATGGGGTACTGCAGCGCACATCAACAGTGTATTCACTCTCCAGAAAAGAGCCATACGTGCGATAGTGGGTATTGGTCCACGGCAGTCATGTCGTGAACACTTCCAAAAACTAGGGATATTGACCGTATATGCGATTTTTGCTCAAGAAGCTCTATGCGAATTTTATTGCAATAAGAGCTCGACCATATCCCACGAGGAAGTACATCGGCATGACAGGAATAAAACCCAGTATCTCCAACCGTTCGTAGCACGTACTGCCAAGTTCCAGGAGACTAGTCGATACATAGGCCTCAAACTTTTTAATAAATTGCCTGAAAGATTAAAAGCGATTAAAAACATCGTTATTTTCAAGAGATCCATCCGAGTTTTTAAAATATTGTGAAAATAATATTTAACCATTTAATACACATTTATTGTTAATTGTTTTGTTGTAAACTGTTATGATATAGTGTTTGTTTTTGTTAATTGGTAAGTTTAAAGTTATATATTGTATATCATCTCTTGGCTAAGTTTAAGTAACTAGTTTAAGATTAATTCAATGACATTCCTACACAATTGTTATGGTTGTATTGAAAATAAATACATTTATCACATTTATCACATTTAACCCTTCAGGCCTCGGCCCCTCAGCCGATTGACAAGTTGATGTCCCAAAAAGTTTTAGTAAAAATTTGTAAAAAAAATGAATTATGACACTATCTCACCAAAACATTAATTACTGCCAAACCACTGTGTCCATAATTAAAATAAAACATATTAACATAATAAAACATAATAAAATAAAATAAATTAAATTAAAATTTAATTAAATTAAAATAAAATAAAATTAAAATAAAATTAAAACGGGGCCGTCACACTGAATCGTGTTGTGGCCGATATCGGCCAATCGGGGCTAGAGGGGTTAAAGGTAGCGTCTAAAAAAGGCAATTAAACGTCATCTTACTTAAATTAACAAATCGATTCGAAACTTTACCCGAAGCGAAGCCGCGGGCAACAGCTAGTAGTAAGTATATAAAGTAACTTAAACCAAGTAATAATATTAGAAAAGCCGCAACTCCAATCGCTTAACTTCAACCCCCGCTCGGAAGATACACAGATAAGTAAGCGTGAACCATTAAACTAAGTTATAATGACGGATGGTCGCATAGGTAGGTACTAGGTACCCCTAAATTCTCAAGCATCGTTGGGTGTACGCGCTTAATTAGTTGAAGGCAATTCGAGGTTTTAGTTCGGTTGAGGTTTAGTTTGTATTGATGATACACTCACTGAACTCTACTCAAAATATTCTGGATTGATCGGTTTGACATCTCCCTCTAGAATTACTTTCTTAGACGCTGTCACCCCGTGATAATAATTTTATTTATGTTTTGAATTTCTTACCTTGAACCAACAAACACACACGTTGGTTCAACGTAAGAAGGTTCATCGGAGTGCACTCCCAGCGGTTGGATCGACATAATAAAAGCAGAAGCTGCAAGGCTCCCAAACTTCCTAACCGACTTCAAAAAATTAGAAGGATATCAATTCGGTTGTATTTTTTTAAATATTTGTTACCTCAGAACTCAGTCATTTAGTAAGCCTGTTTTCTAAAAGAGACGGATACTGATCAGTAACGGTTTCCGTTAACTATTGGTCATTCATAAAAGCGACAAATTCATTCGTGATTTTCGTAGTATGACGTAAATTATACTTGGCAGGGGGTAGTTCAAATATTAATAAAAAAAGTTTTGTCACCTAAATACTCCCGGCAAGTAGCCAAGGACTGATTTCATTTGAATATCAATTTCATAAATAAAATCGATGACTGCCCTCTCTCGGCCCGCGGGAGAACCCGGTTGGGTCGCTCAAGCGGCGCGTTCCGTTTCTCGGCTAAGCGCCAACAGACGGCGTTAATATTTGATTATACCCCCCCCCCCTCAACACTTCCTCGCAATCCTCCTCCCAGCAACCTCCTGCATTCCCCTTATACCAAACCCCGCCTGAACTCCCCTCCCCCCTTCCCTCACGGCAGCCTGGTAATAGGATCATGGTAAGGTTCGGTACCGATATACTGGTGTCAGTTCATACATCTCAGGCATCATCTTAGTGTTAACCTGGTACCAGCATCCTGAAGCCGGCCTGGACGAAGCATGGAGTCAAAGTAGTGCCAGAATCCTTGTGTAACACCAGTACCAGATCCTGGTGTCAACATGTTACCAGACTCCTGGAGGAAGCCTGATGACAGCATACAGGTATCAGCCTGGTGCCAGTATCCTAACAACAAACAGAAATCCCCCTACTAGCCTCCGATAATTCGACCCCTCCCCCCCCCCCCCCTCCCCCCACCCAGTAATTTTATCACATTTTGAATGAAGGAAACCGACTGTTGTCGGTAAGTTGTAACCGATCGGTTAGATCCACCGGTATCAGTTAGATATTGAAACGCAAAATGCATTGTATCATGAGCAAACCGACAGTTTTACGGAAACCGATACCGACAGGTATCCGTCGCTTTTAGAAAATGGCCCTTATGAACGAATTCGGAAAACTCTTTTCTTATTTGAAAGGATATACTTTCCGATTGGTCCCATTTTCATCAAAATCTTGTTCTGATGATGGGATCCATGAGTAATTGAGGGAACTCCTCAAATATTATCATATGAAGTTAAAAATTTACATGTTGGATCAGCTCCTATGGTAATGCATTTTTTTATGGTAAGCATGGCCTGATTCTGTTCTTCATGTACGGCAAACAATTATTGCTAAAACGATAATACTGTATTATCACAAATATAAAGAAATGCACCAGCAAACGACCCATAACATTATAATAACACGAGCGATAACTAAGAGTAACCACAAAGTTCCCAAACTGAATAGTACCCATGGACAGAGATATTTGTTATACTTGGCACCGTCGTTGTTTATTAAAACTAAGGATATACCCGGCATTAATACTCAAGGTATAAATATAAACAAAAAAAGACTAACCCACTGGTTGATCACCCAGGGAAATAAGGAAACTGAAAAACTAATTTGTTTTATTCCTTATAGCTAACTTACCATTGCTAACACAGTAACTATTATTATCATTATTATTCACATACCATATATTTATTATTGGCATGCTTTTTGTTCTCTATTTTATTATTATCACATACTTTTTAAGATTATTTGAAATTTAAGATTTTATTAAAATTTTAGTTTACTTGATTTTATTTTTCACGGCATTCTTCAATATATTTTTTAATTAAGCATTAGGCAGTACTTAATTATACGAATCTAAGCCTACCTTAGTGCGGACGTCTCGTGCGATCCAGTTAGGTTAGGTTCAATGTATCTGTAACTGTTATTATGATTTTTGCAAAATAAAGAATTTGAATTTTAATTTGAATTCTACACCCAGGATTCGCTCCAGACGAAGGACTCCTCAACGTTCAACAGACACGAAATTTTGTATATGCATTCAGTTATGATAGCCCGTTCTAATTTTTACCATGACATTGCTGCTGCGCCTAGGGTGGCTCCCGACGAGGGGACTCCTTGACGGTTAACAGCACAGACACGAAATTTTGTACACGTATTCAGTTATAATATCCCGTTATATGGCTGCTTCACTTATTAAAAAAATGGAGTAGGTCTTTTTGTTAAAATTTTGTCTATTATCTATTATCATATTATTAGTAAGCTAAGCTTTTGTCTGTGTCCATTAAAAAAATCAATTCTCAACCGTAAAGTGTAAATGCAAAATTAATTCAAAACACTATTAATATGATAATTTTAACAGCATCGTTTCAGACTCTTTCATACCTCGTCTAGTCTATTTAACATTCCCATTTACATTTTCTCTTTTCAATGTGAAACATTGCCACTGTACCATTTAATTTTGCCTTCTCCGCCCAAAATAGACTCCGCTCTACCCTTTCTCGGTGAAATTCATCGTATTATCTTCTGCGAGTCGCAAAGTTGGCGAAACGCAGACGTATGCTAAATTTATGATAATATCGGTTCCAAGACGAAGTAAAACAGAAATAGAGAGAGAAGGAGATGGGTAGAATGCCAACTTAAGGATATAATATAAACCATACTATCTCAATAAGCGGGTGCGCTTTGGAGTTGTCATCGAATTCTGGCGAACAGGCCCATTTGTGGATTGTTGACTCGTTCTGTCTCCCGTGAGGTGAGCGTAGAAGACTTTGTGGATGATACAAATCTACCTTCCAACAAGAACTACGAACTCGCCAGAGACCTGCGAGCGAGACTAAGTTTGATGGGATCATCACTGATAAAAACCTTAACTGGAAACAGCACGTCCAACACCTATGTTCAAAATTTAATAAATATATATACATTCTTATAAAATGTAAACATATAACATCAGTAAAGACTTCCCTAGCAACAGATAATTGCTACCTATATCCGCATCTAAAATACGGCATTATAATGTGGTTGCCCCACAACAGAAGTCGAACGAATATTCAAAATACAGAAGTCCTGTGTTCGACTTCTATACGGAGTAGCGCCAGACGCTTTCTGCAGTCCTCGTTTCACCGGCATGTCTATGTTGCCTGTGCCCTCTCTGTATATACTGGAATGTTGTGACTTCATTAAAAATAATCCCGATATCTACTCCTTACGAAGAGATGTACATTCGAGGGCTACGAGGAATAGAAACCTCATAAACTGTCCCTCAGTTAGGACAGAAATGTGTAAGAAGGGACCTTAGTTCTGTTGTGTTAAATATTTTAACGCTATTCCACTATACATGAAATCAATGCAACAACCAGGATTAAAACAGACATTACAGCACTGGCTAAAAAATATTGTAAATGACTTTTTGATCGAAAATGACAAATAAATTTATAACGTAGGTATTCTTATTGTAATTCTCAGATATTTTAAATCTTAAACATTTGTATTTCATTCTAGCTTTATATCTGACAAACCATAGATAGACTAATAATTCTACAAGGACATTCTAATTTAAAAACAAACTGACATTTTATTTATTATATAGTGATGGAAATTTACTATAATAATTTCCAGATAATAGTTCTTATTGTTATTTTTGTTAATATGTCTAAACTTTAATACTTTTCGGATTTTTTATCCTTCAATTGGTGAAGTGAAAATATATTCAATTATAGTGAATTAAATATTGTACGCCTTATAGGTAAACTGTATAGAACATAAAATAGTACCTATCCATTTTGTATGACCTACTTACAGTTCATAATAAAGAATTATTATTATTTCCAGACCATTTCCAGCTAATAACCGGTGGATATTAGCCGGAGTGCACAGTCGAATGGCTGATGCCGCGCGATGCGGAAACCGCCCAGCAGAATCCAAAGGTCATCCCCGTGACGACCCGAACCACCTGCCGTGACAGGGAAAACCGAGTCCTTTTCAGGTTTGATCATCTACATGGAGGCTACCGGATGAGAATTCAATAATGAGAAGAAGAAAACGTGCCCCAATCTGCACTGAATCATCGTCTGTCAATAATTTGGTACAACTAGCTGTTGCGGTCAGACAACGTCATTGACATTACTTAATTATATAGATTATTGTGGTTATTCGTCGATTAAATTCTCGTTTATATTTTATATTCTTTTCGTCGATTATATTCTATATTGAGTGCCGTTCACCGCGACGAAAACAGAGTTTTCAATTTGCATATGAATACTTTATTACCATGAAATTATTCATGATATGGTTGACAGGTCGGCATAAGTAACGTATATTTTGTGGGCTACGTTAATTACTAACGTTACAACGCCTCTAGATCGTGCGCTCGCACCCTCTCTCTCCTACCACCGCTCTCACGTCGAGACATTCAAAACGTAATGCTTCACTCGTAGCTGCAGGCCACGATGCTCTGATAATTAAGTAAGGACTTTTGGTGGTCCAGCTGTTTGTGTAGTTCGCCATCCCTCTCCCGCATTACCTAACTATTCATTGCTCCTTTCTGCTGGCATCGTCGCAGTCAGAACGCACTTCTATTGACTGGTGCGTACATCATCGCAGTTCCACGAAGCCTTTAAGTCTGTCTCGCTCGCCTCTGACCAACTTTTCGTGACGTATTTTGTGCGCTCCGATTTCGTGGAGAAGTCTGGAGCATAGTCTTAAGTAGGTTTCCGTCATCTGCTTACTTCCTGCGCTGCCGTTGCGCCAAGTGCTGACGCCTGTGATGTTTGTTTGTTTAGAAATCAGAATTGAGTCTATTATGTAGCTCCGCTCTATTTTCGTATACACAGATACGCAGAAATGTAGCACACCTACAAAGTGGCAAGATTTTGATATCTAGCTTGCGTAAAAATTTGACATTCGTAGGAAATGACGGCAATATAATTTCTAAATCAGTCACAGTCGTACGCGCGGAAATAAGTTCTAATATCATAACACGTACGCCGCTAGCACACAGATGTTCCTTTTTACGAGTAATCTATACTAATATTACAAGGTGGCCTTAGAAATCAAGGACGGTACACTTACCGCCACGACAAAGTCCTTGCTGTTATTCGAGAGGTAATTATCCTCTCAGTGGCTGGTGCCAACAAGGGTTTGACAGTACACTCCAAACCCGCAATACAGTTTATGCGGGATGGCTCTAAAGGCAAAAAACGTTACACTACAAAACCTTCCTCAATAATCGAGAAAGCTGCAGATTGGATTCTGGAGGTCGATTCGGTCTCTAAGCTGTATAAATTCCCTAAAAGTCTCGGATGCACAGTCCTGCGTCCAGATATAACTCTTTACTCTTTATCTCGGAAGATGGCCTTCATCGTAGAATTTACTGTTCTATAAGAATCAAATATCCCAATAAACCACGAGTAAAAATTAAATAAATACCATGATTTCGCAAATGCCGTCATCCGGAACGGCTTCACTATTCACCTTCACGCGGTGGAAGTAGGCGCTCGTTACCGGTCAGCTAAATATCTGTTATACTTTTTTAAAGATCTTGGTCTCTTCAGGAAAATAATCAACTCCTTCTTAGAAAAATGATCTAAAACCGCGATTTCCGCATTTCAAATTCTATGCCTTCGAAGGGGGAGTGAATCGATTGTATGTTGCACGCTCACATGTGTCAAGACAGCTGTCCTAAACCTACCACAGTCGGTCGTTAGTCCGGAATCCACTGCTCTCCCCCAGAATTCTAATAATACTATATTATGGGCCCGACTTCGGTCGGCGAATTCCATAGCAGCTCCGCTTGTATTTTATTTTTATTTATAAGAAATAATGTTTGTCAGTTTGTAAGTTTGTATATAGGGGGTAATCTCCGAAACTACTGATCTGATTTCAATGGACACTAATGGAAAACTTGGTTATTAAAATTGGTTAAGGCTGTATTTTATTGCGATAAATGTTGGTTTTCAGTACGAAGAGAAATGAGCTGGTGAGTCGCTTTATTGGCGTGCGCTGACTAAATGGTTTGATATATATGGAAACAATATGTGACAGAGACATCGGCCTCACATAGATGAACAAAAAAGTCGGCGACAGCATATATCGGCGATATAGCGGTAAGTCCGCCATTTGTGCATAGATTGTCTTTTTTTATAAAACCAGTGTTATATTTTGATAGCACAATAAAGTTATTATATTCTATATATCCGACGTTTATATTTAAGCTACAATAACTGCTTTTACATCTCAAATAATAAGAAAAATAAGGGTCAGTGTTTGTTGAAGACATTAGCAATAAAATTAGAATTTTTATCAAAATAAATTAATGCATGATTACAGGTGTTGAACAGAGATAAAATTAGCCATTTACTGTAAGTTTTTAAGCGGTTTATTTACAGATATTATGGTATTAGTAACGCGTGCAAGCACCTCGAAATACAGCGAAGGTCAGCGTTCAGCGGGAGGCGGCGCGGGTGGCGAGGAACAAGACGCGTACGTCTACGAGATAAGTAGCATGCATCTGTGGGGGTCGTCTAAAAAGGCAAATAAACGCCAACCTACTTGAAGTACCAATTCGATTCGAAATTTTACGCGAAGCGAAGCCGCGAGCAACATCTAATATATAATATAAGCAGCACCACGAATAACATGTAAAGATAAATTAGAAGGTTTTTTAGAAGATTTTTTCGATTACTTTTTTATGCTTTTCCAGAAGCTTTTTTTAAAAGCCTTTTCAAGTAACTTTAACGTTGATAGTTACGGTTTCCATATTTTTTTTGGACCTCTCACATACTGACCTAAAATTAATTTCGAATACCTACATAATTAAATAGCACATACAAGAGGGAAATAAACATACTATACATACAATATGAAAACCAATTCCGGAACATCGAAATTAATTACAATGTTTGATATCTGATCGGCCAATTCTAATCTATCGGGCAATATTTTGTCGACATGTACAGCAAACTGACCACATTAATAATAATAATATTAGTTCAGTAAATTGATATTTCCCCAATTGATACATTATTAATATTGACCCAGTATCCATCAGGGGTGTGCTTGCCGGCCAAATTATTAGCGATTCAATAGTGAATAAACATGATAAATATATCGATACACATTTCAGCAATTCAAGAAGTAAATTTAGAAAGAAAACTTTACTGATATATCATTTAACAATCTCACAGGTCATAGGTGATTTTAAATATTTTAAGAGTCAGTAATGAATAGCATCACCCGAATCTATAGGTATAGACATGTAGAAATAGAAATAGAAATAGAAATATTTTTATTGTCCGAAATTGTGGTGGTACATACATGGTGATAATGCGTAAAACTATGTATCTCACAATTAACTGTTATTAAAACAGATTGACAAATTTACTTATCTGCTAAATTGACTTATCTGCTAATTATAATATCTTATAAAAAATGTAATTATTTCACTGGTTTAACATGAAAAAATCTAAACAGACCGGATAAGTAGAACTAACAGTAGAAGACAATTAGAAAAAATAATTCACCAATAATATAAAAAATAAAGAAAAAATCTAAATCAAGGAATAATCAAAATTCCGCCTATAAATACGAAATGTATATAATTTAAAATGTAACAGTAGAAAACAATCAATAAAAAATAATTCACCAATAATATAAAAAATAATGAAAAAAAAATCAAAATCAAGGAATAATCAAAAATCCGCCTATAACTACGAAATGTATATAATTGAAAATTTGTAATCTTCCTAATTGAATTATTGTAAATACAAAATGAAAATGCATGCCTACAATATAATATTATGAGAAATATTCGTTTAATGTGTAAAAGCTTTTATCGATAAGCCAGACCGATGTATCGATGTAACGGACCTTAAGTCGATTACATGCGATCAACAAATGCATCGATTTCCAGTGAAAGCCACAGACACAATTCAGATATTATTATGACTCTTGCAGCTATGAATCAGCACGATGAAACAATACTTTTACTCGGAATATTTTTTCAATGCATCATTTCACGGCCTATATAAACTGGCGAAAAAGCAACCAAATTATCATTCCCCGAGTGATCACCTTCCCCCAAGGTTGCGACGGCATTCGGCACTCTCTCTGACGAGTTAAGTCAACGAATCCGGCTCCTTGGTTTCCTTTCCTCATCCTCCCTGAGTCTCGAAGCATCAGTCTGTAATCCCACAGACTCGAGCCGTGCCCAGTACAAGATACTAGGAGCACACGCACAATCCTCATCCGTATATCCTCGTAACCGTAGTCGCGCATCTATACACTCGCGTCAACGTAAACTATTCGGCAAGCGTTATAACTGGCAATATTCAAACCTTCGATCAATAAATTCCTTCTACTTCATTCAAAGCCGCCTTTCAATACGGAGATAACTTGTAAGTGATACCACCGCCTCACACCGAACAACCTGGAGTCTTGTGAGGGGTGGTCCCTCACAGACACAATATAATCCCTGATTAGGAAGATAATATTACAAATCTTGTAATAATTGCAAATAAATATTTGTTTATAAACTACGACATATGTTATATTGAGAAGTTCCGAAACTTAAAAAGAGAAACGAAAGAGATATTGTAATATTGGAGTCCTGTCCACCCTAGAACGGGCTAGTCCCAGTTGGGTGACAGAAACAAATAAGCAAAAGGTTAAGGTTTTGCCATTCGGTTCCTGTTATTTTTGTAAGCTAATCAATGTTTTATAGTAATTAATTCTTAAATAAATAAATAAATAAATTGTTCTAATCGCAGCCACAATTAAAATATATATTACTAGCTGTTGCCCGCGGCTTCGCTTCGTGTAAAGTTTTTCGAATCGATTTGTATGAATTGCCCCATGCAATTATGCATGATTTTTTTCTTTTGTCGACGTCATGGTCCTCAGTCATGGTCGTCATGAACATTCATGGTCACAGACTAGAAAGCTGGAAATGTGCACAATCTTCGGAGAGGCTCCTTCTGTATCCCATTTTATATTATATTACGATTTAATTAATGGATATTCAAAACGAATACTGCTATCACCTCGAATTTAAAATTTAGAATTGGAGTGTAAAATGATAAATGGCGATAATTTTTATAAAACAACATCATAACTGGAATTTTTCAAGTTATGACTATATTTGATCGAATCTGCGATATGATTTACTTTTCAATACACATTGTTAAATTGTGTATTAAGTGCAAGGTGGCCTAGGATCAAGGACAGTACACTTATCGCCACGACAAAGTTCTTGCTGTTATTCGCGAGGTACTTAGCCTCTCAGTGGCTCGTGCCAACAAGGGTTCCACAGTATCCTCCAAACCCCCAATACAGTTTGTGCGGGTTGGCTCTAAAGGCAAAAAACATCTCACTGCAAAACCTTTCTCAATAATCGAGAAAGCTTCAGATTGGATTATGGAGGTCGATTCGGTCTCTAAGCAGTATAAATTCCCTGAAAGTCTCGGATGCACAGCCCTGCATCCAGATATAACTCTTTACTCTCTATCTCGGAAGATGGTCCTTATCGTAGAATTAACTGTTCCATTGGAATCAAATATCCCAAAATACCACGAGTACAAATTAAATAAATACCATGACCTCGCAAATGCCGTCACCCGGAACGGCTTCACTGTTCACCTTCACGCGGTAGAAGTAGGCGCTCGTGGTCTGCCAGCTAAATCTTTGTTTAACCTTTTTAAAGATCTTCGTCTCTCCAGGAAAATAATCAACTCCTTTTTAGAAAAATTATCTAAAACCGCGATTTCTGCATCTCAAATTCTATGGCTTCGAAGGGGGAGTGAATGGGTGGTAAGGTGTACGCTCACATGTGGCAAGACAGCTGTCCTAAACCTACCACAGCCGGTCGTATGTCCGTAATCCACCGTTCACCTCCCAGAAGCGTAATAATTATATATGATGGGCCCGATTTTTGGTCGGTGAATTCCATGGCAGCTCCGTTTGTATTTTATTTCTATGTTATTTACATTTTAATTTAAAGTGCAAAAATCGAAATATTTTATTGATTGAAAGATGATGCGGAAATCATTGCATCTCTGTAAAAATTCATCGCTATCATGTCTCTATAAAAAATGATATCTTTGTCAAAATTCACCGTAATAATAAATTATAGGTTTTATTTTTAGGAGACATTCGCAACTGAACCTGAATAAACTCAGATGACTAATATCTATATCTTTAATTTCTTTCCCATTCTATTATTATCGATAGACCATTCTCCGCCCCTCTCCTTTCTGCATCCCTATCTAAGGGTTGACGAAGTATTTATGGAAACGAATTCCATTACAGAGGCCGATTATTCCGCGGAAATAATATGTATGGAGGACGTGCGAATGGCAGCGGCGACGTTTCTTCAAATCGACGATTATATCGGGGGAATAAAATGAAGGGGACAGAAGTGGAAATCATTTAAAACGCCTCCATTATTACAGGAACGATTCTCAATTGAGGCAATTCAAATCAGAGAGAAATGAGTATTAGGGGCAATTTTATCATATAATATTTATGGGAGGAATTCGAGTTTTAATTACACGTCAAAACCGTATACCATTGCTATTATACGCATATATGTAGATACAAAGGAAATAAAAATTAATAACACTGAGGAAGACCCATGACCTTTACCTAAATGGCGCAATAAAACAAAAACAAAATAATAAATTTTATTATTTTTTAGAGAATATTAAAAACTAGACATTACAGAGCATAATATGCCTCGCTTTTATATCATCGTCTTACAATTATAACTTGGTAACTCAACAATTGGCATTTTTGAGATAACTATGCCAGAAGATGAAAAATATCAACTCTATATTCCCTTAAAACCAGATAACTGAAATTCCCCCGCCCTTAGGAGTTAACGGTGGTTGATAAGTTGAATATCATCTCCAGATATAATACTAAAAATCGATATGTAGACTTATCTAGCTGAAAGTTCCCAGCACTGTCTGCTATCATAGCGCAAAAACTCGATATCCTCACTTATCTACTTTTAGGTTAGTATTTCGGTCCACTTATTGGTCCACAAATCAAAAATGGTGGACGAGTTATAACTTAAAAAAAACATTAAAAAGCGGTTATCTCAGAACTACTAAATTCGAGTTATCGAATTATAATGTAAGGCGACTATCTTTCTTTAATCTTAATATATATAAATTACGTGTCACGTTGTTTGTCCGCGATGGACTCCTAAACTACTTAACCGATTTGAATCAAATTTGCACACCTTGTGCAGTTTGATCCAACTTGAAAGATAGGATAGCTTACATCTTAATTTATAGTCGCAATATTATTTTATTGCACATTATGTCTATTATTTGACATTCACAATTATCTGTTAGCTCCAAACGATTTTAACAGATGGCGATATCTGTTGACTGGATTGAGTAAGTAATCAATAAATTCCGCTGCTATGTTAAACCTACAAACGTGTCATATAAGCTACAAGACAACCACATCCTTCCATTACAGGCATATTCAAAGCTAAGGCATTGGGGCGATTTTACACGGTAGATCCAAAGCAACGTGAGTGATTCTATTTACGTTTGTTATTGATGAATGTTCCCGGACCAACGTCTTTTGAATTTCTGCGAACAGTTGGTCGAGTATTCAATACATACCAAGATGCATGTCGTGAACTGCAATTGCTAGAAGACGAGAACCATTGGGACTTAACGATTGCTGATGCTGCGTTGACATCAACGCCCAATAACATTCGTTGTTGTTTGCAATTATTTTGATGACATGTTATCCATCGCAAGCACAAACTTTGTGGGAAAAATATTAAAAATATAAATCCCAATCCGGTGGATTTTTATACCAGCATTAACGTTTTTATCTTCGTTCGCAAATAATAATTTCATTGTATTAAGGGGTTACGGTAGTAGAAAATCTGTCATTGAGTTCGCCATATTTTTTTACAAATGGCATCTATGTAAAAAAGCATGGTGGTCCCCATGAATGATGTTCTCCTACCGTTCCTCTTAAATAGTTTACTACAATGATTATTAGTTTACTACAATATAACAAAAACCTTAGCCACAGCAACGCGTGGCCGGGTCTGCTAGTATATTATATATTATCTTTACTGCAAATATTTCTAATTCAGTTCAGATCTTAAAAAATTATCGAAGAAATAGTTTATAGACTCTATAACTTTCTAGCAAGAAACAGCGAAATATAACGATAACGATAATAGCACAACAGATTTATCCAAAGTCGAAATATTGATATTTCGAATGGAACTAACAACTGACGCATTTAGATTTTGTGAAAACAGTCTTACACTTTTATATAATTATGCCTATCTAGATCTATCATCTCATTCTTGGCGAGTGGCCAAAAAGTTCCTAGAACGTGTTTTGATGTGGAGCATGGAGTGGTGAAGATGAGCAATGTGGTTATGGAATGAATGACCAATATTTTGGAAATTTAGTTGCTACGACGTCAACAATTTCTTCGTCTTTAATGAAGTGTAGATAGAGGTCGTTGTTCCTTATGTTTTGAATTTGTGGCACATAGATTGCGGCAGTTTGGCTTATTTACTTGGTCATTAAATAGAAATAAGCTTTATGTCAGAATAAGATATTGATAACGTTGGAAAATTATTAAACGTTTGAGTTCTAAAGCTCAGTCTCTGAAGCGTAATATTTATGTATCAATTTCTTATAAATATTAATTTACAAACACCGGATATACCTAAAAAGTCATACGTGGTAATGGTGCGAAGTAAATAACGTTCCATAATCACATGACCATGCTCAGCGCATACTCAACTAGGTCTAATATAGTCTGTATCTGGGCGTATGACGTATCGTCTGACTTAGGCGGAGTAGCATAACTGACGTAGGTACTCATATACCTACATATAATTTAGAGTGGATCGCTCTTGTATAGAGAATTTAAAAAATATATTTATCGAAACCTCCATATGCGGAAAATATGGTCTATGGCAAGGGTCTTCAACCCGCGGCCCGCGGGCGTCCTTGGCGGCATGCACCCGCCCGTTTAAATCCGACTGATGTGACCCATCCATCATTGGATGCAACCTACCCGCGGCGGAATGTGAGCGATCCAATATTGGATATGAAATCCAATATAAACTATCACACGCAGAAGTGACGGCTGAATTTTTACCCCGCGATAAGAGGGGTTAAAAGCGTTTAGACTTGTGGATCAATCAAAAAAAATGTTACCACGCATTTTCCACATGTGTCAAATTTCAAACATGGACATATACATTACTTCGCTGCAAGATCTGAAAACACAAATCGACTCAAATTTTATCGATTTCCGGAAATATTAAATCAGTCTGAATTTGCTTGCTCGCTTTAAAGTTTTTGTCGAAGATGTCGCTGATAAAGTTCAGTTGGAATTGATACAGTGTAACTCAACTTTGAAAAATAAATTTAATTTAGGATTGCTGGAGTTTTATTCAAAGTACCTACATGCCTATTTCTGATTTTCATAAAATCAGTGATCATGCACTGAAAATTACATCTCTTTTTGACACCACATAGCTATGCGAGCAATTATTTTCTAGAATGAAAAACGTAAAGTTCAAGGCAAGAACCAGAATCACCTATGTTTTAAGAATTGCAACGACCACTATAGGGGCAGATATTGATAAATTAATTAAGAGCAAACGAAGTCAAACATCTCATTGATTTAATTTTAATAAAATAGTTTCCTATTTGTAAAATTTTGTAGTAAATAACTTCAATGTATATTGTTTTTCAATCACAAGTATATAGTATAATGTTTTTCTTGGGTTGCGGCCTGCCGAACCAAAATCAAAGTATTGTCGGCCCTTCTTGACTTCAAAAAGGTTGAAGATCCTTGGTCTATGGTATGAGAATTATAACCAAAAAAAAATTTTTAAAAAACAATTTTAGTTTAATACTGCCACAAGAAGGTTGAATTGTGAGCATCTGAGTCTAACTGCATTTTAAATGGATCTGAAGTTGAGCAGAAAAAGAGGGTGTTTTACTTTCCTGGCACAAGATATATATTTGTGAAGGCGGAAATATCCATTTTAACCCCCCCCCCCCCCCCTCCCCCTTGAAACGATTAGGACCATTTCCAGACTGAAGTATGTCTGTAAGTCTGTCTGTGTGACTGCGTGTGTGTGAGTGTGTGTATGTGTGCGCGCGCTTTCCTCCACGATAGCGTCTAAACGCTTTATTTGATTGAGCTGAAATTTGGCATGCAGGCATCATTCGGGCATGGTGAGAATTGTAAAGATTGTAGTTGAAATCGATGAACCAGAGGGCGATGGCAAGAGTTGAAATAAATCCACCATGCTTTGATCTCGAAATATTTCATTTAGAGACTTGGAATTCGGTACATAGATGCGTCAAAAGGACCGAAACCATGCTGTGAAATTTTGTTTTGAATATCTCTTAAGGTGCTCCCTCACAGGGAGCATTCGCCTGTAATGTAACATTTTAGATTCGATTTTGATCATTACGTTACAATACTGCCTCCCTGACTGAAGAGCATTCGCCTATAATGTAACATAGATTCGCCTGTAATATGACAAAGATTGGAGTTTCTCGACTCTAGTTACAAGTAATGTGCATTGATGTTACAAGTTTTATCAAAATATTACAGATTGTATATTACAGGTTGCGCACTGTAATGCTCGGATCAGCTCCCTCACTGATGTTATGCTTGAATCTGTAACGTTACATTACAGGCGAATGCTCCCGGTGCACGCGGTGAGGGAGCACCTTTATGTAAGCGACGCAAAAAAAATTCATACTGCCGTATTGAAGGATATACTACATACTGAAAAATAGCGATTTAAATACCACGGAAATATTAGAAAATGCTAAAATATACTAATTTTGCTATCATTGTCACTTGACACAATCACTATCCTGTGGGGTGGGGAGTTGGGGAGAAATTGGAAGGAAGGGGGGTTGGGTTCAAAGGCCTTGGCGCGTAGGGGCGGGGGGGGAGGGTTGTCTGCTTGTCGGGGAAGTCTTAAGGTGAAACAAACAAATTTTTTTTATACCATGGTAGACACCGCATTGGTCTGCCGATTTTGGCAACCATCCCGCTACGCTCATGCACACCTTCGAGGTTAAATTAAATATCATCTGTCTTTGCCCAAGATACAAACGAATACCCCCGAAATTAGCGAAGTCTTTGACCCAGATTCGCTCCGCCCCCGCAAGCGTTTCTCTCGCTGCATATTTCGCCGGGTAAAACGCAAAACTTGCAGTTATGCTCTATGTAACAGATGCTTTGACCGCCATAAAGTTGCTGCACTTTTTGCCGCAGCTATTTCAACTTGGCGAGGTCTTCCGATCGCATGCAAGCTCGCCTTTGCATCGAGATATTTCCTGTATTCAATATTGGGTTACTTGGTTTACCAAAGGCGATAGTATACTTAACATACTATATGGGCTACTGCCCTAGTTCTTCGTAGCGTAATACGAGAAGATTTGAAAAGAAAATACATGTATATAGGAATGAGTTGGGAAACTGGTTCAGAGAGAATTAATGGTTTCCTTCCATTAGTTTCAATCGCTACTTTGTGCAATGTATGCACCATCTCATTTGACATTTAATGTTATCTTTTGCTTGTTTGTCCTAATACTGAATTTATGTCTTCCGACAAAGGGAAAGTATTGCGAACGCGCTAAAAGTTTTATTCGAGATGAAGACGGAGATATACATTTTCACCCCACCTCGAGACGATTAAGACCATTTCCAGACTGAAGTCCGTCTGTATGTCTTTATGTGTGTGTGTGTGTGTGTGTGTTCCTTCATGAAGCGCCCAAACGCTTCATCCAATTAAACTGAAATTGTAGATACATGTAGGCATTATATGGTCATGGAAAAAGTTAAAAAGATTGCGGTTAAAATCTGCCCACGTTTTTTATTTTTATAGCTGTATTGGGCCCGATTGCGTTTCTTTGTGAACTAAAACTGAAATTAGTTCGAGCGAACGAGATAGAGCAATGCATTAGAGCGGAATATGAAACGAACGATCGTCGATAAAAACTACTTGTCGGACGAGTACGTCCGAATAAATTTCAACACATTTCGTGCGGTGTTTGATTCAGATGCTTTATCTTTTGTGGGTAGTTTTAATGCGAGAAAGTGACAATCGTTCATTTCATATTCCGCTCTAGCCTATTGTCTTGTCTCGTTCACACGGACTGATTTCCGATTTTAGTTTATGAAGAAACACAAAAGAGCCCATCGTCTCCGCTCAAAGTTACTCCTGTACCGATGTCACTATTTAGCCGCGGCTGTGGTTCGTGCCTTCGCTTATACGTCAGCGCCAGCTCTCGAAGCTTTTTCACTAGATTTCCGCTAAGTGGCAGTATGCTACTACGAGAATGCTTCGATTTTTCTGGGAATAAAATTAAAAATGGTATTTATGGTTATATATCTAACTTTTCTTTTCTAAAAAAGTTAGATATTTACCTATCTAAATATCTAACTTTTGTAAGTTAGATATTTAGATAGGTAGACATAAATGGTAATTATTCTCTGTAAATAATTGTTGCTGAACAATATTATTTAGGCTTTAGGTTGAGCTACATGTCCAACAAATTAAACTGCTGGTGCTACCTGTTGACAGATAAAAACAACTACGCGAGTAGTATAGGGAAGAGGTAGTTTTTAAGGCTTTCTTTGGATGAGCCTATCATCGCAAAAACTTCTTTACGTTACGTGTATGAATGACACGACATTTAAAAAGAATTTTAAGTAGACAGGCTAGCAGAGTTCAAGTTTTAAACCTGACTAATTGTAATCTTAAAATTTCTTCAATCTAATCTTAACATTCCTTGTATTCTCAGAAGTCGTGGAAAATCTTTACATTTCGGTATTTGGGTAGGACAGATCAGTAGAAATACCAAAAAAACGAAGGGTTCGAGACCACTTAAGGTGAGTTGCTTGACAAGCATTTCTATATATGGTCAAGCAAGGCTTGACAAGCATTGCAAAAATATACATTTTCATGGAGCATTGTCCTCAACAGGTAGTTTTCTTGTCATGCCATCAAGCTTAGTTCTAGACGGCCAACATTGCTTGTCAAATACGAAAAATTCACGTGATTGACGAACAATTTTGACCGCCTATGGAGCCCTAAGTCGACAATTTTCGTGTTGTTTTACTTGTAGGAGTCTACCCTCATATCGACAAGTGCGGTTTACTTTATCTAGTGACTCCGAAATTCCGATTTTTATTTTCGACAGTGGTGGAGATAGCTTTTTATGTTAAAGGGTCTCTTAGCCCTGCTCTGTGGCCCTTGCGGCAGTCACAGCTTCCAAATTAAGAGATCTAAGTGGACATTTGCATGCGGTGGGACTCTTTACTTATTTGACACTTGTGTGTGCGGAACGTGTCCAAGTTTGTACTCGCAGTGATTATTATTCTTTTCTCTCATGCGCTGTCGCGTTGGGTGAAAGTGTACCTGGAAATAAAGATACCGCCCCTGTAGCACATGTAGCCTACTGAAGTGGACATTTAGTGAATTATCTAATATTTAAGAAAAACATTGTGAGCAGTGCGACCACGCGTTTTCGAACGTCAAATTTCGCAAATTTGTAAATGGCAAGCAGTGACCCAGGAGGGGGTGGTGACCCCTTTAGGAGGTCTCCTCGAATTCCACGGTCCCCGCCGCCGTCCCCCCGCCCCCACCCCCCGCATCGCCCCGAGCTCCGGCTGCGGCAGTCGGCGTCAGCTCGACTTCGATTCCAGGGCGAGGCGCAGGTGCTTTCCCGCCTCTTCCGGTGCCACCATGGGCGAGGGGGTCGGTCGGGGGTGGTGGCGAGAGATCGCCCCCCCCTACCCCCCTCCCCGTGACCTCGGTGGGGCTTGATGAGGGTGGGGTGGCGTCATCGCCGCCGCGTGTCTCCGCTGCTTCTGCGTCCAACGGGGCGCCTCCGTCTACTCGCGCTGCTGCCGCCGCAGGATTAAAGCGGAAAAAGAAGAAGACGCCACCGAAGGCTAAGCGGAGGAATTACAACTCATCCGACGAGGAATTGGAGACCGGCACGGACACCGCGGGCGAGGGAGCGAAATCAGTCGCCTCCAAAATTGAAATTGGTCATGCGCCGACAGCTGCTGCTTCCCCTTCCGGTCTGGCTCCTGCGCCTCCTGTCGTCCGGCCTGCGGTTCCCCCTGCTGCTGATGCTGCTGCTGCCGTCACTACCAGCGCTGCCAGACCTGCGTCCTCGTTGGTGGCGGGTGTGGAGGCGTCGTTGGCGCAAATCGAGGCGGTAATCACGGAAGGGACGCGGCTAAATATTGACCAAAAGCAGCGCATTAATAAGGAGTCCATGGTCATCCTCGGCCTCGTGTCGAGGATGGCCTGCGAGCTGGCGGCTGCCCACGGGCGCATTGGTCTGGCTGAGGAGGTGATGGGCGGTGTGAGGTCGATGGAGGCCTCTGTCCGGGACCTGGCTACTAGGCCAGCTCCGATGGTGGCAGCAACAAGCACCCCCTCGTACGGAGATGTAGCTCGGCGTGGGGTGCCTATCACCGTGTTAGGGAGGCAGAGGGAGGTGCGACCGCAACGTCCAACGGTAGTAATCTACCCGGCGAAGGAGGACGACACAGCCACCTCCGAGAAGACGAAAGAGGCGCTGTTGAGAACATTAAACCCAACGGACGACGGTTTCCGTCCCGTGATGGTGCGAAAAGTTGCACGCGCCGGTGTCTTGGTGCAGACCTCGACGCCGGGCGGCCTTGAGAGGGTCAAGGCGGCGGCCGATCGCCTACTCGGGGCGGGACTTCGTGCCGTTGAACCTCAGGGTAGGCTCCCCAGGGTCGTCATTCACGACGTCCCCCGGGAGCTGAAAGATGCGGAGGTGGTTGAGCTCCTCTGGAGCCAGAATCTGCAGGGTAGGTGCGACGTGGATAAGGCCGCTGTACTGAGTACCACCCGGCGTCTATTTACTTTCGGTCGCCGGGATGGCCCCACCGCACAGACCGTGTGGATGGTGGATCCTGCCGTGAGGGCGGTGCTGGTCTCGGAGGGCCGCGCCTACCTTGACTGGGACTCCTGTAGAGTCCGCGACTACACTGGAGCGGTTCGGTGCTTTAGGTGCCACGGCTACGGGCACACGCAAAAGCGCTGTGCAGATAAGGAAGTCTGCGGCCACTGCGCCGCTAAGGGGCACGGTGCGGCCAATTGTCCCTCCAAGGGGACTCCGCCGAAGTGCGCCTCTTGCTCGCGACTGCGCAGGGACGCCAACCATGTGACTGGTACCCAGGTATGCCCCGTGTACCAACGTGCCGTCGAGCGGATGATCTCATCAACGAATTATGGCGGGGCATAGTCCCCAACCAATGATCAACTGTGCGCAACTGAACCTGCAGAGAAGTCGAGCGGTTACCGCTGAATTCGGTCAGACCCTCGAGACGTTGGGGGCTGGAATAGCGTTCATCCAGGAGCAATATACGTTCCGCGGGAAAACCCGGGGGATCGGCGGGCGGTGCGTTGTGCTCAAGAAGGGGGCTCGTCCAATGGCTGGGATCGCGGTGAGCTCAGAGCTTCCGCCTCCTATGCTCTTGGACCACCTATCGAACGAGCACCTCGTCTGCGCGTCGGTCGTTATAGACCGCGTAGACTGCTACCTGATATCCTGCTATTTCCAGTTCTGCGAGGAAGTAGGAACCCACATCGCTGGACTCGCTGGTGCCCTACGCGCTCTTCACGGTCGCCCCGTGCTGGTCGCGGGTGATTTTAATGCCCGCTCTTCTGCATGGCACGATGACGGCGACTTGAGTAGTCTTGGACGGCTGGGGAAAGACAGGGCCGAGGCTGTCGAGGAGTTAGTCGCGACCTTCGGGTTGCACATTATTAACACTCCTGGACAGCCTAGGACTTTCTGTGGCCCTGGCGGTTCCAGTATTGTGGACATAACTCTGTGCTCCCCGGGATTCGCCCGCTGGGTGAACAACTGGACTGTTCACGAGCATCTCTCCTCGTCGGATCACAGACTGGTGACCTTTGACATCGGCCGTCGTATACCCCCCACGCCACCATCCGAGTGGCGATACCGAACCGGCAACATTAACTGGGATCGGTTCGGTGAAGTCCTCTGCGTGAACCTCGAGGGTTTTCCATCCCCCCCCAGTAGTACCGCAGAGAACTTGTGCTCCGCACTTAATGCGGCCATTTTTTCTTCCTGTGAAGCCGTGGTAGGGCGGAGGAAACCCCGCGGTGGCTTCGCGGCCCCGTGGTGGTCATCTGATCTCTCCGAGCTAAGGAAAAGCTACAAACGCGCATACGGAAAAATGGGAGAGGCCCGTAGGAGTTCGGCTTCTCCTGAGCGCGTGGAGGCACTTAAAAAGAACCTGACTTCGGCTCGTAGGGTCTATCATGCCGCCATTAGGCATGCCAAGACGGAGTCGTGGAGGCGGTGGGTTACCGAGGTAGGTAACGCCAATCCGTGGGACATGAAGAAGGCAATCCACAAAAACACCAAAAGCGCTGATGATTTTCTTTCGAACATCGTGGATGGCAACTCTGCCCCCACCCTCGATACAGAGGGGTCGCTTTTGGCTCTCCTGAATATACTCTGTCCCTCGGATCAGCCCGCCCGGGATGATTTGCATCATGCGCAGATTAGGCGGCTTTCTGTCGTCGAATCGCGCGTTCCCGATGTCTCGGATGTAACTGCGGAGGAACTTGATCGGATCATAGGCTCTATGTCGACTCGTAAGGCGCCAGGGATCGATCTCTTCACGGCGAGCATCATCAAGCGCGTCTGGGAGTTCGCCAGATGGGAGGTGACTGTTTTAATGCAGAAATGCATTAATGACGGCTACTTTCCCACCTGTTGGAAGGTTGGTCTCCTGCGTGTAATTCCCAAGGGTAACGACAAACCCCGGTCGGATCCGAAAGCGTACAGGCCCATCACACTTCTGCCCATTTTGGGCAAAGTGCTTGAGGTGCTCGTGCGCGATCGGCTTGACGCGACTCTCTCACCTCAGAGCGACCGGCAGTTTGGCTTTACCCGCGGGAGGTCCACTGAGGATGCCATCCTATTTGCGAAGGAATGGGTTCGCGCGTTTGACGGACAATACGTCGTCGGGGTTTTCCTCGACATCTCGGGTGCCTTCGACAACGCTTGGTGGCCGATGATTGTGAGCAAGCTTCGTCTCAGACAGTGCCCGAACAATATCCTTAGCATAATCCGAAGCTATTTTTCAGACAGGTCCGTTATTATTAAGTATGGGCCCTCGTCAGCAAGCAAGGTTCCTTCTATGGGGTGTCCGCAAGGGTCGGTGTTGGGTCCCTGTCTGTGGAATATTCTTTTTGACGATATGCTCGGGCTGCCATACCCGGAGGGCTGCACCGTCAGCGCATACGCTGACGACGTCCTCCTCCTGGTGGGCGGCAAGAGTCGTGCCGAGGTTGAGAGAAGGGCGGCCTGTTCGATTGACCTGATTCTCGAGTAGGGAAAGCGCAATAGGCTTTCTTTCTCTCCAGCCAAGTCGCAAGCCTTATTGTTAAAGGGGCGTCTCCAGCGTAAACCACTTATCCGGGTTGGAGGACGTCCTGTGGCTTTTCCGCAGTCCGTTCGCTACCTGGGGGTCTCGTTGTCGGCGTCCCTGTCGCATCTTTTACACGCGAAAACCGTGGCTACGAAATCGCGAAATCTTTTCCTCGCCATTCGTCGCTCCAGCAGGGCCGAGTGGGGCATCCGCTCCCCGGCCATCAGACTGCTCTACAAGGGTGTTTTTGTCCCGCAGGTGGCTTATGCCGCGCGTGCTTGGGCGTGGCCATCCATATCGGAGGCCATGCGCGTTGTCCTGCTGCGTGGCCAGCGTCTCCCGCTTGTGGCGATTACTGGAGCGTACCGGACGACCTCTACTCTCGCTCTTCCCGTCCTCGCTGGAGTTTTGCCGATCGATCTGGAGGTTCTGGAGCGGGCAGCCGTGTCATGGATTCGACGAGGGGTGCCGGTAGACTACTTTAGTCTGTCGGTGGACCCGGCGTCCTCCACGTTGGTGGGCTGGTCCCGTCGTATTCGGGCGGAGAGTCTGCGCGTCTGGCAGGAGCGGTGGGACGGCGGCGGCACGGGCCGCCTTACCCATAGTTTCTTTCCGTCGGTGTCCGAGCGGATGAAAAACGAGGATTTTCTGCGGCTTGACCACCATATCACTCAGCTCATTGGGGGTCACGGTGAGTTCAAAGCCAAGTTATTTGACCTTGGACTCAACGACGATCCCTGGTGCTCGTGTGGCACTGGTCGCCAGACGGCCGAACACATCGTTTGGACATGCCCCAAGCTCGACGCCGCACGGGCGGAAATGTTGTTTGTGGTTGGTTCGTGCGTCGGCAGTCTGCCGGTTTGGTATGCGGACTTGGTAAGTTGTAGGGTTTGCTTTGCTGCGTTTCGCGAGTTTGTGGATCACTGGGTGTCCCTCTGGGAGGATCTCAGGCAGAGGGGCTATCCTCCTCCGGGGGAGGGCCCCCCCTCTTAGCGGTGCGAGCCGTGGGCTGCTTCATCATCCGAAGTCGCCCGTACTGTATCGTCCCTAATCGCCCCTGTGGGTGCGTGCCCTTTCACAGGATCCCGGTCGTCGACGTCTCCGACGGCGCCCCTGCCGTTTGCTGCCCGTTTTTATTTATTTATTATTTTTTTTCGACACGCCTCATGGAGCATACCTTCCACCGCCTCATCATTGGAATAAAAAATAATATATTATACTAAATAAATAAAAAAAAAATATATGTTACCGCTTAGTCGCCTAGTTTAGTTTAGTAATTAAGTAGTAATTGTAAACATTTTGAAGTATAAATAAACGGTTTACGGGGTGCCGGCGGGGGCTGAAGCCCGGAGAATCCTTCCTAAGGTCTCCGTTCGCTCACCCCTCACGCGCTACCCTTCCGGCACGCGTGAGGTTGTCGTTGCATGACATCCTGGGCAGATAAAACGACCCACGTCGTTAGAACTGCCCGGGTGGTGGGCGGGGTTTTCAACCCTCGCCTGTCACCGCGTAAATATTAAATGTTGTTTTACTGTTTTGGGAGCTAATGGGTCCTTGCTGAGTTGGCTACGAAGACCCATTCTGTTCAGGGTTGGTCACACTCACGGGTCAACACCCATCCGGCCCGGGCAGGACTCTGGCCTTAGGGATAGTTTCCCCTAGGAATCAACCTTCTGGCGCTCCTGGACGGTCTGCGCACCGTGCGGCGTAAGCCAATCGAGTGTGCAATCTGACTAACAGTCGAGGCAGTCTGGAAGCAGTGCTGTTTCCTATAGAGCGGGGGTGGTAGCTGATGGCGACGCTCTTGAAACGACCATCGGCTACCCGATTCCGGGTGAACAGCCGGGCAAAGGATGCCGTGGTATGCGATAGATTCGGTTTACACCGTTTCACCGCTTCGTAAAGGGACAGGACCACGTAAGCGACCTCGAACTCGTAACCAGTCGAAAGACCGGAGTAATCCGGTCGCAACTGGAAGTAAGGGCATGAATGTAAGCCCGCTGGGTAACATACGGATAAGGCGTTGGCCTCTTACGGGCACGTGGCGGAGCTTGACGGTGGAATGTTTTGTCCTAAGTCTTCTGCGCTCACTTCACTGGAGATACAACGCTCTAGTTGTTGTTTTACTAAAATGTCGATTGCGTCAGGAATAATGTAAATAATTTAAAGTATTGTTGTCGATTGATAATTCCATAGACAACCAGTAAACAGATTCATTCTGTCAGAAAATTTTATGCACACATTTAGGTTTTGCGGTGTTACCTACAACAAATACCGAAGAAGAAAAGCGATGTTGCCGTCTCCGCAATCCACGCCGGATTTAACTTTGTCAAATATTGACTCGGAACAAAAGTTTGCAGAGAGAAATTATAAGCCGCTACAGGGTGGAATCGTGCCTGCGCGGCGCCTGAAAATAATGTCGAATTGTGAAATCGTTTGAGAATACATATTTCGGAAATATTTATTGTCTTGTGCTATGCGCTTGAGTCTGGAATAAATTAAATACGTCACATGTGTAGTGTAATATTTTTACGGTAAAAGACACATTCCCAATCCGTGAGTCCGCCATCATACCTTGACCAGAACTAACTTATATTATCTTTACACACTGGTAACATATTATGTACATATCATTAAGGGGAGGCCAAAAAATCATGTTTTTCATGTTTTCTTTTTTTAAAATTTAAAATTGAAATCTAAACATGAATCTTTTAGCTCTGGCTGAATAGCTGATAATCTCAGATTGCCGTAAGTACAAAAATCTTACTACTTTTCTTTAAAGAAAACTTTAAACCCATTTCTCTCAAAACCATATTTTCAGCTTTGCGCCGGTGATAAAAAAAAACTACTTGATGGATCGAGTTGTTTGAAAAAAAAAATAAAGTGTAATTGTCTTCTATATTAACTAAATAAAATCAGAAAAAACATATTTCTTTATATTTTTTTTCTATTTAAACTTAAAATTTTGGGGCTAAAACCGTTTTTTTTAATCCTTCAAAAATTATAAGTATGCTAAGTTTAATATATTTTTTTTATTTATATACAAAATACATTGTAAAAGTTATTACCATTATTACAAAATTTCGCAGGCTATTGCCGGCGCAAGCAGATACCTTCATTTCTGCAGCGGTAGAAATATTTGCAATTCAATATCACAAATATAGTTTTTAACAAATTACAAAAAATATTTTTATCTTTCAAATGTTAATCAAACTGATATGAAAGAGCCATGATCACTTTTTGACTATATATTTTTTTTATATCCTGAAAAACATGTTTTTTTGACGCTCTAAACCAGGCTTCTTTCTCCCTTAATGGACACTGGTAGTCGTGGCGTGTGAGATCTGAATTTAGGCGTTCTTCAACTAAATAAACTTTTACAACAAATTATAATTAGTGCTACCTACAATAAAATGAATATATTATTCCTAGCAATTTTTAATTACCCTTTTATAAATGAAATTTAATAAATATCCCATACTTTTATTTTAGGTATTCTGGCCCACTAGGCAATAGGCGTATAAACAAATTTGATTTATGAGCGATATTAATGCTCTTCGGTGAAGTACTGAAATGTGCTTAAAAACGAGATTTTCTGAAATTGAAGTAGTTAATTTAAAAAATCTGCGAAAAATGTATTTATTTTATTGTAGGTAGAATTAATTATTGCTTGTTTGTTTATTTGTTTATAAAATTATTGTGAAACTTCATAATGGGCGGATTTATTGTCATACGACGATCTCTTTCAATTAACCCTAGATGTTATTATCTTATTGACTTTTATCACGGCAATCAACGACTAAATATAAAATATAATAAGTGCTGCCTACAGTAAAATTAATAAATTATTCCCAGTAATTTTTAATAACAATTTTATGCCTGGACTTTTATGAATGTCCAATAACTTTATTATACTGATTATGTCCTAGTAGGTAATAGGCGTCTAAAGAAATTTGATGTCGGCGTCTATAGAAAGTATTTATGAGCGATATAATTGATTTTCAGTGAAGTACTGAAATGTGTTTAAAAACAAGTTTTTTAACCCGGCGAGGATGTGGAGGTGTCAATTTGACCCTGCTTATTTTGTTTTGTGTACAGTATTTTGTCCAGCGGTCGTACACTGGCGAACTTCTCAGTAGCTGGAGCTGTTGAATTTTCTTCGCTCTGCGAGCTACCACTCCCGCCTGCGGATGGAGATAGAAGAGCGCGAACGCAGAAAGGGTATGTATAACCCTTTCACCCACGACGTAGCTATTTTATGCCATTTTTCATTCTTTAAAAAAAGATGGCCTCTGACAGTGTTCTATGCAATGCTGAATATGTATATTTATGACTAGCTGAACATGCCTGACCAAGCCAATTTCGGTGGGCGGTAAAACTTTTTACCTGTGATGAAATTATGAGTGTGGTTCGGTTAGTACTGAATGCTAAGATTTATTTCCTGACTGCCAAAAGAAGGGTTATATTTTTACTGCATATGTATGTATGTATGTATTTGCATGCCAATTTGACTATAATACCGATATTTGTGAGTGTCTTATTTGTGAGCATATTATCTCTTTAACTATTTATGCAGTAAAAGGGAAATTATATGCAGTAAAAGGGAAAAGTCTTTTGTTTTAAACATTTGAGATGATAAAATTACTTATTTTGATAAGAATTCATAATTGTTGATAATATGACCAATAAACATGACCTTACGATTTAAATTATGTTTTTATATAAAATACTCCTTTTTGTGACTTAAATATTAAAGTTAGACATATGCTGTCGCTGACTTTTTTGTAGGCAATATCAAGCTCTAGAACTTTTCTCTAGAACTTTATCAAATATCTCTCATCGTTAAGGCAGCGTTAGTTAAAAACCTTTTCGTTCGACCGCTTATTCTCCGACTTACTTTGCAAATCCGACTACCACGAAAAAGCCTTTTCAGTTTTCGGATTAATATATAGCCTATGATAAATAGCGTGGCTTTCTATTGGTAGAAGAATTCTATTGGTAGGAGTATCTTCGTCTGTAATTCTCGCTACCTGCTTCGGCGATTTCCATCGCGTAAAGCTCTTTTCAATTTTCTCAACTCCGCTACCGAATGTGTCCGCCCGTTTCAATATTGCGCCTCACAATCAGTTAAGTCATAAAAACGACAATAGGGAGAGAAAGGGGGAAAAACAATTTCCACATTTTATGGCTGCCAGAGCGAATCATGGCGTAGTCACGGGATTTGAAAGCTCAAAATTGCTAAAAAAATAGGTTTTTTAATAAACGTTAGATGCCAATCTCCATGTCAGCCTGTAGATAACAAGTGAATATTTTTAAAGTGTACCACACTTGCTCTGGCGTAGGCAAAGGGTCGGATCTGGGGCCTTTTCTATAGAATTTATGTGTGAATAATCTAAGTAAAGTAACCATTTCTGCGTAATAAAACCGCTGTGGGCTGCGAGTTATTTCAGCGAGATACGGACGGGGGACGCCATTTGTTCTTGAAGACAGAAAAAAATATCATAATAATACGTATTTATCTAAATATTTGCTATTGATATACACTGGATTGTTAGCATCAGATTATTAGCGTCGTGAACGGTTTCGTCAGACTGCGCCACAAGATCTATTTTGTTCTCGGATCGACACAATTCACGATTCAGCTCCTATTCAGAAACCTCCTCGTGTGGAAGGCTACCCCGGGTAAGACTCTCGTGTCTCAGGCCTCAAAGTTGGTGGACCAGTCTCTCCCGGCGGGATTGCATCCCGGGGCCACTGGACGGTTTGCACAACGTGCGGCGAAGCCTATCCCTTGTGCATTCTGACTAATTGGTGAAGAAGTCTGGAGACTATGGAAAAGCACTGTCTTCTAAACAGCGTGGGTGGATGTTGACCTGTTGTCAAGCCACTCTTGAAATGACCTTGGGCCATTCCATCCCGTGTGCATCACGGGCAAAGAATACCCAGTTGCGCGATAAATTCTAATTGAAATACCGCTGTAATACAACAGGTAGAGATCGCTTAAACGACTTCGGAACCGTAACCAGTCGAAAGGACGGAGGTATCCTGAAGGTTAATTCCAGACGGAAATGTCCTACAAAAACTGGTAGGTAGGGGGCGAGGCAGCTCGCTGGTACCTTTCTAGATGCTTGTCTTTGTCTCTAAGTCTTCTACGCTCATCCCACGGCTGAAAGAATTATTACATATCATTTTGCCAGCCTGGGGTGACGGTTCGCCCATTGTAGTCGACACCGCCCTACTGTTAGTGTCTCCGATGGGAGCTAATGGGCCTTGTTGGAGTTGGCCACGAAGACCCATTTGTTCAGGGTCGGTCACAATCACGGGTCAACACCCATCCGGCGGCCTCTACGCATGAAGTGCGTGCCCGGGCAGGATAGTTTCCCCCGGGAGTCAATCTTCTGCGCTCCTGGACGGATTGGGTACCGTGCGACGCCAGCTAATCGATTGTGCATTCTGACTAACAGTCGGGGGAGTCTGAAAACAGTACTGTCTCCTATATAGCGGGGGTTCCTATAGAGTTGTTCACCTTACAGCGATACATCATCTCACTTTGGTAATCGAGTTTAGATTTGTATGAAATTGAGGACAATCGCAGTTGTTAGATATTATCAATTAAACTATTATATATAATGGTCTGTTAGTTCTTTGCAGTTACTCTGCGGGTACACTGCTACTGTTACTACGCCGAATGTAGTGGTGGGGGACGGATAAGAAGGGGAGGGTGGGAAGGGGATGACGCAAAATTCTTATAAAATCATTTTCTACGTCAATACAAAATACGGTGTATCAGCGTCGCGCCGTCAAATTTAAATCGTTGTTACGAATACGTCGTTACTGATCGATTACCTAAATTCTGTTTTCTAGCCGAATTCAGAGGACCTCCCATATATTTCAATGCCGTTCAATTCGCCTGTCATCCCAGTTTTATAACCCGTCTAGACGGCTGAAAATGCTTTAAAATTTAACCAACTCACTTTGATGACTGTGTTCAGTACTATCGTATACAATATAAATAATTTTTGCCTCTATGTGGCTTTGCCAATATGTATTATATTACGTCCTTAAGTAAACTTTCCTTGCTTATAATTTCCAGACCCTACCCACACAATATGTGGGTGATCATGACTTTCGAACCCACACAAATATGGGGGTACGGTTTATATGATCTACATATATTATTAAATCCTCTATATATTATTAGAAACAATTAGGAAAAACAAAATAAAACAACAGCATGATAAAAAACCAAAATATTAGGTGATATTACATTAAATGTAATACAAGTCAATATAATTTACAACTTATACTTTTGATGTAGTAAGTAATTGAAGATGATGATCAGTAGGGCGATGTAGACTACAACGGACCCGTCACCCCAGGCTGGTATAACGATATCTGATCTTTCTTTCAGTCGTGGGATGAGCACAGAAGACTTAGAGACAAGACAATCTACTGTCTAGCTCGCTAGCAGCCCTCGTTAGAGACCTCGAACGCCTCACGGCGAGGCACCGAGAAAGGTATCAAGAGCGCAGCCTCGCACCCTACCTACCAGTTGTAGAGTTGTCAACTACAACGGGCGAACCCGTCACCTCAGGAATTTTTAACGAACTTCATCTCCCGTGAAGTGAGCGCAGAAGACTTAGGACAAAACAATCCACCGTCAAGCTCCGCCACATGCCCGTAAGAGGCCAACCCTTATTCCCGAGATAGCCAGGAATGTTACCCGGCAGGCATACACTCACGCCCTTACTTCCAGTTGCGACCTACCAGTTTGGAAGGATATCTCCGGCTGGAATTATCCTTCAGTATACCTCCTACCTCCTGACTGGTTACAGGATCGAGGTCGCTTGCGCAGGCCTCTCCCCTAGGAAGCGGTGATTCGGTGTCAACCGAATTTATCTATCTCAGACTCCCCCGGCTGTTAGTCGGAGTGTACAAGCGATTGGCTGACGCTGCATGGCCAGTAGCAAACCGCAAACCGTCCAGGAGCGCCCGAACGTTGTATGACCCGTGAGTATGACCGACATGTGTCGTGAACGAAATGTGTCTTCGTGGCCAACTACAACAGGTCTCATTAGGTCCCATGTATTAGTCACAGAGCAAGATTTGGCGCCTGGGCCGTTGTCATTCCCTATTTCTTTATAGGTCGGGGTGCTCTAAGTCTTTCCTTTTTTTAGGTGACGTCATTTTTACTTTCTAACTCTGATACTGGATTTGATTGATTTTTATTTTACGATTGAATTTTAGTTTAATTTTTGATATAAATAACGACTTATAATAAACCCTAATCAGACAATAAACCCAAATTTACTAGGTTAAAAACCATTTTATTGTCAAAATTATCCATATATACAGAACTACGGATGTGAACAATTCCAATACGACATGGATTAATGAGTTAAACTTTCATATTATGACTTCTCTACACAAGCACAATTAATTGCTATTAGTCCCTAGTTATTACACTCTGGATACACCTTTCATACAAAAATCCCCATTTTTCTTTGCAGCACCGCGTTTTTGCGATTAAAATTTTTATATAAACGGCGATGTACGTTCAAAATTTAAAAATACATTGCCATATGTCTCTCGTTCGAAATTTGAATTTTCAACGGCGAATTTCACGGCGATGCGTGTTTGCAATTGCCGGCGATGTACGCTCGAAATATAAATATACATTTTTATGTATCTCTCGATCGAAATTTGATTTTTTTACAGTAAATTTCACGGCGATGCGCGTTTGCAATCGCAAACGTGCGTTGTATTTCTAGCTGTCTGTGTGTGTGTGTGTGTGTGTGTGTGTGTGTGTGTGTGTGTGTGTGTGTGTGTGTGTGTGTGTGTGTGTGTGTGTATTCCTCAGCTCAAACACGCCTTATTTGATTGGGCTGAAATTAGGAGGTTGAAATGTTTTGGTTGAACTCAGTCCACCAGGGAGAGCACTACTCATATATAAATCTCGATATATTGGGCATAAAGACTTGAAACTTAGTACACACACCAAACCCGTATTAAAGTATCCGACGATTAGGATTATTTCCAAACTGAAGTCTGTCTGAGTCTCTGTCTGTCTATGTATGTCCACGACAGGGATTTATGAAAATAATATTCAGGTGATATCAGGCCTTAGCTACTTGCCAGCAAAGCCTTTGAGTGACACAACTGTTTCATTTTTGCAACATATACTGAAACTTCCATCATCATCTTCAATTTTTTACTATCACAAAATGTATATTACATTGATAAGGGTGTGCCAATGTAATATAAGATTTATCGAAAGGTGCAGCAAATATTAGTAAGAATATGAAATTCCTTATTTATTCCATTTATCTACATATAATTATAAAATAATCCATTTATCTACATATAATTATAAAATAGTTTCTTGAGTGTGCTTAAAAATAAACGACTAAATAAAATATAAATATTATATTTACTGTTTTACTATATTATTTGGCAAATAAAAATTACAAAAAATTATGCTTTTACGTATTTGTAATATTATATTTGGATATGAATCCCTTCTCTATGGTATAATACGTTACATTTATAATTGTATTATAACCTACAAATAATAATAATACTATTTTATCGATAATATTACTGTTACAATTATGTCATAGTGAATTTCCAGCAGCTCAAGACCGCGCTCTTGGATCATCAAATACCACTAGACTACTTTCTCAACACAGGCAAAGGCCTATTATTAGGCTAAGCGGTGACAGGCGGGGGGAGAAACCCCGCCCACCATCCGGACAGTTCTAACGACATGGGTCGTTTTATCTGCCTGGGATATCGTGCATCGACAGCCTCACGCGTACCAGAAGGGTATTAGGTGAGAGGTGGACGAACGGAGATATGGAGAAAGATTCTCCTGGTTTCTACCCCCTCCGGCACCCTGTGAACCGTTTATTTAATCATAGAAATATCAACAATTCACTTACTATCTAACATTATAAAATATACAAGTTTTAGCTTGCGTACTAAAGTTATAAACAGAGTAAAGGAAAAAAAAGAAATAATTATAATTTAGTAGGGTGAATGATAGGCGATGAGATGGTGAATCTATGCTACTGAGTGGTCCCGGGTTCCGGCTGCAAACGGCAGGGGTTTCGTCGGGGGCATCTACATCGGGAGAACCTGCAAGAACGCACGCATCCACAGGGGCGGCTAGGTACGTCACAATACAAAACAAAATGGGCGCCCAGTTTGATACCCAGTGGTCCACAAACTCCCGGAACGCTCGGTAGCAGACCTCGCAACTCACGAGATCCGCATACCAGATCGGCAGACTGCCGACGCACGCACCAACCATATCCATCATGTTTGCCCTTGCAGCGTCCAGCTTAGGGCACGTCCAAATGATGTTTTCTGCGGTCTGATGACCGGAGCCACACGGGCACCAGGGATCGTCACTGAGTCCAAAGCCAAATAGCTTGGCCCTGAACTCACCGTGACTCCCGATGAGTTGCGTGACTCGGTGATCAAGCTTTAGAAAATCATTTTTCATCCGCTCGGACACCGACGGGATGAAACTATGGGTGAGACGGCCCGTACCGACGGCGTCTCACCGTTCCTGCCAGACGCGCAGGCTCTCAGCCCGAATCAGGCGGGTACTCTCCACAAACCTGGTTTCCGCCGGGTTCACCGTCAGACTGAAATAGTCCACGGGCTCCCCGCGGCGTACCCACGACTTAGCCGCACGCTCCAAAATCTCCAGATCAATCGCCAGTATCCCAGCGATGACGGGAAAAGCGACAGTGGAGGTTGTCCGATACGCGCCAGTCATCGCCACAAGTGGGAGACGCTGGCCGCGCAGTAGAACCACACGCGCGGTCTCCGAGATTGAGGGCCACGCCCAAACAAGCGCTGCATAAGACACTTGCGGAACGAATACACACTTGTACAGCAGTTTTATGGCCGGGGAGCGAACGCCCCACTCGGCCCTGCTAACGTGACGGAGAGAGAGAAACATGTTACGCGATTTCGTTGCCACGGATCACGCGTGACCCAGATACGATAGGAACGCCGCCAACGAAACCCCAAGGTAGCGGACGCACTGCGGAAAAGCTAAAGAACGCCCTCCGACCCGAATCAGTGGATTCCGCTGAAGACTCCCCTTCAATAATAATGCCTGAGTTTTGGCCGGTGAGAAGGATAGCATGTTGCGCCTTCCCCACCCTAGGATGAGGTTCAGCGAACTGGCCGCCATTCTCTCGACCTCTGCGCAGCTCTTGCCGCCCACCAGGAGGAGGGCATCGTCAGCGTTAGCGCTGATGGTGCACCCCTCCGGGTAAGGCAACGCGAGCAGATCATCGAAGAGGATATTCCACAGACTGGGACCCAACACTAACCCCTGCGGACATCCCATAGAAGGAACCATACACACTAACGTCAGTCCATACTTAAGAGTAACGGACCTGTCGGAGAAATAGCTGCGTATTATCTTAAGGATATTGTTCGGGCACTGTCTGAGACGAAGCTTGCTTAGAATCATTGGCCACCACGCGTTATCGAATGTACCCGAAATATCGAGAAAAACCCCGACGACGTACCGACCGTCAAAATTGTGAGTCCAGTTTTTCGCAAAAAGGATGGCATCTTCAGTGGACCTCCCTCGGGTAAATCCAAACTGTCGGTCGTTCTGGGGAGACAGAGGCGTCTCCAGGCGATCGCGCACAAGCACCTCCAGCACTTTGCCCAGAATGGGCAGGAGTGTCATGGGCCTGTACGCTTTAGTGTCCGACCGTTGTTTGGCATTACCCTTGGGAATGACACGTAGGAGACCAGCTTTCCAGCAAGAGGGAAAGTGACCGTCGCTTATACATTTCTGCATAAGCACCGTCACCTCCCACATGGCAAAACCCCAGACACGTTTGACGATGCTCGCCGTGAAAAGATCAATCCCAGGCACCTTACGAGTCGACAGAGAGCCGATGACGTTGTCGAGCTCCTCTGCAGTGACATCCGAAACGTCGGGAACACGAGAGTCGACGACTGTTAATGATGTGAATCATCCCGGGCGGGCTGATCCGAGGGACAGAGCGAATGCAGAAGCGCCAAAAGCGTTCCTCTTGTATCAAGGGTAGCAACAGAGTTACGGTCCGCGATACTCGATAAAAAGTCATCGGCGCTTTTGGCGTTTTTATGTAGAGCCTTTTTCATGTTCCACGGATTGGCGTTACCTACGTCGGTAACCCACCGCCTCCACGACTCTGTCTTGGCATGCCTAATGGCGGCATGGTAGACCCCACGAGTCTAAAAGAGGTTCATTTTTAAAGCCTCCACGCGCTCAGGGGGGGGGGTGGCTAAACCCCTACGGGCCACCCCCATGTCCTCGTATGCACGCTTGTAGCATTTCCTCAGCTCAGAGAGTTCGGAAGACCACCACGGGGCCGCGAAACCACCGCAGGGTTTCTTCCGCCCTATTACGGCATCACAAGGCCTCTGCGGTACTCCTGAAAGGCGATGGAAAGGCCTCAATATTCTCACAGAGGACTTCACCAAACCGGTCCCAGTTAATGTCGCCGGTTCGGTATCGCCACTCGGATTGTGGCGTGGGGGGAATGCGACGGCCGATGCCAAATGTCACCAGTCTGTGGCCCGAAGAAGAAAGGTGCTCGTGAACATTCCAATATTGTTCATCCAACGGGCGAATCCCGGGGAGCACAGAGTGAGGTCCACATTGCTGGACCCGCCGGGGCCACAGAAAGTCCGGGGCTGCCCAGGAGTGTTGATAACGTATAACCCGAAGGTCGCGACCAACTCCTCGACTGCCTCAGTCCTGTCCCGCGCCAGCCGTCCGAGATTGCTGAGGTCGCAGTCATCATGCCACGCCTGGGAGCGAGCATTAAAATCCCCCGCAACCAGCACATAGGCCAAGGCCTAGTGAGGCAGTAAAATCTGTATGAACCTATACTTTTTTACTCATTATCTAAGCATTATATTCGAAATACTCTAATGGAATTAATCATCTAGTACATATTTAAATATCAATGATGTATCAGTGATGTCAACAATATTGTCATAAAAGATAAAGTCAAATTTTAATTTTAATAAATTGGAAGCAAGAATTTAATTAAATCTAACTTCATAATAAACTTGACCGACGATGCCATGTATTTGATTAATTCGCTTAATGAACTTTTTCATTACCGTCTATTACAGAGTCTGCGTCTGGCAAGATACGATACCAGACTAGGAAGAGGGGAGAGGGGGGGGGGGTTGAATATAATTAGAGAGGTATGGTAGGGTCTCTCGGGAAATCGCCGCTGCCTAAAAAACCACTAGCTTTAACAATATTAGAGCTCTAGAATAGCTTGAATAATAATTCTACTCTCGCATTCGGCCTCAAAATGGAGTCATATTAACTTAGATGGTGTAATTATATGGGGTTAACTTGATTATTAGGGTCTGACCTTTGCTTCTATTTCTTACTGCAGCATTATATTAACAAGTAAATATATAAAAAAATATAAAACACGACTTCCGTTACAGATAGTGGTCAATTTTATTTATAATTACTTTTATTAGGATTTTTTTAAAGAATATTTCTCGAGATGTACTCAATAAGACCTTCCATTTCACACTAAACACGATATATTTTTGTTGATTTATTGACATTTTTGATATTTGGACATTTAAACAACTACTTACTTGATATTTGGACAGTTTATGTAATCTATGACACTCAGGATGACATAACAATTCTAACAATACCTCACACTTTTAAGTCGGTTCAAGAAATTAGAAATTATGGTGGAAGAAGAAACGGAAAACATACATAGATGAACCCTGAACACATTACCTCCATTTTTGTTGGGCAGTCGTGTAAAAAACTAATATTGTGATATTTTTCTACGTAGCTTTTGCTATTGTTATTCCTTTCTACCAGCGTATAGGAAGTCTTTAGTTTCTTAATCTTTGAAAATTCATGGACGTATCTACACTTAAGAGAAACAATTCCGGGTCACCAACATAAATGTATGAATATCTCAGAAACCAAGAGTGCTAGCTTATTCAATAAATTACCATATCAGTAATGAATTCTGGTTAATATGAGCGCTTTTTATATGACTTTCCCGGTCCATCAACCGACCAGGAAGGAAAGGTTTGTTTATAATAGGCGCAAATTTTCTTTTGAGAGATAAAGACAAAAATATCTATTCTGACTCCCCCTATCTAATAACCCAGACTGCACGACACCGTTCACTACTATAATGGCACTTGGAGGTGTCAACTACAACGGGCGAAACCGTCACCTCAGGAAATTTTAACGATATTTGATCGTTCTGTCGATAGCGACGATTAATTTTAAAATCATTTAATTAGTGTCAATTTTAAAATCAATAACCATGCAGCTATTGAAATAGTCAAGGTTTTTGGTCGCAAGTAAATGCAAGTATGTTTTCGCTTTTGGTAATATTTGGCATAAGGGATTGTCTCCACTAATTTTTACCCTATTTATTAATGCTTCATCTTTTTATACACCGTTTCCCCAATTTAAGAGTAATAACTAAAATGACTAGTGTACGTATCCATATACAATAAAGAAACAAAGCTTTTTAAATTTTGGCTCTCCTACCAATTAATTAATCTTATATATAAAAATGAATCGCCGTGCGTTAGTCTCGCAAGATCTCGAAAATGACTCGACCGATTTGAATTATTACTGTTTTGTTTTGTTTGCCTTGATTCAGGGGCGGTTTACAAAAAAAAATATTTATGAAAAATATTTTGGTCATTTTGGGAAATAAACCACTTTCAATAGATGGTGTTCGCGGCAATCCTATTGTTTGACAGCCTGCGCCATCCATAACTGTTATTCATTCCGTGCGATTGTGTAAAATTTCAAAAAGTCGAAAAGTCGAAAAAGTCGAAAAAGTCAAGAGTCAAAAATGTCAAAAAGTCAAAAAAGTCAAAAAAGACGAATACGTCGAAAAAGTCGAAAAAATCGTAAAATTCGAAAAGTCAAAAAATGTCGAAAAAATCCGAAAAGTCGAAAAATGCAAAAAAGTTGAAAAAGTCGGACAAGTCGAAATAGTCGAAAAAGCCGAAAAAGTCGAAAAACTCAAACCGTACATGATTCGGCCATATTATAGATTGCATGAATTGGATTTGGGAGGTTGATTAGGATCAATAAACGCTTATGAAGAGTTAAAATCAAATCAATTTTAGGTGGTATGAAGTTCACCGGGTCATCTAGTAATAAATATATATAATAAAAATTTGGATGATGTTATGCTAACTTCAGGTGAATTTCAATTCAAACAAAGTTAGGTAAATACAGGGTCAGATTTTAATTAGTGACATCCTTGAAAAGGGTGAAAAAGTGCGAGCGATAACACAAAAATCATAAATTTAAAAAGTTGGAAAGAACATTTTTTTAATATTTGTTAAGCTATTGCATAGCTTTTATCGCGGGCCAAGGCCAGAGCGGCGACCGAATGAAGAAATTTCTTAACGAAAATTAATGATTAAAAGTGATAATTACGTCTAAACCAGTACTACTTACGATTCGAAAAAAATATATGTTAAACAAGAACATTTGCCTAATATTCTTAGCTTTGAATATTTTAGATTTTGTTTATATTACATAGTGTAATTAATTTGTGAAATTAGGTCTAACCGAACACAAAAACGACTACTACGCAAATACTATCCGGCGTATTATTATGAAACCTAAACCATTTTAAAGATAATTTAATTATCTATCTTTTTATCTACGATTTTTTTTGGAATAATCCGTTTTTTTTGCTTTATCGAATAAAAATTTCGTGCGCGGCGCTCTATCGGAAGACGTTTAAATTATTCCGAATCATTTGCTTTCGCAGCCGCAAATGATTCGGAATAATTTCAACGTTTTCCGATAGAGCGCAGTTTTCTTATATCAGAAAAAATAAAATAAATACAATAAATAAATAATTATAATTGCATAAGTTGTTAAAAATGCTATGCAATAGCTTTACCGCGGCAGTCCCCGAGTGCCACACGTATTTTTTTTTTTTATAATAGTATAAAAAAGAGTAGGAAAAATGTCGTGATTATATCTTATTCACGATATTTTACCTATTGCTTGATGACGCAGTGCGCTCAAAGCCTTTCAAACTTTTATATTCAGTCATGTATTTGAAATTTGCCAACAAAAAAAGGGCGATTTATTTTTCCCTAAACTTAGTAACAAAAGTTGCTTTTGCTCGTACTGATCCACCCGCCCACCCACTTAATAATGTCACTAATTAAAAACTCACCCTGTATTTCTGCCGTCGTCCTATAGCAGTGATTACAGCGAGAAATGTCAATATTTATGAGGACAAATCCATCTAAATCTTCAAAGTTATTTCCTTTGTGTCTATCTCTTGATATTCGTCATCCAGTTCTGAATTTATCATCATAAATATCATCCAAACAGTTATTAATGCTAGTTGGCACCTAGGCTAAGCGCATAACGGCTACATTGTAACCTCTAAAAGTTTGGCAATTTGGCCCACGTCCAAGGAATCTCCACTATAACCGTCCGGCTTTGCAAATGCGGCTAGCACCGTGAAATGATGCCATAAAAGTTGAGACTTCACAATTGTTTGATACTTTTTACGACCTACCCTTCGAGCGGTATTTAAAGAGCTTCTTTTAAATTTAAAACGTTTTAATAAAAAGTAACAAACAAGTACCTACATATATTAAAAGGAATAACAAACACGACTACTCTTACAAAAAGTGAACTGCTGTATTTATAATTATTTTTGTTATGGTTTTTTAAAGAAATATTTGTGGTTTATGTATTTATCCATAAAGATACATGACATATATATATATTTTTGGAATGTACTCAATCAGACCTTTCACTTGACACTAATCACCATATATTTATGATAATTTATTGATATTTTGAGATTTGGGCATTTAGGCATTTATTTACTTGATATTTAAATAGTTAAGATACCTTATGATAATCGAGATGACATAACAATTCTAACAATACCACACACTCTAAATCGGTTCCAGCGCTTAGAAGTTATGGTAAATTAAAGACACGGAAAATATATATACATGAACCCTGAACACATTACACTTTTTTTTTATTGGGCAGTCGTGTGAAAAGTTACAAAAACATAGTAGGAACACGCGCTTGCTGTATCGTTCGGGTCATTTGGGTGGTCCAAAGCTGATAAGAGCACACTCTTCGTATACCAAGTTTGTTTGTTTTTACTCTTTGTTGTGAAATCACAATGGGCGGTTTTATTGTCATATAACAATCTCTTACAACCAATCGTACTATGACGTGTTTATATTTATGTGTACGTGTAACATGTGTGTAAGAGTGTGTCTTGTTATTGCATTCGATCGACAGAATTGAAAATGTTTTTATACCCCCCCTTTTGGCAGTCAGGAAATAAATCATAGCACTCAGTACCAACCGAACCACGCTCATAATTTCATCACAAATAAAAATGTTTACCGCCCAACGAAGTGGGCACGGGTCAACTAGTTATAAATACAATAGTTCCCTTTTTGTAACGGAAGTCGTATTTTTTTAATTTTAAAAATTAATGTATTTTCATTTAGCAATAAGGGAATAACTATACTTCCTTACATACAAATGTTTGTGACATTCGTCTGTAATGCGTCATGATAATTTGCTAATTTCACGACTAGGTGTGACATACTCAGGTACGAGTAGATTCCGTATTTAGTATCAAATGATCTACCTAGCTAGACTACATAAAAAATCTGTCTATCTAGCATAACTTTTCTCATATGACTACATCGATCTTTAAAGATCAATGAAAATAAACAAATGCGGTATAAAAATATGAAAAACTATGTTTTCCGTCTGATATCCATTCCAAAAAAGTTTTTCATTACTCAAATGAAAACTCATTAAAAATAATCGATGGAAATCTCCTAAACGTTCCTCTTTAATACTAGGCTTTTATACTGTCCCTCGTTATTTCCAATAAGTCATCGTTAGCACGCTTTCCGCTCCCGTATTTTCCGCTATTCAAAGTCGACGAGCGTTAATTGAAAAAGTCATTAGTATTCATTGCTAAAATAATTTATCATCGAGGCACTGACTGAAATCATTATGAAGATTATTTATCATGGCTTTAATCACGGTAACTTTAAAGCTGTGTACAATTACCATGGTGAATCACTGATTAGTTATGTGTTTAATCAAGAAATACAAATTTGGCAGATGTAATGTTACCGGTATTTATTTATTTATTTAATTAATTAATTAATCACCGCATTCACAAACAATATGGGTCACTAAAATTCATATCAATTTATGTTTATTTACATGTATTCATAATTAAAAAACAGACTTAACACGGCCGATTTGAGCAATAGCATAAATATATATAAATAAAATAAAAACGAATTTACCCTTTGAGGTTTGTAATACCAGACGTTTCGTCGGTGTAGCAACCGCCGTTGTCCAAGGTAGACTGCAGTGGGCGGCAACTCCCATAGAAACAAAATTTGTATGGAGTACAAGACTAGAAACGTTGCAACCACATTTAGTGTTATTGTGGTATGGTTAGGTTTTCAGCCTGCGAGACGCGTCAGTATTATTAATTATTATACTTAGCAACTGTATAATATCTTTGCACTGATCATCGCATAGAGCGCATGCGCATCGCATGGCGTCTTGATGGCGTCTGCTGTCAAATTTGTTTTCGCGTTCGGCTTTTGTTTGTGTTTTCCGTCTCGTTTGGTTTTTCGCGTTTCGTGCTACATCGCTGAAAATTATCGAATTGACGATGGATAAAAGTTAGTTGCTACCACAGAAAGTGTGTTGTGTGTGCAGGAGAGGCAATGTGGCGGCATTTTTGTCTTGCTTCACTTTGGACAAGAAAAGTAAGGCGGATGTTAAGACAGTATTTATTATTTTTTCTGTATTTTAAGCTTCAGTAAGCAAATTAGCAAGCGAGCTAGGCGCAGTAAGGAAATTCCTTAAAAACGAATAGGGCTTCATAGTAGTTAGGTAACTGCTATTTTGTTTTTATCGATATCGATTTATTAGAGATAGAGATTGTATTTTAGGCAATAAGTCCCTCTCCACCTCCACCCCAAGATTACGTAATCAATCGAATTTTCAAAAAAGACAAAACTTTCATTGGTCAAAGACTTTAGGCTTTTATCACATAAAATAAACAAGTACGGGTTGGTTTACACTGAAAAAGGGGTTTCTGTATCCAAAATCGAGTTATCAAAGTATGTAAATGATACGGCCAAAGAGAAGCTTCAACCATAATTTCAATTATCATGAAACCAATAAATATTTTGACGATTTCTAGAAAAAAAATATATGATGTTTGACAATGGAATTTTACCAGAAATATCCGCGAAATGACGCGCAAAATTATTCTAGCGGCCGTCTATGTATCTATGGTAATAATGAGATATTTTGTATGGATTTTAGGATGCGTTCGAATTAGAAAATAATATTAATGTGCGCTCCGGGAGCAAGCCGCCAATATTGGTCGTTACGCAGTCATCGGTGTTCTGATGTGCAACCAAATTTGGTCGTTACGTAGTAATGCGTGTAAGTAGATGTCTCGTTTCCAATTTGTCTCAGGGGCACAGAATTTCATATTCGGGACGACTGCACTGCAAATATCAAACATGGATGGTAATTCGATGAAAGCTGAGAGAAAAGCTGATATAAATAAGAAGGATTGCTTGAATGAAGTATACTATAGATTAGGGTTATTATGTGAAAATCCCGACATCATCTAATGGGGTGCCACTCCATTTTCCTATTATAAGGGGAGGAGTAAACGGTCGGAAATGGATAATTACCGGTATATTTCTATTGTGCCGCCCTCGGCGAAGGCTTTCCGGCTGGAAAAGGGCAATAGAATGAATGAGTATGTTTAGAAATGAATATATAAGTATTTCAAGCATATATGACTAGTGCGCCCCCTGGAACAATTCCAATCCATGGAATTATTCCAAGGGGAAATTCATGAACGATTCCAATCCAATCCACACCCCCAATTTCAACTATTGTTATGACTAAATGGTTCTTGCATACCAAATTTCATCTTAATAGGATTAAGCGTTTGGGCGCTATCGTGGATAAAAACATACACACAGACACAAAGACACACACACACAGACACACGAAATTGTCTTATTCGTCTCGGGCGGTCTCAAAATAGATATTTCCGTTTTTATCTCGAAAAAAAAATGCGTTCATAATACTTTCCCTGCTGGTCGGTTCATTGGCCAGAGAACTTTAAAAAAATGTCGTAACAGACATGACTATTCTAAAAAAAATACTTTACCAACAGCCTTTTTACCAATACTTTACCAACAATTTTACCTACCAGCAAAACAATTTTGAAATGATAAAACAAGCCTAAACAAGCTATCAATTTCCATAATAAAACAAGCCTCAACAAGGCTTGGTTAATTTGTATCGTTATACAGCTCCTGTGACTACCTTCCGTCTTTATCATTAGATCAGCTCGATGATGCTATATTATTGTGTTGTCATCAGAACTACACACAATTGCCAAGCTTCATGTTGATACGACTCTCAGAAGTGATTGAAATTCGACCTGCGATTCCGTTAATCGATAGATTCATACATACATAGAGGTCAAGCTAATAAAAGCGTGTTAAAATGCCCTATTTGTCAATATAAAATTAAGACAAGTATGTCTTTCATTGACGTAAACGCCAAAAATGATCATAGAACAGAATAACTATATCGTGATATAAAAACATTATTTAATCCTTCGGCTACGTAAAGACCAAATTTGGTTGCACATCAGAACACCATTGCCTACATAACGACCAATATTGGCGGCTTGCTCCCGGAGAGCACAGTAATATTATTTTCTAATTCGAACGCATCCTAAAATCCATACCAAATATCTCATTATTACCATAGATACATAGACGGCCGCTAGAATAATTTCGCGCGTCATTTCGCGGATATTTCCGGTAAAATTCCATTGTCATAATTTTTTTATTTCGAGAAATCATCAAAATTTTTATTGATATTATGAGCTAATATCTAATTATTTTTGTATGTTAATAAGCAAATCGACTACTACCTTTGATAGAGAATCTAATAAAGATCACGATAGTATTTACAATTTCTAAATAGGGTTCCGTATTTTTCCGTAAGACAAGTACAAGTTAGAAATGCCGAGTTTTTTTCACATTTTCGGCCTTCTCATATTTATTCATAATTATCTAATTGTTTTACAAAATGAGATTTCAATATTCTATATACGATTCAATATTCAATATATCAATTTCTATGCGATCATTGCACAGTTATTTTTTTAATGATTTCTATAGTAGTTCTATGGTTATAGTAGTTTTTGTCGAGCGCGGCGATATTGCAAAAAAATCTAAGAAATTGCCGGGGTGTGCCATGAAATTATGCCGCTACTCGAAGGGTTAATGGATATTACACAGGTTTTATAAAAAGAGACAATTTATGTACAAATGGTGGACTTAACACTGTAACGATATCTTAAAGTCAACCATTTGATAAACTAATTCTAAATCGTCGCCGTACACAGAAGTAATAAACACAGAAGCAATACACAGAGAAGTAATAAAGTTAAATTTTAAATAAACTAATACAAATATATATCAATTAGCCTTGCTAAGCTTGCCCTGAGAAGCATAGAGGAGATGACAGGTTAAGGTATTTAGTTAGTAGCTGTGTGAAAACAAATGTTTCTTGGACAACTTTTCTAAAATGACCAACGAAGTTGCATGCCTGACAGAGTGATGGAGCTGATTCCATAAACAAACAAAATAGACCCTAAAAGATGGCGTATAAACAGTGGAAGTAGAAGACCGTGGCCTCCCAAAGGTTTGAATTTCTCCTTGAGAGATAGGAGGGCAAAATGGGGTTATTGAGTATGTTGTAGAGAAGCGACAACGTATGCAAATTTCTTCGATCGCGAATAGGAAGCCAATGATGTCGAAATTTCGCAAGTTAATAAAGTTTTTATGTACATGAGGAAGATATTTTGCAGAAGCTCCAGCTTTTTCAAAATAACCTCACTGGCATCTAAATAAAAAAAACATCACCGTAGTTAAGTATTGGCGTTAAGAGAGTGGACACAATTTTTCTTTATGCGATATGAGGAGAAATTACTGAAACCGCCGGAGACTATAAAAACTATAAAAAATGCGACGACTTACTTGGTTTACTTGATTTTGCCAAGAAAGATATTGATCTATATAATTTGATATGTTGATATATTAGAATTATCATATCGATTTTAAACTAGAACCAATATACGGAAGAACAATGTGTTCAGATAAACCTGTGCGAAATCCGCTCGTGCTCTCGTAAAAAGGACAATCACTCAAATAAGTCGAGTGGGTGCTGAAATTCAGGAATCTCGCCCATAAATCGTATCGTCTCCATTTTATTTCACTTTCCCCGCCCGCGCAGCGGTGTCTGGGCCGAGCAACGGCCCGGCCCATTTTAAACTCTTAAATATTCAGGAGGCGAACGTCGCGCGTCGCTCCCCTACATTTACTACGGGCTGGGGTTTTATTGTTTTTCCTCATACATTTTAGAGCCCTCGTTGACTCGCAGATTATCGCTTTTCAGTCGAACTGTCAGCGGGGAAAGAGGATGAGATTTATCTTGGCTTTATTAAGGTGTTCCTTCGATTTCATACTGCCTTGCTGGCGTTTATGTTGGACTTAAATGCCAAATAGATCGTTATTGTGAATTATCGTTACTCCTTAATGTGGCCGACTAGCATAGCTTCCCACTGGTTACATAGGAGTGGGAGTTAATGGGCCCTTGCTTAGTTGGCGACGAAAACCCATTCTGTTCAGGATTGGTCACACTCACGGGTCAACACCTATCCGATGGCCTCCACGCATGAAGTGCGAGCCTGGGTAGGACTCTGGCCTTATGGTTAGTTTCCCTGGGAATCAACCTACTGGCACTCCTCGACGGTCTGCGCACCGTGCGACATAAGCCAATTGATTGCGCACTCTGACTAACAGTCGGGGGAGTCTGGAAGCAGTACTGTTTCCTATAGAGCGGGGGTGGTTGCGGACCGTACGGCGACTGCTCTTGAAACGACCATGGGCTACCCGATCCTGGGTAAACAGTCGGGCAAAGGATGCCGTGGTCCGCGATAAGGGCGTGAGTATAAGCCCGCTGGGTAACACTCCTGGCTATCTCGCGGTTAAGGCGTTGGCCTCTTACGGGTTTGTGGCGGAGTTTGGCGGTGGGCTGTTTTGTCCAAGTCTTCTGCGCTCACTCCAGGGAGATAGAACGACTAATCGTTAAAACTTCCTGAGGTGACGGGCTCGCCCGCTGTAGTCGACAACTCTAGTTGGCTATCTACGAGTTTGTTATGACATTCGGGGTTGACACTTGGAGGTACATATAAACTAAAACGGGCGAACCCATCACCTCAGGAAGCTGTAACGATATTTGATTTTCCGTCTGCTGTAGAACTTTCGTAGACAAGAATCAATGGATATTTTGAATGAGTTGTCCAATACTACGTTTGAATAGATTTTTTACCATGTAAAAAAATATCATAAGTTCCGAAAAAGTGGATATCAGTTGAAGCAAGGCTGACGAGTGCTCTGTTTGAGGAAAACTATCTAGGTAGTCGTAACTCCTACAACACTGCATCTGATTGCTTTGTGTGTGGTCGTGCGTTGTCGTGAAGAAACATTAGCGAAGAGGGATCGACAAGATTCGGGTTTTTAATCGCGGGCTTCTTCATTATTGTTTGCAGTTCTTGGCAGTAGAGATATTCGGTAACTCTATCGCCAGATCGCAAGAATCGTTAATAGATAATAGAGGCATAGGACAAGATATTCGAAAAAAATCATACCTTCATTTTTCCATGACTATAAATAAGAAAATTTCCGAGCAATATTAATTCTCTAAGTGATATTGCTCGGAAATTTTCAACTACAACCGAACCCGTCACCTTAGAAAGTTTTAACGATAAAGATCGATGCTTTGCAGGACGATGCAAATCTACCGTCCTGCAAAGCCACGAACCCGCCAGATGCCAAGGCCTTACGCCGAGGCACTAGGAACGTAAACAAGTGGGGCCACCTCGCACCCTGGCTATTCCTCCAAACGCTTTAGCAGGATTTTCCTCCGCCCTCGCGACTGGTTAAGGGACCGAAGTCGCTTTCGCTGCCTCTACCTATTGTACCACAGCGGTAATTCAATGTGAATTTATCGCTGACCTAGGCATCCTTTGTCCTTAATGCCACACGGTATCGGGTGGCCGATAGGTAGTTTCAAGAGCGGCATGACAACAGGTGAAAATCCACCCATGCTGCTCTAGGAGACTCGTATTTCCATAGCCTCCACACTTCTTCAGTAAGTAATCAGAGTGCACAACCAGTTGGCTGATACCGCATGTTGCGCAAACCGTCCATTAGCGCCGGAGGGCCTTTGCCAAGGGAAATAGATCCACAAGCCCTGGGACGAGAGCATCCGCGAGAGTCCGGGGTAATCCCTCACTCGAGTAGGCTATAGAATAGGAGCTGAATCGTGAGTTGTTCCGACCCGGAAACACGGTGGATTTTATGGCCCGAGCTGCACGAACCCATTCGCTACCGAGCAATAACAAATGATAGACAGGTAAACGGGTAACTGAAAAGGAAATTACATTGCTTTGATATCGATGTATTTGAATTTGCAATTCTATTTCAAGCCGAAGCTATTACACTTCAAAGTGGAACGTATGAAAAAACGACTATACTTAGATAAGGACTTAAAATAATCCGACGCTCTCCTAACAAAACAAGAAATATCAGCGGGGATAAATTTCAGCTTGTCGCACGGATTTAATTATGAAATTTCTACCAATTATGACGCATGAATATTTATGACCCACTTCTACCGACCGTGGATAAGTAGAAAGGAGATTAAATAAAATAATGGGTAAATATTTAGGAAATTTAGGATTAACGTGTAAGTTATTAAACAAATGGACATTTAGACAAACATACGACTTGGATACAAGACCTTATTAACTAACTTTTTTTTTATTTTTTACACGGTAAATTTTTATATGGTATTTCAGTGCAAGTTAAAAATAGATTCTTAGCTGGGCATCAATATGTTGAAAAAAAAACAGAAAGGTTTCTTACGTTTTGTATATTTTAAACAATACGGATATTATAAAATCAAAGACTATCGCGGTTGTTTGACATTATAAATAGGATAGAAAACGAATTTAACGCGTGAAATTTGTAGGACCCGACGTTTCGTTGACGTTGCAGCCGCCGTTGTCTAGGGTAGACTGAAGGGCTGTCAGTCTGTTGTTTTGCGGGTAGGCCGCAAACAGCGGCCAGTGAGTGTTGTGTGCAAGACGGATTTTCAAAATTCCCGCGCTCCGAGCCCGGCCCCCCACCACCGTTATAACCTACGCAGTGGCGGCAGCGGTTTGCGGGCTACCCGCAAAACAACAGACTGACAGCTCTTCAGTCTACCCTAGAAAACGGCGGCTGCAACGTCACCGAAACGTCGGGTCCTACAAATTTCACGCGGTAAATTCGTTTTCTATCCTATTTATAATACGGATATTATCTTAATTTTTATATGGGCATAGTGGGCTATTATTCCATTAAATTGTGCAGAGAAATGCTTATAATGCCGGAAGTGAAATTAACCGAAATTGTCCTCCCGCGCCGGCCGAGAGAGGATACTCAATGATTTTATTTATAAAAATAATATTTAGATGAAATCAGTACTTGGAAACATTGGCCGTAAAAGTCTTGGCGTGACACAAGCATTTTTTCTGTGGTCGCCTCCAGTCTGTGATATCTGCAGTTTTGAGAAAGTACACCTAACTACACACAACTTGGGTTTGGATAACTTGAGTTTGAGTTGGAATTTCATATTTAAAATATTTTAATTCAAGACCATGTTATTCTATTTTAAGAATCAGCTATTTATTTGTCTTTCCGTCGTTTGTTTTTGTTGAAATAATTTCATTTGCGCAGCCATGGTAAAGTTGAAAATTTGGATAATTTTCAAATATGAGATCCTGTGCAGGTATTTTTTATTACAGCTTCACGCAGTGGAGACAGTTACCGTAAATACGTTAGGAACTGCAAACAATGATAGAGAAGCTTGTGATTGAATAACCGAGCCTGATCAATCGCTCATCGCCACTGCTCCTGCATGACAACGTATAACTACAGATTTCATTGCAAACAATCGCAAAGTTGCATAAGTTGCGGCTGGAGACTCTTGGTCACACACCGTACTTACCAGACCTTGCTCAAATAAAGTTTATTTTTAACACGCTTTTATTAGGTCGACCTGTGTGTAACTATGTATGTAATGGAAGCTAAGGTAACTAATTTAACCATTTTCCAAGGATCGTAGCGTCATGAAAATTGGCAGCTGTATGTAGTTCTGATGACAATACAATAATATGGTATGGTGTCGAACTGATCTTATGATGGAGTCGGAAGATATGAACTGGAACTTCATGATGGAACATCGTATCATAGCTGTGTTTGGACTTGTTAGAAAAGTCTTGGAAGGAACTTTGACCACGATTAGGTTTCAAGGTCTGATGATGAAGCCGGAAGATAGGCACTGGCATTCCATGATGAAATATCGTATCATAGCCGTGTTTGGACTTATTAGAAAAGTCTTGTAATGAACTTTGACCACGATTAAGTTTCAAGGTGTGATAATGAAGCCGGAGGACAGGAACTGGCATTCCATGATGGAATATCGTATCATAGTCGTGTTTGCATTTGTGAGAAAGGTCACATAATGGACTTTGAACACGATTAGGTTTCAATATTATAACAAACCTTTTTTGGTTTTTTACGTGCATTTATAAAAGCGTGTTTTTAGTGTTTTTTTAAACTAATAATTTATTTTCAGAAATTTACATAATTTTTTACAAGGAAAAAACAACTTTGAAGAGTCGGTGAAAAACGCCTTCAAAGCATTAATTGGTTCATGTCCACGTGAGTATTGCAGCAGAGGAATTAAGCAACTCCCATTAAAATGACAAATCTGCATAGATAATAACTGTCAATATTTCTATTGATCAAATATATATTTTTATACAAAGTTTTTGGCCTAAAATTTCCTTTATAGAACAGCGACTTCATAGATTAGGACCCAATGTTATGCGCGATATCGATGTCATATTTAAGCGGTTAATCGTTAATCTGAACTGCGGCATAATTACTTATTTTATTTATTTATTAAATTTATTTATTTATTTTACATATACATTCAAATGCATGATCACAACAGAAAATGAATTGACAATTTAGACAATGCCGTTGTATGCTTTTAAAGTTATATACACATCTGTCTGAGCCCAGGTGACGCAGGGCAGATATTAAACGCAAATGATTATCTTTCAATTGTGATAAGCAAAGAGCAGCCGAGCCCGCCTTGCTAGGCACCCCTGTGTTAAGGCGAGCTCATTCGGGAGTCCCACTAGAGTGCCACGGTTGTGTCAAAAAAAGATCGAAGATAACATTTTTTAATTTATTTATATTTTAATTTATAATCATTATTATTATTATTATTTTAATTCCTGTTTTTCAGTATTATTATTTATTTATTTATATGTTGAGTGGGGCTTTTCTAAGGTCTTTATGAGCCTTGTAACACTGTGACCATTGCTGATCTATTGTGTTCGCCACCTACTATAGTTCTGCGCTAAGCCTCTTGTCATTTAAGAACCGCAGCAGGTTTTTGGCGCCAGATTGTTTTACCTCCTCAGGTTGGAGGTAATGACCACCCAAGTGGGTGTATCTTTTACGCATCAGCGAGCCACACTCGCACATGAGGTACTGGGGAGTTTCCTCTGCTCCTTGGCAAAACCTGCAAATTTTTGAGTCTCTGAGCTTGAGGTTGAACATGTGTTTGTTCAGGCCACAATGCCCCGTGAGCGCCCTCACCAGTATGCGTAGATTGTTCCTATTTAGCGACAAGGCCTCACGGGCCATCTTACGGTCGTAAGCCTTAATTAGCGCTTTGGAGTTATTCAACCCTGGCGTGTTGTTCCAGTGGTTGACGGATTGTTTTAAACATATTTGTTAGAGCATTAGGTTTGCAAGGCTTTTTGGTACGGCACAGCAAGGTTCAGGGCCGTATAACGTTCCCTTTGCTCCCCGTCTTAGCAAGTTCGTCAGCTTTTTCATTTCCCTCGATTCCTGCATGGCCGGGAACCCATCTTAGAATTACCCTGTTCTTTTCGCCCAGGGAATTCAGTAGTGATATGCAGCTTTGCACTAGCTTTGAATTAATGGTATTCGAGGCTAATGCCATAAGAGCTGCTTTGCTATCCGAGTGGATATAGATACGGTGGTTGGCGTAGTTCTTTTGGAGGTTGATATCCGCACATTCAATTCAGTATTATTAACCAATTACATAAACCGCAGACTAAAATCTACAAGCGCGAATACCGTCTTTTGCCGTATAGAGGTGACTGTCGCATCGTATTCATATGAGCTCCGCTCGTTTCATATTGCTATCCATAATGCAGGTAGGCAGATAGTTTCGTATTGTATTATAATAGTAAGGAATGCGTCCAGTGGCGTGCCCAGGGTTAGTGAATGGGGCAAGCCCGATATAACTTTTTGTGTTTTTTATGCTTTTTATAGTAAAACAAAGTGGTACCTCATTACTCCTCGATCATCAGTTTGAAATTTACTGCTTGTGTCGCAGATTTAACTCCTTCTACTTGATTTAACCATTCTTGGTTTGACGATTACAAATGCTAAGATTTGAGCTAATCAATTTTGGTTAGCCAACGGTCACCTTGCAAAAAATCCATTTAAAAAATAGAACGCGTTTCTAGATAGATAGATAGATTAGAACCGATAAGGTTATAATGTTTTATATGTCAAATTTCAGTGCGATCATTTTACAGTTATTCTTTTTATGATCCGTATAGTGGTTTACAAGTTATAGTGGTTTTACTCAAGGTCATTGACTTAATTGCGCCGAATTTACGCGCGAAATGTCGCCGGCGTAAGTGACAGCTGAATTTTTACTTCGCGATTGGAGGGGTTAATAAAGCACACTCAAATCAAATAATTGACTGTCCTAAATACTAATACATAGTTGTTTAGACAGTTGTAATACATTTACATTTGGCCGTGATATGATTGAATTCTTCATTAATGATCAAATTCTTCTATTAATAATCAAAACATAAAAGGTTTCTCGTAACAATAAAGAAGGTATTATTGTAGAATTAAATCGAGTCTCACCATTTAGTTTACCAGATAAAAACACAGAGTAATTATTTCTTTAAAATGCCGATAAAAATAAGTTTTTTTAGTATAAAATTAATAAATCTAATGTCAAAAATAACAAAAAAAAATGTGACGATTGTCAAAAAGTAAAATAAAATGTCTTAAAGATTATATTGCAAATAAAAATAGTCAAGGTATAATTAATATGTGCCTACTTAATAATAGAAATAGTCAATACATTTTAGTCAAATTGAAAATCGTATAAAAATCTATTACAGAAAGAGATATAGTCGAGATGCATACAGTTTTCAGAGATCGTTAATGTCGTACAGTTCTCTTTCAATGAGATATAATTTGAGTTTATTTTTAAATTGGAGCATTTTTCCTTCGAGGCATATTTTTTTTAACTAGAGGGTAGCTTATTGTAACATATAATTCCGACGTAGTTCGGATCCCTTTTAAAAAGTTCCAGATTTGGACAAGGAAGAATCAGATTATTTCTCCCCCTGATAAAGTGTTTATGGGTATTTAAATGTATCGGCAGCTGAGCTAGGTTTTTTATGATCAATTTAACGCATTCTAAAACGTATAGAGATGGAAGGGTGAGGATTTTAAGCCTTCTGAAATGACCACGGCATGATTCTACATAACCCAGATTACTTAAAATTTGAATGGCCCGTTTTGCAATGAAAAAATATGTTGCCTTAGCTAAATCGATGGTGCATTGCACCCAGAAGAGAATACCGAAACGGAGAAAAGACTCAAAAAAAGCGAAATAAATCGTTTTCGTGTCCTTAGAACTAATCAGTTTTCGTATGTGGCGCAGCAGAAAACAGGCACTAGAAAGTTTGTCTCTTTATTGTTCTCCGTGTGTATTCCATCTCAAGTGATTATCTCAAGTGATTATCATCACTAAAGGCATGCTACTGCTAGACAGAATTTAACATATAATTATCAGCATTCTCATACCTGCGGTGGCTTTAGGAAATGCCGTTTTATTTGCTTGAGCGAGTGAAATCAAGTTACGACAAAACTCACCACAAAGGAAAATTTCCTCTATGGTTTATTAGGCAATAAAAACCAAAAATCAATTGATATTATACAATAAAAATCTGCACTTGTTCAACTAAATACGGAACACGCACGCATTCTACTTCCATAACGCAAGCCTGGATTATTCGTCAATGCAAAAGTCGTATAGATACATATATTGTTTTGCGTAATTTGCGACAGGTTATAAAGAGAGGACCACTGATTTTGAAAGCCCCGTTGCAAGCCCATGTGAGCGAGCGAGATGACTAGCTGAACTCAACTCGCTGCTGTTTTGTCGCGTGGAGCGATCTGTGCCCGCTAAATAGCAATAGGCGCTCGCAAACTCATTTATTAGTTTAGTGATATTTTTAAGAAGATTTTTAGGAGATAAGGCAAGCCGAGCTTTTCGGCTTGTATGTAGGAACCGCCACTGAATTCGTCATGGTAAATTAATTACATAGAAAGTAGCCCTAAAATCTAAAAACAGGCTGAGCTGTCTCAGACTTGAATGATGATCTCACGACGCTGAAAAGAAAGCCAGAAAATGGATATAAATGATACAGAGGCGGATTCAAGAAATGCCCTCCCGAAATGAACATTTGACAAACAGTCTCAGGCATAAATCTTATTTTCCGGCCCCTTTCAGAAAGTTTTTGTCATTCACGTTGGCTGTACCCTGAAATATATTAGAAGGCTATGGCGAAATCGATTTTTTTCTTCAAACGACATTTAGGAAATGGAAAAATTTATTTCGGATTTTTGGCAGTAAAATTACCGCTTTCATAGTTACGCTTAATGGAAATATTTTTGGCGTCCCGTAAGCTCACGTCTTTTTTCTTGCACTGAAATAAAAAATTGCGACAAATTGTAATGAATTTGAACTTTGTTACTTTACCGGCCTACCAATCGGCGAGGAGGTGAAGTATTGTGAATGAGCATATTTTTTAAGTAAAAACGATATATATATATATATTGACCCCCCCCCCCCCCCCCCCCTGAGGTGAATAAAATAATTTCCAGGTTGAACCCTGGAAATTCCTCTATTTCTCTATTCCTCTACAATAGCGACCAAACGCTTCATCCGATTAAGATTTTATTTGGCATGCAGTTATTATTTGGTCATAGCAAGAGTTGAAAAGATTGTAGTTGAAATCGGTCCACCAGAGGGCGCGCTAGTCATACTTCAATCTCGAAATATTGAACTTAAAAAGTTGATATTGTAATGAAAGGTACACAAATGCCTTGTTTGACCGAAGTCACGTTGTGAAGTTTTGGTTGCAATACACAGTACACAAGCGACACACTTAAGAAAATACTACTATTTATGAAAATACTACATCTCTTTTGGAATAATTCTATTTTAATACCTCGGAAAATACAACACATATACTACGAATTATAGCGCGAGGGGTGGGGTTGCCCGTCCCCGAAGGGGGGGGGGGGGGGCACGGACAGGGGTGTTGGCTGAGGGGAATAGGCAAGTCTTCTTGCCGGGAAAGAGGTGATACTACTGTTTTTTTTTTAAATCGTAATCAATAGGTAGGTATACAATATGTATCCATTGAAATCGATCTGTGGAATGTTTTCCAGTATGTATATCATTGGTTATTATTTTTAAAAATTGGATATTTTCTTTACGTCTCTCGAATTGAGTATTTTGCTGGCGATACACTGTCTGCTTAATGATTGTAAAATCAATAATATTTCCATCCTTATCACCATTTCTTGTACACACGCTCCTATTTCTCGCAGTGACGAATGCAGAAACATAAATATGTGTAGCTTCGCCGCTGCCACCAGTGTCAACCGCGGAGGGGAGCGCACGCCCGTTGCTCCGGCGATATTATTTTCTCCAAACTCGCTCTAAAAACCGGCTCGCTCCTTATACACATTACTGGAATTGACGAATGGGGATACTCGAGGCCTCCCGGGATCCGTTTTGCTGCAGACCTCGGTCTTTGTTCGCTGTCGCTGTGTTACTGCGTATCAGCGCGCCGCTTCTATCTGCTGCTTATCTCTCTCGTAAAGCGCCGTCTCGCTCTGTCTTAGATGTAGCGATTACTACGCCCGAGCCCGAAAGAAAAGAAACTTCTCGTCGATGATATCAGAAGTGCTTCCCGAGTGGTGTCATGTCCATCCTCCCTTTGTGTATGCGGTGCTTTCAGATGATTGCCATGTAAATACATTTTTATCATGTTAAAAAAGACTGCTTTGTTTTATGTCTTCGTCTGAAGTGGTGATAGGCTGCAACAAAGATCCTCATAAAAACTCCTAGCTTCGAAACATTTAGATCAGCTCCCGACCCTAAATGAAATCCTGCCATTTCACCGCATCGGGGAGTGACCTATCTACTTATCTTAAAGATATGAACCCCATATAGACGTACTTATGACTAAAATTTTGACGACTTTTATATCGTTATCGTCCTGTACCGCTCCATTCATATGAATCCATTCGTGTTGACACAGTCCATAATTTATGCTACATCACGCAGACATTTCAACCAGAGCACGGTCGCTGCACCCGAATGATAATGGCGATTTTAAACTTGTCTACCTAGCGACGGCCACTAGGGAATAACAACATTTCTAGTACCAGGGAAGGAATCGGAAACAAAAGAATTCCAAACATCAATCAGGCAAAATTTGCCATGACACAGACGCTGTAATTAACAGCTCTCATCGCGGACTATTGAAAACAGCAACGTTAAGTCGGATACAATGAGTTATATGTTCGTGAAAGTTTTCCAAAACTTGCGACCAAGTATTCATGCCCGATATAAATGAGCATTAAACTGCGTGAGCGTGCGTCACGGAGTATAAATCAAACTACCCGCCCCAATACTAAGCGCGTGTATTTCGACCAACGTATGGATAAAGAAACGAAAGTGTGTCGTCGGACGTGCATATAATGAATTTACAAGAATTGTGTACTGTCCTTATTTATATTTATAGCTTAAATACGAACATATTGTATGAGACTATATAACGAATTTTGATCAGGCATTTAAAATACAAAAATACTGCCCATGAAAAATTGCAAACAAAAATTCGAGGCAGCTGAAAGCCACACTTTAAATCTTTAAAAATATTAACGTTACCTGCGATGTATATATTGAAAATGTGTAATCATTTTGGAAATATGTATTGGAAATAGCTGTACGAATTAAGTCGGTGTTTTTTTTTATAAAATTGAAAGTTTATTTATTAAGCCAAATATACATCTCAATACTCGAAGTAATCGACATTACTTTCTTTTATTTTAGCCCGTATTTCTGACAGCTGACGAATATCATCGCGAAAAAAATTGGCAGCTTTAAATTGACAAAACCATCAATGCATTTTCGAACCTGGTCAAATGTTTTAAAAGTGTTTATTCATCAACCAAATGATTTTGTAGCGATCTAAACAGATAAAAATTTGAAGGAGCGAGATCTGGCGAATAAGCCGCGTGAGGTAGAATTTCCCATCACAAATTATAGATGACATCCGGAGTCACTTATGAGACACGTGGTCGAACATTGTCCTGATGTAGAATCACTTGCTGACTTACACTGCCAGTATAAGGTTTTTTATTTTTTAATGAATCACTTATACGAATAAGCTGTTGCTGATAAATATCCGAATTAACAGTTTCTCTTGGATTCCATAACTCATAATGCACTACAGCCTTTATATGCCACCAGATATAAAGCATAATTTTCTTTGTAAAAATATTCGGCTTAAAACTTTGACGATTTTCCTGGACTCACCCACGATTTTTTTTGTTTATGGTTGCCATATAATTTAAACTTTTAATAACCGGTGCACTTTCTAAAGTAACCGGTGCACAAGATACTAAAAAAACCGGTAAAGTTTTAGTATCTTGTGCAGGAAATATTTTTTTTTGAAACAGGGTGGACAAAGTCGAAATACTGCTGCTTATTGAATACTAGCTTGCTGACGCAAAAAAGAAGAAACACAAACGAAATTACAAACATATCATGAACGATTTTTTGTTGTATTAAAATGAGTACACGGTCTTTTAGGATTTTTTTAATTTACCTGAAGCAGGATTTGCATAATGGATACGGCAATGAGATTGGCTACGCTGCATTAACGATCAACTCTTTCTTATCTCTCTTGTGGTAATCTCCAAAGCGAACGTTCCATAGGCAAATGTGTTTTTTTACAGCCAAAATAAGCCTTTAAGTGTTGTATTTTTCCGCCATTGTAACACAAACTACAACCCGACGCATCCGTTCGGTATCAATACAAGAAGCGGACTGAAGAATCGGAGGAAAAAATCTGACGTGTATTTTGTTTACAAAAGGCACACGCAGGGCGCGCCTTCATTATACGGAACGGCAATAAAATCTTAAAAGCCTCGGCGCTGTTTCCGACGCGGACGTCCGATCCGACTATCGGATCGGACGTGTATTGAATGTTCAAAACGAATGTAAGGTAAGAGTGCCTACCGATAGTATGACCATACTATCGGATAGAAAATTGTGACGCATTGCAATCGTCAGGATATAAATCCCCGTTATCACAGCCAAGAAATTGTGTGTATGAGTAAACGGGAAAGCTATCAACAACATCAGATATGCAGTCGGTAATATTTTGCTTGCTTTAAATTCAAAAGATCTTCAGGTGTTATTGGACAGGGTTCAATAGGTGAGCAATAAATATGGTCTCAAAATTAACTTCAAGAAAACCAAATGTAGGATCGTAGCTAAAACAGTTAGTTGACGGAGACCTAATATGTCGACAAATACAAATACAAATACTTGGGTTGCTATGTTGGCGAACCGCTTTCACAAAAAAAGCTCGAGCCGCTTTCACAAAAATTAAGAAACTTCTATGCGATAGAAGACTTAAAATGCAACTTCGTGTTCGCCTGGTACACTGTTACATTTTCTTACTTCTACTGCACGCTGTAGTGTAGAGCGTGGACACTCACGGATAGGCTAGAATGTGGATGTTCTTACACACCCATGTGCATGAATGTGGATGTGTTCAAAATATGGATCTGCAGGAGAAAGTTAGGATTTCCTAAAGAGACAAAGTGCCAAATGTAGTAGTTTTGCAACGCGCTGGTAAATCGTTGAAGTTTCTAAAATCCATAAAAAAGAAAGATGGAGTATCTTAGGCATAATGTACCTGCACATTATGCGTAATCAAAAATATGACCCATTACAACTGATCATCCAAGGGAAGATAAAAAGCAATAGGAAACCGGGAAGAAGAAGAACATCACTTGAAAATCTGCGCCAATAGTTTGGGGCCAGCACCCGATCCTTGTTCAGAGCAGCTGTGTCGAGAGTACACGTCGCCTTAATGATCACCAACGTTTGGTAGGATGACACCCCTAATAGAAAAAGATCAAAACCCAAAACAAATTTTTACCTCATAGTATGCGAGCTATGTGTTTCCCGTGGCAAAGTTTATTATTTATTTATTATTATTTATTGAAGTTAATTAAGGCATGGTACAACTGGCGCCAATCAATCGGTAAAAACATGTGGTTTGATCATTGGCACGGTGACACGCACCTGTGAAAGAGAATTACTTTCTAGCACTTGTGTCATCAAAAGATGATGAACCAAATCCAGTGATCCCTAACCCAGTTTGATACAATTGGCCTACTCTTGTCATTTGGGAGGTACCGTGTCCTCCGGAGTCCCTTCTGGAACTTTTTTCGGCCTCTACCTGCGTTACATTCAGCTTTGATTCAGTTTGAATCTATCGCGGACCCATGGCACCCTTTGCCCGGCTCTGAATTCATTACCAGGTAGCCTAATGGTCATTTCAAGAGTGATTGACGACAGGTCAACATCCATCCCCGCTTCTTAGGAGACAGTATATTTCCGATTGGCATCGTGGAGTGCACAAGCGATTGGAGTCGCCGAATGATGCGCAAACCATCCGGTCGCGCCGGAAGGCAATACCCCAGGAGAAACCGATCCACCAGGCGTAAGGCCTGAGACGCGAGAGTCTTGCCCGGGGTAGCCATCCAAATGAGGAGACTACCGAATAGGATTTGAATCGTGAGTTGGACCGATCCGAGTACACAATAGATATTGTGGCCCAGGCTGCACGAAACCGTTCGCTACTAATATTTAAGCTATAAACGCAAACAATATTTCCGCTTGTGCATACAATATTTAAGCTATAAAAAGAGGTTTTAGGTTACATGCTCCAATAAGCTGCGAGGTGTTTCAGCGAGATTCGGAAAAAGGCGATTCGTTTGTTTTGTTTTACTGACCAGAAGTTGCTGTTGCTAACGATGTGTAAATGCCAGTTTAATATTTTCCGCGCTATAATAACTGCTGCAGACTGCAACCCACTCAAGGTTAATCGTCGCTTAGATTAATCCTCCGTTACTCATATTTATACTATTATACTTCAGTTCAAACAATATACTATTATACTATAGTCTATATTAAGATATGGTCACTGAACAATTGTAAAACTCCACGTTACTACTCCACAATAACAATAACATAAATAAACAAATATAAAATAAATATAAAGCCAGCTTACCTTGCTTGGAAACAAAGACCACGTTAAGGTCGTCAGGAACCGACCTGTTCGAAGTCTTCAAGTAAGCACCCAGCTTGGACTTAATGGAATCGCCGATGTTGCCAAACCTGCTGCCGTCCTCCTCGCAGAGCTCCTTCAGGAACACGACAGCCTTGGCCTTCTGCCTGCTCTTTCCCATGACCTGGCTGCCCTGGGAGCCGTCGAAGATGCCGCCGCTAGCCAGGATGACAACCGACCCAAGAACGGACAGCTGGAAGATCAGGCTTGCCATAGGTCTTAGTGCGTGCGACCTTCACGCTTGAGCTGGCACTCTTTTGCTTAGGCAGCTACATCGCAGGTCCTTGAAGCGGCGAACCATTCACGGTTTCTGAAAAAGCACAAATAACCTAAAATTAGTCATTTGCTAATCTATATTCGCCATACGATGTGAAAGATATTGAGAGTTGTCAACTATTACGAGCGAACCAGCCACCTCAGGTAGCTATAGCTATACCCATATAGTATAATTTTCTCTCACAGACCACGATCTAGCTACTCCAACGGCCCGTAAGTTAACGCCTTGCCATGAGGCCATGAGTACGGGCCGACCTCTACTATCAAATTTTAACGGATTTTTCCATACTCCAATCTTGTCGTGGATTCGAGGTGGATTGCACGGCCTCTACCCAACGTTAGCGATACTTAATTGAATTTAACGCTGATCCGGGGATCCCTTTGGCCGCCAAGGGCACTTGGGATAGGGGAGCCATCAGTCGTTTCTAAGCTCCCCCTCCCCCCCCGCTATTTAGGAAACATACCCCCCGGTTATTTGACGAAATGCGTAAACGTGGCTGGTACAACCAGGTAATCAAACCGCCAGCTCCACCCGAGAGGTTCCCTCGGATCCGCACCTCTGGTCTTAACCGGCTCCGACTTCAGGTTATAGCCGCAGGCAGAACTCACAGCGGCCTTTCCAGGTTAACTCCCTCTTAGAGGAGACTACCAGGTGGGAGAAAAACTGTGCGTTGGGCCAACCAAGGTAAAACAAATCAGCCCATCAACACTTATTAGGCTGCACAGAATCATTATAATCCCTATGGAAGATATATTAAAACTGCTCAATTAAGGCAAACATTGGCGGGGTTTCTCGTCACAGCTCCAATTTGTTGATGACGTCGATTAATTATCTGAATCTGTCAACGACATAAAGAAGGTGTAATACTATGTAATTGTTATAAGTAAAATGAAAGCCTAGATTACTAATCACATATATCCACAATTATTTTAGGCACAAGTGCGAAATGCGCCTTTTTGCAGCCGTTTGATATTCAGAAAATTATGTTGACGTTCAAAATGCATTGAAGTAAAAAAAACAAAGGATATTTCAGGAAAGTCGAAATGGCGGCTTGTATTATAATATGTGAATAAACGTCCAAATTTTCTCGTTTTAGGAGAACGACTTGAAACGACTGCCAAAAACGCGTTCTGAAAGCTGAAAATCATCTTCAGTAGCCTACCGAATACGGATCATAAAATCTTTAGCTCCAATGCTTTTAGCGAAAGACCGTTATTTTAGAAAAGCGAAGTGGCCAAGACCCAGCTATATTGAAGTTAGACGTACAATAATGATATTGAATAAGATGATGCATTGACAAGCTCCTTTCTTCGAAATATTTTTACTCAATTAGATAATGTTATCAATAAGTACCACTTATTTACATATTACATCAACTTACTGTGTAAAGTAACCCATAACATGTCAATTCGGTATCTCAAGGTAATTGATAACAGTAGTATTTATTACCTTATTCGCCGTCATTTATTTAATCATTGATTATAATATAGCGTATTAGATTGCTCAATGTCGTACTACGATTTGGCGAGTAGGATTTTACTACGAAAGCAACGGGTAGATGGCACTTATAGTTCAAAAAAAATTTACTCTCTCTTATTTAGTTCATTATGGCGACTTTCGTAATATAACTGTATGGCGGTGCACTGTAGGTAACGTTTCAATTACGCCGCTACGGCATAAAATAATAATATAATGACAAACGTTTTATTGAGCAAAGCTTTTATTATTTTAATAATGTTTATATAAATATGTATTTTTTAAATTTAGTTTACAGGTTTCAATACGTAACAAATAAGTATCTGTATTGTATCAAACTCTCCGTATTGTATCTGTGGTGTAATCAGAATATATAAAAAATGCAATAGATGGCAGTAATAATTAAATGATATTTTTGTTATCATTGGTTAAATAATACGATTTTTATATTAAATCACTTTTTATTAAAAAAAACATTCATCATCAATGTTATTCTAGATGACCAAATATATTGCTATTAGTTTCACCGTCAATTCTATCACCGCCACCTGCATTTCGCAGGCGCACAAGGTTTGCCAAAATGTACCATGGAGTTGAGCGATTTAATACTATATATAATACGTCATCAGTGGTTATCATTAGAAATAAATTCTATATTAATGTAAAAATAACAAATACTACCATCTAGCGGTGATCTTGCCAGCCAGCCGCGGATCTATAAGGGCTTTTTGGGTTGCAGCCCAGGGCCCCGCGGATATAAAGGGCCCCAGCCCCTTTGAAAACAATGATTAATCTACAAACAAAATGTGATTTTTTAAACATTTATGTCATAAGGTTGGCCACCCTGATATCAATTTCTAGCGTCTATTTTGAGGGACTCCCTGCCGCTTGTTTTCAATGTATTTTCTCGCAAACGCAGTCATTTACAGTAATTTTTTAATTTATTTATTCATATAAAATAACATTATGTATAGCAGTTCAGTTCCCCACTAAGGCCTTGTCAATGGGTAACTAGTAATGAATGTTTGTATAAATTTTACTAATGTTTTTAGCTTTACAATTGATATTAATATTTACATTATTGTATATCATTTTACTTAGTTTGCCTGCATAATAAAAAATCATTATTTAAGTTGCTTAATAGTTTAAGTTTCAACGTTTTCTTAAGTACGATTTTGATAATCGATTTGTTTATTTTTAATGAAAAGTAAAATGTCTTACAGTTGCTCTTTGTGTATCTGTCATATTAAATAAATAAAATATTTTATTGTCCTCTTTTTCTATACCGTATACCTAGTGACCTAGACATCATTATCGAAACCAGTTTTTGACAAAATTGCAATTAGTTGATTAATTAGGCAGTAATATTATCCCAGGGCTCTAAAAACCTACGGTCCGCCCCTGTTGCTACCGATGCCCATTTCATTTTTCAGCACTTCAAAATAGAGGGCTAAAAAACGAGACGCCATTTTTGGCACGCTCAACTGCAGCTTATAAAAGGAATTTTCTCCCCGAGGGTTAGTTATATGAGGAGACAGCTATCATATGTATACCTATATCCAAGTTATAAACGCGTTACTAAAAACAATCTGGGAGTAAGTTCATGTCGGGGTAAAATAATAATACAATTAGCAGAGGCGAATCCATGAACACACTGAGTTATATAAATAATCAAATTACAGTCCAGTTAACCGAATAATTAGCCACTAGGATAAACCTAATATAATGACTATACTCACCCTGCTTTGGAGGAGGGTGTTAAAAGGTCTCTACCGTCGGCCATTTTGAATTAAAACTTGGTTTACGACTACAGAATGTATGCGTTTATAATGTGCCCGATTGCGGTTCGTTGACGATCTAAAATAATGTCGTAAAACGCACATAAATAAGAGCGTTCTGTCGTTAAAACAAGTCAAATCATTTTGCGATTGCGTTTCTAGTCTAATTTTAATGCATTTCGTTTTAAAATAAGGTCACCATATCCGAAATGCTATTGCGGTTCTACCTTTTTGAGAGTTCCCAATTTAAAGCGATGCGAGAGCGTGTTTATTTTAGAACGCTCTTGTTCGGAGCGACCGTAAAGTGCCTGCTTTGATTTCTGTGTTTCTGTGTGAATTTTTCGAAGAAAAAGAGGCCTAATGCATATTTACTCATTCGGAGACGATGTAATGCTGAATGTCAATCATAGGGGCGTATAATTTTGGTATTTCAAATCGAAATTTCCGACATAACCTAAAAATTTATTTTTTCAGAGCGGCTTCAAGACATACGGAATATTACGGAATGTTGTCACAAAAGGGGTTATTCCAAACATTTCGATGTGCCTGCTGTAGAATTTGTCAAATTGTACAGGCTGTCGAAAGAAACAGCGTACTTTTTAATTGACAGCCTCCACGACTATTTGTTTTTATTTTCGTTATATTGCGGTGCCATGGCAAAAAGGAAGATTTTAAAACGTAAAACACGATACAAGAAACGTCTAATCCGACTTTCACGCTGGCCGTTTGAAGCGTGGGTCCGGCGCAGAAGCGTCCTTAATTTCCATAAACAAACACCACGTCAAGCATATAAGGTCACGTTCAACGCAAACGCAATAATTTTAGCATATGCATTTGTTCGGGTTAGTTTTAGGCCGCCCTTATTTTAACACGGAAAGAACCGCAATCGGCCCCAATGAATTTAAGTCCATACATCAAGATGGAGTTGAAAAAGATGAGCAACTTTCACACCATGACCGCGAGTTCGAACAACCTATTATAGGTATGACCATTGATTGTAAATTATCAGATTACTCAATTCCGTACTACGTTTTGGCAGCTTATATTTTGCTATGAAACTTATGGGCCACATAAAGCGTGGTAACAAATACCACCTTCTCCAATTACTCCTGCAAGGAAATATAGAAGGCCGCCGAAGACCTGGGCGAAGAAGAACCCACTGGCTACAAAACCTCGCTGAATGGTTCAACTCAAGCACCACCGAGTTGTTCCGGGCCGCAACGTCACGGGCGTAAGTGGCTATAATGACCGCCGACCTCCGATAGGAGATGGCTCTTTAAGAAGAAGAAGAAGATGATGAAACGCAACGTTTAGATCTCTTAATTCCAAACATTGATTAACCGCTGGAATGCTGATACCACCGTTCGGTGGTTTGTCCGTTGCGACAATTCACGGGCGGCCGATCTCCGTATTTATACAATTACGTAATTATATGCGTAAAATGTCGCCTTCATTGAATAAGCCACCATTATACATTAGTATGCGTGAACTAACACCCCACACAAAGAAATTTTGAAGGGTTGAAAACATGCCGTCGTAGTTTTATTCTCATTGCTAGCTATCAAAGGGTTAATCTGCTTTTACGTTCAGTAGCAAAATAGGTAGAATTATAAACACGGCTATACCGTATCCTATCTCAAAATAGAAATATAACAAACAATTTTTTAAATCATGGCTTTTGTTATTTTAATATTGTTTACAGAAATCTGGTAATTTTAATTTGTTATACATGTTTCATTACGTGATAATTAGGCTTTTAACATTCAAATATACTGATAGAAGGCATTCTAACCTCTCAGTATTAATTCTATGATGTAATCAGACTACAAAAAAATGACACTAATAACTTAAATGTTTGTAATATTATAATTGGTTAAATATATGGTTTTTATTTGCTATCAGTCCTTAATAAACAGTAATTATCGATTTTATTATAGATGGCCAAATAAACTACTATTCGTATCGCCGTACAATGCTATCAGCGCCACCTGCATGTCGCCGGAGCAGAAGAGTTGCCAAAAAGTACTATAGCATTGAGTAGCATTTTGGGGAGCTAATGGGCCCTTGCTGAGTTGGCCACGAAAACCCCTTTGTTCAGGGTTGGTCACACTCACGGGTCAACACCTATCCGGCGACCTCCACACATGAAGCGCGAACACGGGTAGGACTCTAGCCTTAAGGCTAGTTTTCCCTAGGAGTCAATCTTCTGGCGCTCTTGGACGGTCTGCGCACCTTGCGTCGTAAGCCGACCAATTGTGCATTCTGACTAACAGTCGGGGGAATCTGTAAGCAGTACTGTTTCCTATAGAGCGGGGGTGGTTGCTGACCTTACGGTGACTGCTATTGAAACGACCATCGGCTACCCGATTCTGGAGAAGAGCCGGGTAAAGGATGCCGTGGTCCGCGATAGATTCGGTTGACACCGTTTCACCGCTACGTAAGGGAGAGGACCGCGCAAGCTGGGTAACATACCTGGTTATCTCGCGGATAAGGCGTTTGTCTCTTACGGGCATGTGGCGGAGCTTGACGGTGGACTGTTTTGTCCTAAGTCTTCTGCGGTCACTTCACTGGAGATAGAACGATCAAATATCGTTAAAACTCCTTGAGGTGACAGGTTCGCCCGTTGTAGTTCAAATCAAATCAAAACAATCAAATAGACAGCTCTAGTTTTCTCTAAGTCTTCTACCCTCATCCCACGGTTGAAAGCACGATCACATATCGTTATACCAGCCTGGGTGACGGTTTCGCCAGTTGTAGTCGACACTCCCAACTATAACATACAGTAATCTAATACCCTATATAATCAATGGTATGACTTGCTAGGCTAGGAAGGTGAGAATTGATATTACCCCCTAATAGGCAATAAGTGAATCAATCTAGACAAACTAATTATGCAAATATCTCAATTACAAAGTAACAGGTTTTCGCAGAGGCCTTCAAGTCCAGTATAATAAGAGAAGGCTTTCTCTGCAGGAATTATGTCACAGATTAGTATTATGCTGTCGCACCATGGGGTTTGTCCGATCTGTTACGTCACAAGTTGATTACATGCAAACACTTAAGGGAAAGTAGGAATAAAAGGTTAATACATATAGAAACGAAGCACTAAGTTTGAAGCGTGTTTATGAGTATAGTATAAGAATTGGGTGAAGAAAAGAAATTTTTCATATGGGGAGACACCTCACTAGTCTTATTGCACTTACTGATAAGGAGATTTATATTTTTGGCCTTCAATTTCATATACAGGGTCAGAGTAATGACCAAGTCTTCCGTTTCATTCATATTCTGAGATGCAACAGGGAAGTTTCTTCATATTGAAAAAGTTAGCTCGAGCAATTTTCATTCGTATTTTTACTTCCTGATTACAGTTGCACTACTTATTTAGGTAGCATTCCAGGTAGTTATAATATTCAACCTGTTCCAGAGGCATGTTACCAAATGTAAAGCAGTTTGCATTTTGCTATCAATAATCATGTATTTTGTGTTACTGCTGTTCATTTATAATTCGTTAATTTTGCAATCAGTATTAACCTTCTTGATCGTCGGTAGAATTATCTGCTAGTTAATCTTTAGATCGTCGATACAATTATCTGCTAGTGAGATAGTATCATCCGCATTTGGATAACGTTAAAATAGATGTTTTTTGACAAACTACCTACTAAACTTGAATGATCTATCTGAAGATATCGCGACGGAAAATAGGGTATTTTCCGCAACATCCTTTTGTCCCACAAAATACCCAGCTACACTAGGTACTACAGATTAACGTACTTACACTTTTTTTACTGATTAAATATGTAAAGTGATTCTGGTCGTCCAGATAGCACGAAGCCGCCGTGTGCTTCGGGCTGCGCCATTTCGGCGCCGTAACATCTCCAATCAAAGTAATTAACGCGAAGTAATATCGCAGAATCAACCCCCCTCTCCCCATACACTTAACGCCCAAGGTGATTATGAAAAGCGATTAAATAGTAAGCGCTCAATTGCCTATTCGGCAACTACCTAAGCGGAATTAACGATATTTTTATTATGCGTTGAGTCGTGTACGTATATCATATTATTATGCTCGCATGAGCTCAAAATATAATATAAAGAATATTTCCTCTGCGACTTCTGTTGCGTTAAGTTCATAGTGGTCATAGCAGTGATTTTTTTTTCATACTCCTTCTCCGTGGAAGTTGCACGACTCTGGAATGCTTTACCAAATGATGTTAGAACAGCCCCCAGCATCTCCTCGTTCAACGCCAGGCTCAAGCAGCATATAACCCTAAAATCCATAAATTAACCAATCCACCTCTCCCCCCTCCTTTTCGCTTCCCTTTCCTTCCTTCCTCTCCTTCCTTTCCTCTGCGTCCTTATTTAATTTTAGTCATTTTTTTTACTTTTTTTATTATCTGTCTCTTTCTAGTTTCTGTTTGTTTCTTTTTATCATTTGTGTTTTTATTGTTCTTTTGCGTAGCCAACGTTCTAAATTTGTTATATACTTAAGCTACAGGTTAGCCGATAGATATTGCTGCAAGGCAATGAGCTCGCCTTTTTTATTGAAAATGAAGTTTTTTATTATTATTATTATTAAGTTCGAGTTATGGTATATCGCAACCTGATGAAATTTTCTAATTTTATTTATTTATATTATTATTGAAGAGTTAATTTTATTAAAACATTGATTTTGGGGGAGTCCGGGAGAGTTTACCCGCCCTCCACTAAAATAAGCATATTTTTTATATTTACATAATTTGTATTTTCTGTGAATTGTGTCTTAAGCTGCACTATTTATCTATATTTTCTAACGAAACGCTACATTATGCAGTTGTAACGGACCTTAAGTCCACTACATACGATCAACAAATGCATCGATTTCCAGTGAAATCCACTGACACAATTCAGCTATTATTTTGACTCGTGCAGCTATGAATCAGCACGATGAAACAATACTTTTACTCAGAATATTTCAAATTGCATCATTGCACGGCCTATATAAACCGGCCAAAAGCAACCAAATTATCAGTCCCCGATTGATCACCTTCCTCCAAGGTTGCGACGGCATATCCGGTACCCCTCTACGAGGTCACTCAACGGATCCGGCTCCTTGGTTTCCTTTCCTCCTTTTCCCTGAGTCTCGAAGCATCAGTCTTTAATCCCACAGACTCGAGCCGTGCCCAGTACAAGATACTAGGAGCACACATACAATCCTCATCCACTTTCCTACATAACCTCCGTCGCGCAACCCTCGCGTCTCGATAAAGTAATCCGGGCACTCGTTAATTCTGCAAGCGTAATAACTGGCAATATTCAATCGATGCAATCAATAAATATCCTCTGCTTCATCATAACCGCCTTTAAATACGGAGATAACTCGTAAGTTGACACCACCACCTCACATCGAATAATTTGGAGTCTTGTGAGGGGTGGTCTCTCACACAGTCGACCTTTATAAATCCTCTAAGACTTCAACCATATTATATATAATATTATGTAGTATCCGTATTAGCTTACACAGGAAACTTTAGGGTAACTAGAGACAGCTTAGGTTAAATCGCCTCTTGAATATAAAATCATCTAATCCTCAACTTAGCCCACGCGCCACTTCAACAAATTAAATATTCAGCCCTGTAATACTATTGTTTGAGTGAGTCATATTGGGAAACGGAATAATGAATTTGCATGTCCTTTGTTTGAAACGTGTAACTCGTAAAGGAGTTAATTGGCAATACTGTTTAATAATGGTAATCGGAGTTGGCCGTTTTCGCTAGTATGATAAAATATGGGATGTCATGTATCATACTGACAACCCTTTGCCAACCTCCTACGTGTTAGCCGCTTTGAATAACTCGGTACACGTATGTAGGGGAAAGTAGGAATACGTCGTACGCGGGTTATAATATCACATTTGTTACTAGGTTTATTTCATGTGATTTCATATATTAGGTCTTTGAATTGAAAACTTCGATTTTTTGTGATATTGAACATTTATTTCGAAGCAAATTGGAAAGTGCATTTCATTCAATGTATTATCCATCGCTAGCTATGACGTTCTCCCATCTTTCTGGCAAGAGACAGATTCCTCGGCGGAAGAAGTCATCGTTCTTGGAGGCTATCCACGAATCCAGCCATTTTTCAATATCCTCGAAAGACTGGAAGCGCTGCTCGGTAAGGCCATGGGCTATTGACAGGAACAAATAGTAGTCGGATGGCGCAATATCTGGGGAGTACGGCGGGTGAGGTAGTATGTCCCAGCGAAGCGTTTCCAGGAAGTTCTTGACCTGCATCGCGACGTGTGGTCGAGCATGGTCATGCTGGAAAATTACCTAATCGTGCCTTTTAGCGTATTCCGGCCGTTTTATCTTCACAGCATCGCTCAAATTCTTGAGCTGAGCTCGATAGCGATCGCCCGTGATGGTTTCTCGTTTCAGCAGCTAGTAATAGATAGATCTTGCCCGAATCCACAGTCGAGAATTCAAGTGAATTCGTTATAAATCTAATAGGTTACGTGGTTTGTGGCTATGTTTGTTAACCCGCTAGGCACTTAACATCCCTTTCGGGACATGTATGGCGGCCGCCTAAAATCCGAAACATCCCATACGGGATATCGCGCTCGCCGCTGCGAAAAATGCAATTTACGATTCGAAACGTCGTACTTTATGCTTTCTGACGGCTGAACGACATGGCCAAATAATCTTTAATTCGGCGGCCACCGGCGATAAAATCGAACGCCGATTTAAAAAGTTAGCATAGACGTCAAAACGTCAGTCTCGATCGGCCAGCGCCTCGGCCGCGTAGTTCCGCGAAATGTTAGTTTTGTGCAGTGTTTTGTGGATAAAAGTGAAGTGTTTACTGGATAAAAGTGAGTAATTTCCATTTTTAAGTAGTTTAGGCATAAGGATTAGTCAATTGAGATAGTCCATTTGCTGTTTTTCACGAATTTTCAAAGAAAACACTTCGGCAACAACAAACGGCTCGCGAAAAATGGTTGTTATTATTTTGTAATGTTTATGAAATATCCCGATATATTGCGAAATATGACGTAATGTCGCTTTAATTTACTAACAAAATAAGTATTGTTTCATTTACATCCTAAGTTATCACATAATTAGGCGTATTTTGAAAATTATATCTTGTTTTGTAAAATGAATCGCGCAAAGAAACTTGTTTTGATAATTACTATGAGAGAATAAAGTGCGATTTTCCATAGTTTTTCGATGAAATGTGACTCTTTGGAGTATAGTAATTAGTTATTAGACATATAATAAGTCTATGATAAGACAATATAATTGAAAAAATCTAACGAATTTTATATTATGGGCATTCAAAGTTTATTATTAAGTTCGGACGCGGAAACTCTCAAAACTTTAGATTTTTCTATAATATCAGACAAAGCTCAAAGTTCTGGTGTGATGTCTAAGAAGTGTGATGTAGTAATAAAGTTATTTTGAAAGAATTTCATATAAAAAAATACCATAAGTAGTCACAAATTGAAAATTAAAAAATTTTTTTTTTACGAGAATACATAAAATTTTTCTTGGCTGAATAAATAAATATTTTTGTAGGCAAATAAGTAAAAAAAAATATCGTTTTGGTAAAGCATTTAATAAAGAACATAACTGTATTTACAATTTTTGCATATTTTACATATTTTGTGACAAAAAATCGAAATGATTTTATAGGCGAGTTTTTTCAGTTTGCCAATTTTGTAATATTTATTCATTATGATCTTAATTGTTTTACGAGATAAGGTTATAATGTTTTATATGTCAAATTTCAATGCGATCATTTTCTCTTTATCTTTTTTAAATCCGTTTAGTGGTTTATAAGTTATGATCGTTTTTCTCAAGGCCGTTGACTCGCGTCGATTTTTTGCGCGAATATGTCGCGCGCAAAAGTGATAGGTGAGTTTTTACCTCGCAACGTGAGGTTGTTAAATAAAATTCAGACTCTTGGATTTACAATATATGGTGTTTCCTGCGTGGTATCCCGCATAGCTGAACAAACTGCGAATTTCGCAGTTATGTGCATCTCTTTTTCCTCTTGCTCTATTTTGTCACTCTCCCGAAGGACCATATAAATATGAGCCAATGAACGCCGGTCTTCATTAAACGCCTGACCGCGGTGCGGCGCCCACGCTTGACGCAGTCGTAAGTTCATCTTTTTCAACTCGCAAATATGATAAAATATGTGATATCATGTATCATCATGTGGCTGCCTTGAATAACTACGTATACTCGGAATAATACCGGTCCTGTGCGGGTTATAATATCCCATTTGTTCGTAGGTAAATTTCACGAGAGCTGCATGTAAAAACACATTTATATTTAAGTATGAATAGCAGCTGTCAGATAAAAATTAATGTGACTGTCTCGAAATGCACAGTTGATGATTGACGTGAATACGTTTTGATATTTGTAGGAAGTTTTAAACGGGACATTATTCTTCATCGAAAACTTTCATCTACGATTTTTTTTATTTAGGCCTTAGTTATAGAGAAAATGAATTTTTTTGTTCAACTTTCAGATATTCAGTTTTTTCCCCAGTAACAATACCTAAATCAAAAAATGCTGTAGATGACTTTCAAGTCAACAATTTGTCATATAAAAAATATATATATAACAAACAATTTTTCATTTAAAAAAAAGTCGTAACAAAAAGATATATTGTTTTGTTTAACATACAGAATTACGCCTTAAAGAAATGTAAAGCTTTTTAGACAACGACCTATTTGAAAACCGATAAAGCAGTTTTTTGAATACCCCGTTAAAAAGCAGATCTGATAGGTACTGTTGTTAAGGTATCCTATGTGCCCTACTCTCCCTTATATACTATTCCGGGTAATCGGTGACCCGTTATACCATCAATATTCGCGAGCCAAGGGACAGAACGTAATCGGCGTTAGGTCATAAATTCACATCGTCCTACAGGGCACATATTCGCGGGTTCGAAATGAAATCCGCGATAAATTACAAATAAGCGGCTTGTCATTTATAACAAAAAAATCTATACGAAGTATAAATAAGCGTGTTAAGTTCTCAACATCGAGCTGTGGATTACATTCCCGTATGCTGATTACTATTGCTTATATATTTAAAGGTCAACTATTCTTTCTTACTCATAATACTTCGCATTTCAGGCGCCGCGGTATTTCCCGCACCGCTGAACTGAAACTGTCGAATTTCGCCTTTATGTGCATCCTTTATCCGCTTGAATTTTTATCACTCGCGCGCGTTGATATATAAATATTTGTCATCGCACGCCAGCCGCGATTGGCCGCCTGACCGCGGCGCGGAGCACACGTTTGACGTCATCGTAAGTCCATATTTTTCAACTTGCCGTATGTGCACCGTGGGGAGTCGTAGAAATTATGATAAATATGATGTCAGGCCGTCAGGCCGTCCTGACACGCTCTGATGCCAATCTTGCTGCTGCCGCCAGTTTACTTTAACCTTTGAATGCTGAGTATGTCTTGCTTTTTCGCTCATTCGTAGTGTGCTGTTTCGCTCCGTCTTCGCCTTCAGTACGTCGGGGCTGACGTTTGACCGGCTATCTATATCCGCATTCCAGCATCTTGTTCGACGGAACCGGAACCGAAATTACTGCCATGTGGGCGTTCATCACGCATTGTAGCAGTGCTGGTCTCGTGTGTGTAGTAATGTATACTGCTGTTGAGGTACCTGTATAAGTTTTTGTGTTCCGTTCTTTTCTTGATTTATTTTATTGTTTTTAGGTTGCGATAGTCTTCAAAGCATGCATGATTTTTTATCACGCGCCTGCTGAAAGCATCAATGGCCGGTAATCGATGAATGCAGAAGTGTATCGAGCGTCCGTCGGATTGGCAACGATGAAAAGGCTTGACATTGTATACATTTTTACCAAATGCTAGGCTGTTACCGAGTGGAAATCATTCCCTTGATTCAACAGGCTTTTGGAGACGACGACATAAGTTTCTCACGGATAAAAGTGTGTTGCAACCGCTTCAAAAATGGTCGCACGTTAGTGGACCGCAAAGCCTGTCCCGGTAGACTTTAACAACTGGGGGTGTCAAACACAACGGGCGAACTTGTCACACCAGGAAGCTTAAAAGTTATTTACTCACATTAACTACCATAGAGTGATCGTGAAAGACTTTAGCGGACAAAAGACAGTTCACTGTCTAACTCCACCGACAAACCCGTAAGAGTCCAACGCCTTACCGCAAGGCACTGGGAAGAGGAACCAGCTGGCCGACCTCGCTCTCTTACTACCAGAGTTAAATGGATTTCTCCATAACTAGAGCTGTCAACTACAACGGGCGAACCAGTCACCTCAGGAAGTATTAACGAAATTAGATCGTTCTGTCTCCCCTGAGGTGAGCGCAAAAGACTTAGGACAAAACAGTCCACCGTCAAGCTCCGCCACATGCCCGTAAGAGGCCAACGCCTTATCCGCGAGATAGCCAGGTATGTTACCCAGCGGCAACAGGTATGTTACCAGGTTAATCACCCAGCGGTCCGACAATCGCGCCCTTATTTCCAGTTGCGACCAGATTACTCCGGTTTCCCGACTGGTTACGAGTTCGAGGTCGCTTGCGCGGTCCTCTCCTTACGTAGCGGTGAAACAGTGTAAACCGAGTCTATCGCGGACCACGGCTTTTCCCGGCTGTTCTCCCGCTATCGGGTAGCCGATGGTCGTTTCAAGAGCAGTCGCCGTAAGGTCAACAACTACCCCTGCTCTATAGGAGACAGTGCTGTTTCCAGACTCCCCCGACTGTTAGTCCGCACGGTGAGCAAACCGTCCAGGAGCGCCAGAAGATTGACTCCTGGGGGAAACTAGCCCACAGGCTAGAGTCCTACCCGGGCTCGCACTTCATGCGTGGAGGCCGCCGGATAAGTGTTGACCCGTGAGTGTGACCGACCCCGAACAAATGGGTCTTCGTGGACACCTCAAGAAGGGCCCATTAGCTCCCCGATTTCTCCATACACCAGTCTGGTGACAGATTCACGTGCATGGCCCTGGTATTAGCGACGACTCAGTTCGAATTTGTCGCGGACCGTGGCTCCCTTTGCCAGTCAAGCTCACATGGGATCGGGTGGTCAATGGATCGTCTCAACAGTTAATAACATCAGGTTAACAAACTTCCCTGCTGCTTAGAAAACGTACGTTTTCAGCCCCCACGCCACCCGGTTATTTATTCACCGGAGTGCACGGTCGATTGGCAAACGCAGCACGATGCACAAACCGCCTAATATCGCCCGAGGTGTTCCCCCAGAATTGAATAACAGAACCCACCAGTCCACGACTGGGCTTACAGCCAGGGACAGGGTTCGCAAAGTTCCAGGTTAGTCACTCTTCGAGGAGGCTACATGATGGGAGCTGAACATTGAGTTTAGCCGACCCAAGATTGCAACAAGTCATCAGGCCCAAGCTGCATGGAACCGTTAAATATCAACAAGCCGGTAGACTTCAACAAGCCGAAATGGCAATATCTTTGACCAAGTGCAGTTCCTTAGTTCATGCAGGATCCCGCTTTCCCAGCATTTCGGTTGTTTATCAGACTATCCACTCCTTGGGTCCGTCTGATTTTCAGCTATTCTGCCAAGTAAAGTTCTGCTGAAATGGACCGATTCGAATAAAAGTAGACATTATGCGTAATGATCGGCCCAATTGAACAACATTCCAGAAATATTTTCCATTTTGGTGGAACCGCTTGGAGCTACGTGTGCATTACCGAGGAGATATTTTGTAGGATTATATATACAAAATCGTAATTTAATTTTATAATGATAATAAATGTATAGTCAAGTCAAAAGTCAATATTCTTTTATGCATCCAAAATTACAAATACAGTAGGTTATGTCCTAATATGTTGACAATACAAAGAATCAAAACTATGAATAATCAAATAACAAAAAATAAAAAAGCAACCAAGGAATCAGTAGCTTAAAACTATTGCAATAAAAATAAATGAAAATGATACGAATACTAACCAAATAAAAAATAAATGCTCAATAACCACATACGTAAAACGACAATAATTATAATGGATATTAAACCATTATCAAATTATTCCTATGCGGTTTACCTAATATGTAATATATTAATAATAATAAAAGTATCCTAAAGAGATGATATTATTTTTCTTAATAACTAGGTATATTAAAGAAATTGTTTTTTTTTTCGATGTCGTCTACCTTCTAATTAGCATGTCCGATGAGCTAGTGTATAACTCTAAAATTGAACATTTTTTGTTCGAACAAATCTCATATTGACAGGTTATTAAAGGATTTAAAGGCCAAGTACACAAACGACATTTATATTATAGTCAAATGGATTTTGGGGTGGGCTATATTGGTTTTGCTTCGGGTGTCGTGATCATGGATAGTTTATAAAAAGGGAGGTAGCCGTGGCGTGCCCAGGGTTGTTGAATGGGGCAAGGCCGACATACCTTGTCGTGTTTTTTTACGTTTTTTATATTAAAAAAGTCGTACCTCTTTTTTCTTCAATCTTCAGTTTGAAATTTACTGCTTGTGTCGTAGATTTAATAAAGCACACTAAAGGCATGCTACTGCTAGACAGAGTTTAACATATACTTATCCGAACTCGCATACCTCCCGGTGGCTTTAAGAAATGCCGTTTTATTTGCTTAAGCGAGTGAAATCACATTAATACAGAACTCACCACAAGGGACCATTTCCTCCATTGTGTATCTGGCAATAAAAATCACAAATAAATTGAAATTATATAATAAAAAATCTGCTCTGTCTGTTGCTCAAAAAAAATGGAATTAAATACTGAACACGCTCGCATTCTACTTCATGCTAATGCGAGCCTGGCTTATTCGTCAATACAATGTTTTGCGTAATTTGCCACAGGTTAGAATGAAAGGACCACTGATTTTGAAAGCCCCGTTACAATCCCATTAGTGCGAACGAGATGACTAGCTGAACTCAACTCCGTAAGATTGCAGCGAATTATTATTTTGTCGATATCCTGTTTTGTCGCGTGAAGCGATCTGTGCCCGCTAGATAGCAATAGGCGCTCCCAAATTAATTGATTAGTTTAGCGATCTTTGTAAGAAAAAGGCAAGCCGGGCTTGTATGAAGCTTGTATAAAGGAACCGCCACTGGGAGGTAGTTCAATAGTTTTTGATGTATCTTATTTTAAAATATATATCAAGCACGTTTGAAAGAAAACATATTGACAATTTCGTTCTGGCGTTTTGATTTTCTGCGTTTCTCAACGCCTCATTTCGTTTCGTTGAAAAATCAGAAAATAAATTCATTTGGTAAAATATCTGTTGCAAAATCCTCGTCGTCCGATTCAATCGCAGCGGATATTGCTTTTCGCGCTGCAGTAATAAATAATTTACACTTCAGTTGTTCATAGAACCGTTTATCAGTTTGATATACAGAATCACCCTTGGAAAAAAGTGCACAACCGTCTCCTGTAGTGCAGTACCTTATTGCACTGTATTTTATTTTTATTTTATTCCAACAAAAGAGAAAAACAGCGCTCGGATCTTAAGTTAATAAATAATAATAACAATATTACGGCCAAAATAGTCTCCTGGTAATATACAGTTTATGTGCGTGATGTTGTGTAATAATATTTATATATTATGTTACATAATCATGTTCTCACGATTTGTGAGTGTGTATGATAAGAGTAGGATGAGTGTGTTTATATGTGTGATTGTGATGTGTGTTTAATGGGTGTGTGTAATTCTACGTGTATGTGTCATAGTTGTGTATATATGAGAGTGTGTGATTCTGCACAGGTATGTATCTGTTCAAGCTTTAAAGGTCTGGTCTATTACCGCTCTGATAAACTCGTTTTTGCTCATTGAGAATATGTCTAGTTCCTGAAACGATTCATCGTAGGCGTCCATAATTCGATGCAGAGTTGAATTCCTTGTTTGATTTGTATGGAGTCTGGGTACATTGAATACCCTTGGGTATTCAATGTACTTTTGTATGTACTTGGGTTTGTATGTACTTGGGTATTCAATGTACTTTTGTACAATGTACAATTGGGTATTCAATTCAATCGAGTTCGGCGCGATGGGACATTTAAGGCTATTCTGCTTAGAATTTGTGGGCTGTCGATATGATGCGAAAGTATATTGTGGAAGAACGTCATGTCAGTCACTTTACGTCGCTGCTGAAGACTCAGCATTTCGAACCTTGCCAAGCCGTCAGAATATGAGGTATATTCAGCGAGGGTTCGAGACACAAGTGCCTTATGAAGGTTTCCTAAATACGCTCTATACGGTCAATGTATACATTGTACTGCGGTGACCATATAGGTGACGCAAACTCCACTATACTGCGAACGTAGGCGTTATAAAGAGTAAAGAGCACATTAAAGGTATTATCGTATAATTTGAAATTTACTTTCTTTTATTTATTAGCACATAACTTCGATTGCAAATGGTGTTTTACAAAATACTTTTATATAACATTACATATATGTATAACATATATGTAATGTTATGGTCACCATGTTGCATATTACATACATTACATAAGTCTATATTACAAATAAAAAGACTGATTTGTAACAACGTGATGGGATATACATGTTGAGAATATATATATATATATATATATATATCTTCATATAAAAATATAAAGGTAAAAAGGAACAAAATTGAGATAAATATTCCGTAAATTCAATAATAACCTAATAATATTAAAAGTATGACATCGCATGCATGTGTATTGTGTAAACATACAGTAGAACTCCAATTATCCGAACTCCGACTATCCGAATCGCTGATTATCCGAAATTAAAACGAAAAACAATTAGGACGGAAACTTACTGCGATTCGCAAAATAATGATTCTGTCTACGCGCGCTATTGTCCTTGGGGATGATGTACTATGTACAGCACTTTATAAGTACGCTTAATATGTAAAAGTGCAGCCTTTACATTTAATTAATATTGATATTAAATAGTTTTTTCTCCCAATTTAAACATATGTTATAGAATAATTAATTAAAATAGACCCTTTTTCCGGAATAAATCCAATTATCCGAATTTTCGATTATCCGAATGTCGGATTCGGATAATTATTATTGGAGTTCTACTTTACATAGATGTGTACTAATTATATAGGTATATTGATCATTGTATATAGTCAATTATTATGGTAAATGTCAGCTTTATGGCAAATGTGAAACTCTAAGATTTTTTGTATAGGAAAAATATTTATTATGGAAAAAATATTCACGTCATTAAACTGAGTGATTGAGCACTATATAGAAATATGCGTTTTGGGCACGGTAAGTATAACACAAATCTATGTGAAATAGTATAAAATCGAAGACTATCGCGGTTGTTTCACATTATAAATAAGGTAAAAACGAATTTACCTTGTGAAGTTTGTAACACCCGACGTTTCGGCGATGTTGGACCTGTATCATCGGCTCGGCACACTAAAAGATATTTGTGAAGAAAGATAAGGGCTGTCTACCTTGTTGTGGATAATATAAGGAAGAAAGCGAATATCACTGTGATAAAAGCGGCCTTCCAGGCCATCAATGGCATATCATTTTAGACTATCCGTGTAGTCACTAAATTATGGATGTGTATTCCATAACACTTTGCACATACTCATATTATATACATAAAATCAAAATGTTCTTTATTCATATAGACACAATTAAATATTATTTTTAATTTATGTTCTTATGATGCGTCCAAGCCTTACTCCCAAGTCGTTTTGTCATTTACGTAATCAGATATTGTATAGTATGCTTTTTACACAATTTTGCTTTGATGGTGGCTTTAAACTTTTTTACAGATAGTTCTCTAATAGTATGAGGAAGTTTGTTATAAGAGCGTATACATTGTCCCAAAAAAGAATTGCTTATTTTGTGGAGACGAGTAGCACGTACAACAAGGTTATGCTTATGTCTAGTATTAACATTATGAGTGTTGCTTATTTTTTTAAACTTGTCAATATTCTTGTGGACATACAACATATTTTCTTATATATATTGTGAATAAACGTCAATAAACGTCACAATAAACGTGAATAAACGTCAAACACTCGACACTTCGGAACAGTTTACAGGCTCCAGGAGTAAAGCTAAAGGCCTTAAAAGCCTTGTCTATGATATGATAGCCAGTGTCTAGAATTACGCCTAGGTCTCGCTCGAATGCGCTGGTCTTCGGAATCGGTCGCTTTACCAATTTTGTCTTCGTATAATTCAACAGATTTGTACCTACTAAAAGAAAACACGGTTTCGTCATCCCAAAACTATCCCGACTAAGGATTTAGTGAAAAATTTTGAGAGTGATGTTTCTTTGGAATGGAGGCTTGTCACAATTGTAAGGACGATAACGGGAATGCAAAGCTTAAAGGTCAGTTTGGTAGTTAATACGTCGGTATGTTAATATCATTAAAATAGCTTGTATTATAAGAGATAATCTAAAAAAAAACTCACAATGTGGTTTCGGCCCAACTTGGCTTCTTTGTACCAAGTTTTATGTCTCTAAGTCCAACATTGCGTGGATAATATATGTCCAGTGCGCCCCCCTGATAGACCGATTTTAACTACAATCTTTTTAGATCTTGCCATAACCAAATGATACTTGTATACCAAACTTCAGCTCTGACTGATTAGCCGCTGTGTTCTATCGTAGAGTAATACAGACAGTCAAACACACAGATACAGACGGACATACAGACAGGCACATAGACAGAATTACATCTATAAAAGACCTAATCGTACCAGCAGGGCTTAAAATAAATATATCCATTTTTATCAAGAAAAAAAAGAAATTGCTCGCTTACAGTACTTTCCTTCCTCCTCGGCTGGTGGGCTGTAAAAGTAATAATAAACGTTAATTCAAATCGTAACTTAAGTCTTTGCCTATCTATCCTTATAGAGCTTAATAACTACATATTCGACGAAGGTAAAAATAAAAATGCTACTGCAAGCTGAAACGCCTCTCTTCACTCTTTCGAATAATATTATCGATATTCGGTCGCGCAAAAGTCCCCCCATAAGACTCCTCCTGGGAGCGCAACCCTCTCAATTTGGCGAATTTTCTTTTCTCAGTTTTTTCCTCAATGGTCGCTCTTGTTATATTTATGGGTACATCACTTTAGGCAAGTTTGAGGGATATTGTCGCAAACAAAGAGATTAAAAAGTAAAGGGATGGAGTGGGTCCATAGGGGACGCCACTTTTTTTATTACTCTCGAAAGGAATTTGTTCGCCGATCGTTTTTATGCTTTTGCGTTCGTAGCGAAATTGGAGAAGGGCGCTTATTGTGAAATATAATATAGAATGCTATAGTGCACTCATCTTTTGGGTATAGAATGTAGGAACAATAATATACACGAGTCAAATATAGAAAATTTCAAGTGCTCTTCAAAATATTCAGTATGACAGAAATACAAAATAAAACCATAAATAGGATACTACGAGCACGACCCCCCACCACCGTTATAACCTACGCAGTGGCGGCAGCGGTATGCGGCCTACCCGCAAAACCACGGATTGACAGCTCTTTCAATCTACCCTGGACAACGGCGGCTGCAACGTCACCGAAACGTCGGGTGCTACAAATTTCACGCGGTAAATTCATTTCTATCCTATTTATAAGGATACTACGTTATTGATAAATCTAAAAAAAACACATGTGTGACTACGTCGTAAGTTTAGTCGAGCAAATGACTTAAATATTTTCCAGGTATAAACTGTGGTTCGTTCAGCGATAACGATATAGTCAGTCCGAATGGTTTATGAATTCATAAACCAAATCGCACTGACTTTATCGTTATCGCTGAACGAACCACAGAGATTCGCATTTTGGCGCGTCCCGTAAGTCCTGTCCCACTCTCTTAGCTAATCATAATGTTATACTGCTGGATACCTGCTGAGCCGCGCGCTGGTTCCAATGTTTCTCCTTGTTTATTTATTTATTGTTGATTTCAGGATGGCTTTAGCCTGTGTTTAGCCGCATACCGATTACAGTGTACAGTTTATAATTAAAAAAATAATATTGTACATCAATAGCTTTCTTTCATTAATTTCAATATAAATAATAATGCCTAAAAATCTATCTCGAGACAACATAATTTTAGTAAAGCGGAACAGCTGCTCAGTATTTTTTGCAAGATGTATTTACCTTGCAATGTTTGTTAGTATGTTAGTTTGTTTAAATCAAATCTTGCAAGCTGAGTTATAAAAACTTCCTCTTATCCTATGAAGTTGAAAATGTACATGGTAATTTAGTTCCGATGACGATGCACGTTTATGGTTAGCATGACTCAGGATACGCTCCGACGAGACTACTCTTCCACGGTCAACAGCACAGACACCTTTTTTAAAAAAAGCTTTTATTAAAACGCTCTGTCCCGAGCCAACCGTCGGTGCAGCAGTCATGACATAGTAGAATCTTATTCTTTAAATCTATGTATATTATGTATGCAATAATATTTATATAGTTGAATTATAGACGGTGCTTTTATTTTATTTTAAAACTAAATGACCTTTCCACATTGTCATAAATATTACAGACGCTATGTAACTAAAATATTAAGGAATGCTTTCCGCTTCGTTTAATAATGTCAACAGGGCGCGAGGAGCAGGACAAAGTATTCCCATTTCGGGCGAGGGACGCATCAACAAAATTGAGAAAGTTGATTAATTATCCAAGGAGACAGATGCCGGTGAAGGTGTGCTTAGAATTTTGGCTCATGATGTACAGGGGTATAGCAATATCATGCTATGGAATAAATATGGAATATATAATATGGGCTTAGTAATAGTATGCATTGGTATATTTTTTATTGGGTGGGGCCGCGCTAACGGAATGTGTTGGGTGACGCATCTGGTGAAACCTTGGGGTGAAAACCGATTTTTTGACATAAAATATGTAGTATTACAAATGAGTTTACATAGCACATACAAAAAAAACTAAATCAAATGTTTACCTTAGAACGTAGGTAACGTTGCCACTGGACTATGCGATGTGTAAATTTTATGTTATTGATTTAATGTTTAACCCGTTGAGTATGATACGACCAAATCTGGTTCTGAAACAATTATCCGTTGAGTATGATACGACCAGATCTGGCTCCGCATTTTTTTCACTTCTTTGACGTTCTCATATTTATTCATAATTATCTAATTGTTTTACAAAATGATATTTCAATATTCTATATTCGAAATTTCAATGCAATCATTGTGCAGTTGTTCTTTTTATGATTGGTGTAGTAGTTTCGCAGTTATAGTACTTTAAGGTCGATGTCGCCGAAAATCCTGCAAAAGAGACAGATGCATCCATGAAAATACCCATTTACTCCAAGGGTTAAATTATTTTTGTTCATAGTTCCTAAGCTTAAATTGTTTAATCACATATTATATATCCATTAATAAATAAATAAATAGAATATTGTACAATACTCCTTCCTTTGTTGTTAAGTCGGTATTGTGATAATAATTATTTTATTGCAATAATTTTCAAAGAAAAGCTCAATGACAATTTCAGTCTATAATCTTTTTTATATATACTACGCCACTTGGAGGTGTCAACTACAACGGACGATCCCGTCGTCCCTGGAAATTTTAACGATTTTGATCGTTCTGTCTCCCGTGTGGTGAGCGTACAAGACTTTGTGACGAAACAGTCAACTGTCTACTTACGACACTCTTACCCCTTACCGCGAGACACTGTGTTTGAAACCAGCGAGCGGCCTCGCGCACTTACTACCAGTTTCGGCCAGATTTCTCCGGCCTCCCGACTGGGTACGGGTTTGAAGTCGCTTGCGCGGTCCTCTCCTTTACGAAGCGGTGATTCGGTATCTACCGAATCTATCGCGGACCACGGCGTCCATTGCCCGTCAATCACTCGGGATAGGGTGGCCGAATCGGTCGTTTCAAGAGCGGTTGCCATACGGTTAACAACCACCCACGCTCTATAGAAAACAAAGCCGTTTCCAGACTCCCTCGGTTATCAGTCGGAATGCACAGTCGATAGGATGACACCTCACGGTGCACAAACCGTGTAGGAGCGATTCCCAGGGGAACTGACCCGCAGGTACAGAGTCCTACCCAGGCTTGCAGTTCTACGTGGATGCTACCGAATGGGTGCTGACCTGTGAGTTAAGCCACTGGAACCATTAGCTCCCACATACTACACTAGTAGGGCGGTATGGACTACAACGGACGAACCCACCACCCCAGGCAAGTATAACGATATGTGATCGTTCTCTAGGATGAGCGTAAAAAACTTAGACAAATACAAATCTTTTGTCTAGTAATCTTACGGCGAGGCACCAGGAAAGGTACCCAGCGGGCAGCCTCGCCTCCTGATTACCAATTTGGAAGGATATCCCCGTCTGGAATTAACCTCCAGGATTCCTCCGTCCTCCCGATTGGTTACAGGTCAGAAGTCGCTTGCCCGGCCTCTACCTGTTGAACTACAACAATAATTCAATTTTAATTTATCTCGGACCCGGGCGTCTTTTTCCTGTAGCCTATAAGACCTTTCAAGAGTGGCATGATTGCAGGTCAACGACCACCCACGCTGCTAAGGAGACAGTATATTTCCATAGCCTTCTGACTCCTTCAGCAATTAGTCAGAGTGCACATCCGATTGGCGTCGCCGAACGGTGCGTAAATCGTCCAGTAGCGCCGAGAGGCAATCCCACCAGGAGAAACCGATCCACCAGCCGTGAGGCCTGAGACGCGAGAGTCTTAAACAGGGTAGCCTTCCGCACGAGAAGGTCTCTGAATAGGAGCTGAATAGTGAGTTGGGCCGATCCGAGAACAAAATGGATCTTATGGCCTAAGCTGCATGAAACCATTCGCTACCCGCTACATACTACACCAGCGTCAGGATTACACGAATTCGCCATTCAGCCGTCGCGCCCCGTCTAACCTAATAAATCTCCGAAAAAACAAACCCGTAAATGTCTCCTGGAAGGGGGGTCGCTTCGTCTGCTGCGAATGACGGGAAGTTAAACGGCAGTAATAAACGGGCCCAGTTTCCCGCAGTCCTATCCGTTTCCCATAATTCCCAGAGGAAAGACGGAGGCGTCGGGACGTGACGCTCTTCATGAATAAATGTCTAAGCTATTTATCCTAATCGGAAAATAAACAGACAAAACAAAGAAAACGTAAAAAGTAAACAAATTTGGAGTATCATTCGAAATTCTTGGTTTCATTTCTGCTCTGAAGCAGTTGTTAATAAAGTCGGTCTCCAAATCGGAAATAAATATTGTACAAAACTGATTTTGGATTTTTCGGGGATCTTGGAAGCCTCAGTATATTATTCAGAAGCCTAGGCTTTATAACCCATTCAGAAATCAATACCACCTTCAGCTGTGTGAATTCCTTCACGATATTGACCAAATAGTTAGGGAGCGAGCAACAAAAAAGTGTAAGAGTTTTGGAAACCTGGACACCTGGCTCTGTCCTACTAGGAAAGGTGTAATGTTTTATTAGTATCCTTAAAGGGTTTTCAGAAAAGCTGAAAATTCATTAGTACAAGAGATCAGACAGTATTTTAACGATAGAATAACGGGGTAGAGTCAGCAGGCCAGATTTCGGGACACCTAGAGCTATCGTACTCGGAAAGGTATAATTTTAATTACTACCTCTAAAGAGTTCTGGAAAAGCTGAAAATCCATCAATAGACAACAAAAGCTGTCGATTACAACGGGTGAACCCGTCACTTCAGGAAGTTTTAACGAAATTCGATCGTTCTGTCTCCCATGATATCGTTCTGTCTCCCATCTATCAATAGACAGAATGCAATAAAGACACCGAAACATATGGGCAGACTGCTCCATAATCGAACTCGTGGCGTCAGCATCTCCACACCATTATATTACGCCATTGCGTACATTGTATTGCGCGGCACAACCGAGGCGGCAAAGAACGATGCGTAACATATATAAAGATGCTGACGCCACGCGTTTCAATATGGAGCAGTCTGACAATATGTTTCGATTTACTTATTGCATCCACTGTATATTGATGGATTTTCAGCTTTTTCAAAACACTTTTGGGGTACTAATTGTAATCACAACTATCCTATACGCCAGCGCTGGGTGTCCCAGAATTTGGCTTGCTGATTCGACCCTTTCATTCTATGGCCAAAATGCTATCTAATCGGAAAGTATCAGATTTTCCAAAACACTTGCACTTTTTTGTCACTGGCTCTTGGCTAAACTTTTTATTCTGATTGAGCAGAAATTTGGTCTTGGCTGGAGTTGAACAGGTTATGGTTGAGATCGATTAACCAGGACGAATAAGTTATATTTCAATCTCGAAATACATATATATTTTCTTATTTTTATTTTCTTTTATTACTAGCTTACCCGACAGACGTTGTCATGTCTAAATGTTTTTTTGTGTGAATTTATGAAAAACTATTGGAATACTCCTATGTAAATAAAGTAAAAATCTGTTGTTATCCCAAGACTTTCCCAACAGTCAAACTCCCCCCCCCCCCCTGTTTATCGAGTCATAAGGGGAACTTATTTTCTTTATCACCATGATTATTATTTCACTCAATTTTATTGTCCTAAATTGTGCCAAATTGCTGAGAAAATCTAATAATATCGTCGTCGTTGCAATAAAGTGAAAGGCTTCGCCGTTTGCAAAGTTGTACTATTTTCTGCTAAGTTAGCAGAATAAGTAAAGTTAGCAGACGACGTTATTCTGATACCCATTGTCTATGAAATATTTCTTCTAATGGGAATGTTATACAAACGTATCATAACAATCGCTCCTGAGTGAAAGTTGGTGAAAGGGAACGGGGCGAAGATTGAGTGAGCGAAGGTCAGCGAATATAACGAGAGTAAGGAGAAAATGAGAAGTCATACAATGATTCATAAAAGATTATTCTTCAAGAAAACGTTTACAACAACAAGGAGATTTTGGTAAATACTTTTTTCACGTTCCCGGCAGAGGGAAAGTATTGTGAAGGCGCTAAAAAAATCGAGATAAAGACGGATGTATACATTTTAACCGATTACGTTTGTGAGTCTGTGTATGTGTGTATATTCCTTCACGATAGCGACCAAACGTTTCACCCGATCAAGCAAAAATTTGGAATTCAGACATCATTCGGACAAGGCTAAAGTTGAAAAGCGGTTGAATAAAGGGGAAAATTGTCGTTGAAATCCGTCTACCAGAGGGCGCGCTAATCATCCTTAAATCTCGAAATATTGCAGTTACACACTTAAAATTCGGCACACAGATGCCTTGTTGAACCGAAATCACGAAATATGAAATGGTGAAAATATGACTTATATAAGCGTAGCAAATAATATGTAAACTTCGCTGTAAATATGTAAACACTAAAAATAATATGTAAAGAACCGTTTTTTTTTCTGCCGCGGCGGACGGTCGGCCGACGTCGAGGAGGCCGAGGAGGCTGGGTGCGCTCGTCTCGTGTGCGGCGGGCGGGCTGGATGTACCTGGGCTGGATGTACTTGGGCATAAAAAGACAAAATAGAGAGGACAAGTGACAAAAAAATAAAAATAAAAAAAAATAATTTAAAAAAAAAATGAATCCGACTACAATGGTAGCGACCCAAGGAACGAACCGCGCGGCCTAAGCAGCCGCAATGGCACCCAACCGAGCTCAACCTCGAGCTCGAGCGGGCGCTCATCGATTTTATTTATGAAATTAATAATAAAATGAAATCAGTCCTTGGCTACTTACCGGGAAAGCCTTGGTGTGACATAACCTTTTTTTCTGTTTTTCCAGCGTGCGAGGAAATGCATAATTATGTGTGTCGTAAAAAGGGTATAATTTATAGGCTTCTTGAAGAAACCTTCCTAAAACTTTAATCACAGCAAAAATACTATTACGGACTCGGGGCAGACCGTAATAATTCACTGTCACTTTCAAGTACATATGCGTTACGTAAAGCAGAACCCGAACTAAATATCTAGAATGTAGGTCAATATGTCCTCCATTTTTCAATATATCGACATTAAAACTCTACAATTCCTTTGTTGATAATGATTATTTCTTGGTACTTTCTGGGTAAATAATAGGTACCAAAAAATGTAAATGTTTTTTATAATATTGACATGGTTTTATATATAGAATGCGATAAAATTATTGTGGTAAATAGGCGGACTTGTTGATTAAACATGCAATATCTCACAGTCAACATTAGTAGTGAATGCATGTCGTGTTAGTGTGTTAATATAATAATAATATTAATAAAAAACTCTTTATTTTAAATAAAAAAGGCGAGCTTATTGCCTTGCAGCAATGTCTATCAGCTAACCTATAGCTTAAGTTTATAACAAATTTAGAATGTTGGCTACGAAAAAGAACAATAAAAATAAATAAATAAATAAAATACAAATGATAAAAAGAAACAAACAGAAACTAATATCACGATAGTTATGTTTTTAATAATTAAATTTTTAGCATTTAATTTTGTGACGCATCCAAGTGTAGAAATGCCTATCTACTGGAGTAGTTGATTGTATTGTATTGTATTCTATTGTAATAATAGTGTTTGAATTGATCTCTTCCTCTGCGTGATCCGACAACGGTGACCTATTGGTTGACAGGACTTTTTCGAATATGCGCGCGGAAGTTACTCGTGAATCCCAATTTGTTTTTAAATGTCCGATTACAACGACTACAGTAGAGTTCACCGCAGTTGTTTTAAGTGTATGTGTAAGTGGGCTTCGGACGAGTTTTGCGCTGTATGCGGTTCGAGTCGAGGTTTTCAAGCCAAGCTTCCTCAAACTCTTTAATTTATGTGGTCACCGCGAAGCGCCACTCGCTGCGTTTGTGAGTAGCCCTCTCCCAGCTCCCAGGTGGAATACCACTGGCGGTTAGGTGCCTTTTTAATACATCTTTGTAGCGTAGGTGCTGTCCGCCGACTTTGCGTGCGCCTTTTGAGAGTTGGGCATAAAACACGGCTTTCGGGAGGCGGTCGTCTTTCATACGCACTACATAGTGGGCATATGCCCACACCACCTCAGCTGAGCTTTTATGAGCATAGCTTCCATGCCCTGCATTTTCGTCCGTCGTAACACTTCTGTGTTTGACACACGGTCTTCCCATGTTATCCTCAGGATTTTTTGGAGGAACCTCATGTGGAAGACGTCTAATTTCTTAATCTATTTTCTGTAGAGGCACCAGGTTTCGGAGGCATATAACAATATGGGTAGGACAATCGCTTTGTAGACAGCCAGCTTTATTTTCAGTTTTAAATCATGCGATTTCCAGACACGTTGGTTTAGTTGCCGAAGGCGGAGGCAGCTCTGGCTATGCTTACTGGGATTTCAGTGTCCAGACGGATATCATTCCTAATCTCACTGACAAGGTAGCGAAAGTGAGATACTACCTCTAAGACACCGTTACCCAGGAGAATATTAGGTTCTTCAGGTGGACTTCCTCGCGGAGGCTGAGGTCTTGGAATTGCCCATTACCTGGGTTTTGGATTTGCTGATTGTCAAACCGAATTTATTGCAGGATTCGTAAAGATGGTTAAGGTACAACTGGAGTGCGTTAGAACTCTCACCCATGAAGCAGGCGTCGTCAGCATATAGGGCGTCGAGGAATCTCAGTTGACGGGATTTAGTATTTGCGCGGAACCTTGACAGGTCAAAGACTCCTTTGTCACTGCCTACTGTTACAGAGATAGGGTCAACACAGTTTTGGGCAGCATGAAAAATAACGGCTCCAAAGAAGATGCCAAAAAGTGTAGGGGCCATGACGCAACCTTGTTTTACACCGCATATAACCGGAAAACCCTCAGAAAGGCTGTCATCGAACTGCACCCTAGCCAACATGGAGTCGTGAAAATTGCGAATGATGTTCACAAATTTTGCGGGGCAGCCAGATCGCTTTAGAACTTCCCAGAGAGCCTCCCGCGGGACGCGGTCGAAAACCTTCTCAAGATCAATGAAGCAGCGGTAAAGTCGACGGTGCTGCTCGAGGCTTTTCTCCTGCATCTGCTTCTAAACGAATATTGCGTCGATGGTTCCCCTGCTGGGCCGGAAACCGCATTGGCTCTCGGGTAGGATATCTTCTGCGAGTGCACTTGGCCTTGAGTTAATGATAAGTGCGTGGATTTTTCCAGCAACTGCGAGGAGAGATATTCCGCGATATGATCCACACTCCGAAGCGTCGCCCTTGCCTTTGCAGAGCGTGCAGATAGAAGCATCTTTCCATGCCTGTGGGATAGTCTCTTGAGCCCAGATTGTGAAGATGAGATGATATAAACTGCTATGGATCGCTGGACCGCCGTACTTAAATACCTCTGGGGACAGGCCGTCAGAACCTGGGGCTTTACCATTTTGGAGGCGCTCGATGGATTTTTGCATTTCGAACAAGCTGGGAGGTTTGTGTTTTTGCTGGGGTGTTTGAATTACATATGTGTGGAAAAGTGAGTGTGTGCGTGTGTGCGTGCGTGCGTGCGTGCGTGTGTGTGTGTCTATTTGTGTGCGTGATACGTATGTGTTAATATCGTTTTGCTATGTGTGGAACCCTCAATGTCGGATGTTTAGCCCACACCCCTGCCATGCTCCCAGAACCCATATATGCCCAAGTTCCCACATTTATGTTTTATTACCGGTGTGTTTTCCGGAAAAGCACTAATGACTTTGACAGTAAAGCACTCATCGAAGTTTTTACTGTGCGATCGAGCTTGGATGGCGATCGGGAGATTAGTTTAGCAACGATGATTGTTCATGCGAAGTTTGAGTTTATTCGTAGTTTCACCTACATAAAATGCCTCATAAAATCTGCATTGTAAGTGGTAAATGCAGTTTTGCGAAGCGCGGTCCGGATGTGTGGTATTTTTGTAGACATACTCTAGACTTTAGGCTTCATCTTCTTCTTTCTAGACCCTGTCCAATTTATTTGGGGTGGGCCTTTCTTGCACTTCTCCTCCACTGAGCACGATCTTGTACTGTATCGGCGACGAGTTGAGCTTCTCTCAGGTCTTTTTCAACCGTCGTCAACCAGGTTGCGGATGGTCTTCCAAGAGCACGTTTCTTCGTTGTCGCTGGACGTGACCATACCACCGTAAGCGCCTTTCTTTGACTTTATCAATTATCGGAGCGACTTTAAAACTTCCCCTTAAGTACTTATTTCGGATTTTATCCAATATGTGACACCCTCTGACCCGCTGGTCAGCCGGTGTCACACTATTGCGGCGTAGCTCTTGGCCTATTTTGTTGCCTGCATACCAAATGTTGCCTGCATTTCAAATTTCAGCTCAATCGGATTAAGCGTTTGGGCGTTTTCGTGGAAAAATACATACACAAACACACAGGCACACACATACATGGGCACACACACAGACACAGAGACATTCTTCAATCTGGAAATGGCCTTAATCGTCCCAGGGGGGCTCAAAATGTTGTGCGTTCACAATACTTTCTCTCCTCGACGGTTGGTTGGCCGAAAAGTTTGTACATAAAAGTTACAATGCATTGTAAGTGGTAAATGCAGTTTTGCGAAGCGCGGTCCGGATGTGTGGTATTTTTGTAGACATACTCTAGACTTTAGGCTTCATCTTCTTCTTTCTAGACCCTGTCCAATTTATTTGGGGTGGGCCTTTCTTGCCCTTCTCCTCCACTGAGCACGATCTTGTACTGTATCGGCGACGAGTTGAGCTTCTCTCAGGTCTTTTTCTACCGTCGTCAACCAGGTTGCGAATGGTCTTCCAAGAGCACGTTTCTTCGTTGTCGCTGGACGTGACCATATCACCGTAAGCGCCTTTCTTTGACTTTATCAATTATCGGAGCGACTTTAAAACTTCCCCTTAAGTACTTATTTCGGATTTTATCCAATATGTGACACCCTCTGACCCGCTGGTCAGCCGGTGTCACACTATTGCGGCGCAGCTCTTGGCCTATTTTGTTGCCTGCATACCAAATGTTGCCTGCATTTCAAATTTCAGCTCAATCGGATTAAGCGTTTGGGCGTTATCGTGGAAAAATACATACACAAACACACAGGCACACACATACATGAGCACACACACAGACACAGAGACATTCTTCAATCTGGAAATGGTCTTAATCGTATCAGGGGGGCTCAAAATGTTGTGCGTTCACAATACTTTCTCTCCTCGACGGTTGGTTGGCCGAAAAGTTTGTACATAAAAGTTACAAACTTTTGTGTACAATCAAGATGGATAGTCCATTCCTCTCATGAATGAATCTATGATATTGAACGTAATGGTGTGAACAAAACTGTTTGCTTTTTGTGATAAACAAAAAAGATTACTGGCAAAGTTACGAGGTGCCGCATTGAGCAAAGAAGATTTTTATCCTTTCTATTTTCGAAGGCATAAGGGATAAATATTTGACGTGCGTGTCAGTTTCAAATGAAATATGTTGTGAATATTGTATCATGCACGGCTGTCTCTGGGGGATCGGCGTTTTTGCAGGCAAGAGAGTTCACGAAAAGGCAAATATTTCTCAATCTAGTATTTCATGCGCCAGGCAATATGAATATGTAGTTGACCCACCACAAAATAATGGCATCGTATCGAAAACCCAAGTCCTATTATTTACTTTATATAATATAAGAAAAATACACTTCCGGGAGATCCCTGTCCAGGACACGTTAACGAACAACCACGTCGAACGTAAGCTAAACCAACGTGTCTGGAAATCGCATGATCTGAAACTGAAAACAAAGCTGCCCGTCTACAAAGCGATTGTCCTACCCATATTGTTATATGCCTCCGAAACGTGGTGCCTCTACAGGAAAAATATTAAGAAATTAGACGTCTTCCACATGAGGTGCCTCCGAAACATCCTGAGGATAACATGGGATGACCGTGTGTCAAACACAGAAGTGTTACGACGGTCGAAAATGCAGGGCATGGAAGCTATGCTCAAGAAATCTCAGCTGAGGTGGTGTAGGCATGTAGTGCGTATGAAAGACGACCGCCTCCCGAAAGCCCAACTCTCAAAAGGCGCACGCAAAGTCGGCGTACAAAACCTACGCTATAAAGATGTCTTAAAAAGGCATCTAATCGCCAGTGGTATTCCACCTGAGAGCTGGCAGAGGGCTGCTCACAAACGCAGCGAGTGGCGCTCCACGGTGACCACCAAAGTTAAAGAGTTTGAGGAAGCCCGACTTGAAAACCTCGTCTCGAACCGCCAACAGCGCAAAACTCGTCCGAAGCCCACTTACACATACATTTACAACAACTGCGGTGAGCTCATCTGTAGTCGTTGTAATCGGACCTTTATAAACAAACTGGGATTCACGAGTCACTTCCGCGCGCATCTTCGAAGAAGTCCTGTCAACCAAGAGGTCGCCGTCGTCGGATCACGATGAGGAGGACATCATCATCATCATCAACGAACGAACAATTTAAATAAATCTCTCACCTGTAAATGCGACATCTGGAAAGGTATATACTTTATTTGCTACGATAAAAATGACCTAGAATATATTGTATATGGATAAATACATAAACCGCAAGTATTTCATAAAACACCGTAAACAAATAATTATAAATACAGTAGTTCATTTTTCGTAACGGCAGTCGTGTTTTTTATTGCTTTAAATATATTTACTTATTAGAAATTTCATCTTATCAGTTTTCACCACTTTCTTTACAAACTTACATCAATGCAAACATCAACGCAAACATTTCTCAATTCTCTACTTCGGCCGCCAGGCAATATATGTACGCTAATTTTGTCAACACATAATAAAGTAATGTCATCATATCGAAAAGTCAAGTCGTAATCTTTGCTGTATTTAATATAATATTTTAAAAAAAAAACACCTTTTATGCTTTACCACGTCATTTGATGCTTTAAATATAAAATGTAGGCCGGAAAGACGAACGATTCTTTCTACTTTTCAATTCTGACGAGGGACAACAAGAACAGAAGAAGCAATTAACGAAGTTAGGACATTCGCACAACGCGATCCTGGACTTTCAACTCGCAAGCGATTAACTGAACTCACTCTAGCAGGATATGTATGCGTCGCATTTTGATGAAAGATCTAACAAGTAAATATATTAAAAAGAATAAAAAACACGACTGCCGTTACAGAAAGTAAATTATTGTATTTATAATTATTTTTATTATGTTCTTTTATGAAATATTTGTTGTCTATGTATTTAATTTATCAATATTGATACATTTATATTTACAGAGTGTACTCAAGCAGTCTATTCATTTGACACTAAACTCTATAATATGTTTATGTCAATTAATTGAAATTTGGACATTTGAGCGTTTAGACTATTACTTACTTAATATTTGGACAGTTTAAGTACCCTATAGTACTCGGGATGACATAAAGATTATAACAATACCCGACGGGAAACTCATACATTCGGAAGGATTATCCCATGTCCAGACCTGATGCGATACATGAAAAGTCGTGTTTACATCTACTCGTAAATCCTGCCATGATTGCCCAGCTGAAGACCAATCAATATCCGAAAATAAGTAAGGGCCGGACCACACGCGCCTGAGCGGTGCCGTTGCGGCGTCCTACATACAAATATACATGATATTGTCACACGGTGCGTTCCGGCGCAGCACCGCACGCAAACCGGTAATATGCGCCGAAGCGGCACCGCTCAGTTGTTAAGTGCAGTCGAAGGAGGGTACATGCTCGCCTGTTTCAATTGTTTTTACGTATTTTTGTTGATTTTTAATCGAAGTGTTTGAAATGAGTACCAACGAAGAAGATATTGGCATTGACTGCCTCATTTCACTAGTTCTACGTTATTCGCCCACTGCGGCATCGTAGTAACGTTGCGGCGCCGCACTGTGCACTGTACCTGTGTATGCCCATACGGCGAAATTTTTGCGGTGCGGCGCCGCACCGCATCGTGTGGACCGGCTTTTTAACCGCTTTTCCACGCGCAACGTGCCAGCGAGTACAAGTAAATTCATATTTCTTGGTCTCTCTACCACAGGCTCAAAAATGCGTTCACATATACAATACAAGCTCGCCAAAATCTTTGAACGAGACAGAAAATGAAATTGTCTTGTGAAAGAATAGAGCCGCTATACCTGACTTCGTCGTCAGTGCCGACTAATCGGAATGTACAGCCAACGACAGTATATTTTAAATTGACATTATGTATTGTGTAATGGTCAAAAACCATTACGGGTTTTACAAATATTAAAATAACTAGTAATTGCCAAAATTAGATAACAATCATAACATAACAGTAGTATATATTATAAGCGAATTTTATCGCATAATTTACATCACTAGCGATTGGATTGAACACGGGAGTAGAGGATCGCTAGTGAGATTATTTTTTTTTTGGCCTGAAGAACTCGCCTGGGAAGGTCGTCGTTTTAGTGCGGCGACCGGTTTTTGCCTGGCGGAGATCACCGGTCGCCGGACTCCATTACAATCAAGAGCGGCCTACCGTCATCTGCAAATAATTTATAAAGTCAAAGTCATCTCTTAAAATCTATAACTAGAATCAAGTGCGGCGCCGGCAAAGCATTCCAGCGTGATTTCCGCATCCTAATTGGGCAAGTAGCTTATATATTCTCACTGTAGATTCTAAAGTAAACTCAATTTCTTTCATTTAATTTGAAATATCAAAAATCGTGCAATATTCAGTCCTTCAGACGCACCTTGCACGATATATACGTGCTAACACGTTTTCTAAATATATAAAGCCATATTTTTGGGAATATGATCAACGATAGATACCGCCAGTAAATTCTAAAATTATACGGCGATCTCTAGTTGAAATGGAAGCTGTAAAATAAATAAATATAATTAATAACGCACGTTAGAAAATCCTATGGATTAAAACGTGGCAGAGTCGAGGTGGCATTGAGTTCTTCCCGAGGCGATTAATAATCAAAATAAATTAATAGAAAACCCCAAGACGTATAAAACCAAATTCTAGATAATTATAGCTGCAAGTCATCGTCAGGGCACAGGCCTGAATATGTAGTATTTCTAGTTTAAATAGCAGGGAAAAACTATAGACCAAAAGACTACCGTCATTTATACCATTGGAAAGTGTAGGTTACCCAACACCAAAATTGCCGAATCATGGTAGGGCATAATAGAGAAACCAAAATGAATAATGCTCACCGAAACACGGATAAAATGGAACCGCTGTAGCTTACTCTCATAAAACCCGAACGGCCTTTCGACGATCGACATATTAAATTAAATTTTCATAAATAATATAAATATTCAAAATCATATATCTAGATTCGGGAAATGTATTCGCAACAGGTTTATTGAAAATAAACAACAAATATATGTCGGAAAATATCTTTTATTTTTTAGTCATAATATTGAGAATCTATCACATTATCAGCACAATTTCATTTTTATATCATCATATAATTTCATTTCTATATAAATAAAAACGAGTTTAAAACCGTAAAAGGAAAGGATCGATCTCATAAACGAGGATTAAGGTATATAGATTAAATATTAAAAATCAGTTTCAGTAATATCTTAAGAAAATTCATTATAAATTCATGATTCTTTATCAAAGAAATAAAAATACATTTATTCGTTTTGCAAGATAAATTTACATATATTTCAGAAAGGCTTAATTTAAATTAACGACAAAGTCTCCCGTCGCGTCCGCGCCATCTAGCGGCGAGACGCGGGCATTATTTGCACAGCGCAGGATTGAGCAAATGGTGGCAATCTTTGCTAACTAACTCGCCCCGCTACCGTAAGAGGGCGTGCGAGCGAGAATATTATATACGGTTTAACAGGAGGAGTGACCTAGGGAATAATAATTTTATATCCATAAAGGCCGTTCATCCCATAGGGGATGGTCAACTTGCCGTAGACTGGGTCAATAAGGGATTCTAATACCCCGTGCCTGAGATGGACTGAGCTGACTGGCGCAAAATCCCGACACAGCCTACATTCCCCCGCCCCAGAGAACTTCTAAACGGCGGTAGTACTCTGGCACTTGTACGTGGATCCGAATAAATCTTCGTTTCTTCCGGGCTGGCGCCTATTATAAAAATAATTCTTTACATATCGTCCGGAAGCATATTGGCAAATAAAAATTATTGTATTCTAGAAAACTAGCTAATATATTAAAATTATTCGGGTCTCATGACAATTGTAAAACAAATTACCATTTTTAGCACTGTTGATATTTCGACGCTATAACAGTTTGATCAGTTTTGTTAGTAGTATTACATGATTAAATTTCCTATAGTATATTTTACATGATTTAGTCGTACATACAAAATGTAGAACCCTGGAAATTTACAAAAGGTGCGGTTTTGGTGGGATTTTATCACCTCACTAGGCAGAGCCTGTATTGAGGTGATATTTAGTACTGCGTTCATCTGTCAGGTGTATAGGTAATTTTTGTAATCTTGGGAAATCCTACAAGAGTAAATTGTATAACTATTATATAGTATATATATATTAGACAAAAAAATATTTATTAAATTAAATGAGATATAATATATATGGGAGATATATTAATACAGTTATGAGGCTAATGACATAATAATAACAATAGGATAAATTTGGGATTTTATATAGGTATTGAGCGATCACCAGGTTAAACGGCTTAACCGATTGACTTGAAATTTTCCACATAGACTCCTGAGGGGTAAGTTGTGTAGTTAGCATAAAAATTTAAAAAATCAAACATTTTCAGTTCAAAAATAGTACAAATGTCAAACGAATGCCTTCGGGCACAGCCTAAACCTTGAATTCTAGATAGATCTCCTGAGGGGTCAAGTTAGCGCTATGAATCATAAAATTTCAAAATTTTCCAGTTCAAAAAAGTTCAAACGTTACAAAATATCACTATCAAACGCTGCCTCTTGGCAATAGGCATTTTGAGGCCTTTTGTCAGACAACATGATTTAGGAAATACTATGGCTGCTGTGGATATTTATATCTCATCAGTATATACAATTGATCTATTTTGATCTCGGAAATACCTCATTGATTCTAAATAATTACAGTTCGAACCATTTTCCTAGGTATCTCGCACACATGCTCAGATCACACGTATTGCATTTATTGAACACCAATGCACAGAAACTAAAAGAGGGATAGGCATACTTTAAACCTGTGAGAAAGACAGAGACGAATTTTAGCCGAAGAGAAATAAATATTAGCTTCTGATCAGCCGAAATTATTTTCAACGCCAGGGAAAAAAAGTCTAACTGTCGCAAACCAAAGACGGGGTTGGATGACTTTGATCAAACGGCAATACGGCGGATTATTTTAAATTTCAATTTAACAGAAAATTAAATTCCAACTTTGGAAAGCCTCCACCAGAAAGTTTGTATTTGTATTGTATTTACCAAGTAAGATATGAAGATTTTAAGAGTGTTCGCAGATTTTAAGAGTATTAGCAGATTTTAGGAGTGTTTGCAATATGAAGATTTTAAGAGTGTTGTTAGCAAGTGTTTCAAAGATGAAAATACGGGAGAAGTCAGTCTTCAATCGCAAATGTCGTAAGCGGAGCGTTCCAGAGATTTTAAACATCGGCGTCAGCGGTTTCAATGGTGTGTCAAGAGAAAGAGTCTTTTATATTTTCAAAGTTACAACAAGCCTAAAAATTCCGAAACAATCACTCGTGAATAATAGTTTAAATAAAGGTGTTTGTGAATCCAAGCTAGTGATTTACGTTATAAATAGATAGTCAGTATATTGACCCAATTATAAGTGATTAATATAAATATTAGGCAGGAAAACTGTGAATTTTGATCATTTGCTTAGGTACATTAAATTAAGGACTCGCTCGAATAGAATAATTGGTATTTTCACAAGTGTGTCATCGGGGCTGCCTAAATTAAATTTCTAAGTTTTTAATCTGTTGAAGTTCCAGTGCATATATCTATGTCTTTTTCTCATAAAGTTGTCCAAAACTGAGACGGATATTAATGTGACCAGTACGCATACCTGCTCGGGTGCCGGATTGACTTAGGCCTAGTTTGTGTAGCTTATACGTAAATCCTGCTCTACCTGTTACGGATCACGAAAGCATTCGCCAGACTTATGGAGAATCTATATTATTAAAACACTACCCTCTTTCTCTGTATACTTTTCAGGTTAAGTAATAGATATACCTCCCTTTGCTACTTTGGATCGTACTGTAACCTGATTGTTGGCTCCGCCATCATGAGCAACTTAGACATCTTAGACATCAACAACATCTTAGACATAGAGCAACTTAGACATCAACAAGCCCTTACACATCGTTTTCAGCTTATATAATGGTTTCAATGGGAGGCTTATTTAAGTTACCCAGTTATACTTGTTATACTCTATTATATCCAATGCAAATATTATTCGCCCACAATTAGTAAAGGGTATACCATTAGAAATCCTACCTTAATCTCAGTCAAAAACAGTCGAAGAAAACTCTAAACAATTTTACCTGAAATTCTTCGAAATTTTGCAATAATTTTTTTTTTTCGAATTCGATTTTTTTTTGTTACAATTCATATTATTTCTAATTCTTAATTAAAACCTAAATAATAGACTTCCAATCGAATTTAAAGGATTCATCAATTTGGTGATATAAATTGACGCTGTAATTAAAGTATTTTGAAAACAGTGATCTGAAAATCGACAAAATAAAAATGGACAATTAGATCGCTATGTCTTTCCCATAAAATAGAGGAGATTTATATGTAGAACTTTACAAACATGAAGCTTTGGACTTTTATCTAACTACTTGTATAACAATTGTAGTCAATACGTTTATAAGTTAATATCCAATTTATACCTAAGTCTAATCTACCATACAAATATAATTAAGTTGTAATACATCACTGTTCCAGATAGCAATACTAAAGCGCGGGTTGTACGTTATTTAGCTGACGGCCTTCATTAATGAATGATAAATAGGCAAATTATATGCATAACATTCCAAAAGTCCTCATTAGTTCTCGCCCAGAACCATATCTGACACATTCCAACGCCGCAGCCTGCCGCGTGCCATCTCATTACAGCATTCAATTTAGGAAAACGCGTATATAGGCTATTTCCAATATTTATTCACAGTATTAGATATAATATTAAAAGCTCTTCGGTAATCTTAGAGTCAAAGAGTTGAAGAAACTCTAAGCAATTTGGAGACCTTTCAAAATTAACTATTTGTTAACTAAATTCGACAAAAATAATTTGGTCGATTTTCATACGGATTTCTCATTTTTTTTCGAAAATAAATCAGATTTTTAATGAAAGCATAACGATATTAAAGTAGTTATAACCCAATTTCAAAGATTAATTATCTGATTGACTTATACAATGACACTGTAATACGAGTATTTTGAAAATTTAATCTGGAAATCGTTAAAGTAACGTTGGTTAGTCTTATAGAAAATTCCCGACCTATTTCTCATAAAACATAGAAAATTATTATAAAGAACTTTCCTCACACCAAACTTTGTACTATTATCTAATTATTGGCAAAACATTTATATTTAAAACGTTTATAATTACACCTTTGATTTTATTATGCAATGTGATGCTTAAGATGGTACCCCTCTTACAAAAAAGCACCATTGCTCTATTAGCTATGTTATTATTTACATGTTACTCAAAAAAAAGGTACTTAAAAACGATAAGTAGTTCAAGATCCACACTGTAACAAAATCTTTAAAAATTGCAATAACTTAATAAAATTATAAAATATCCTTGCCCGTATTCAGCAAAGACTGATTATAAATGGTTAGCCAAGTTCAACGATTTTTTTCATAATTAAGATGAACTGTTTTAGCAAGGTTTCAAGGACTTAAAATAATTCAGAATCATTGAATAACTGACTTTTTAAGTCGGTCGTCAGTAATCCGACACCCACACTTGGCTCTACTTCTTAAACTTTAGCACATGGGATACCTTTAAGGAGCGTATATTATTTTTATTAAACAAGTAACAGATTTTATAATTTATTATATTAAAAATATTACCACATTTTAGTTCGATAAAAGCCCAAAATTTATGAGCAACCAACTCTGCTCCCAGAGATTTTACGAATTTAGCCATGAGCTATGTAGATGTTGTGCCATAGTTGTGCAAATGCTGCAAAAAAGCTAGAGGCGTGCCAATCCAGAGTTATACCAAAAAATATAATCAGTCGGCGGTCGTAATTTTTATATCGTTGTAATTTTCATATCCTCATAATAGTAGGCTGATATAAGTCTCGATTTCGTTTCTCTTGAACTAAAATCGGAAATTAGATCACGTGAACGACAGAGCACTTTTCCGCATTAAAACTACCCACCGAAGATAAAACATCTTAATCACCGCACGAAATGTGTTCAAACCTATTCGGGCGCCTTTAAGTTTGGCAGGAAGTTTTGGTGCGGAAAAATCGACGATAGTTCATTTCACATTTCGTTCCAGCGTATTCTCGTTCGGTTGAACTAAATTCCTATTTTAGTTCACTAAGAAGCGCAATCGAGCCCATTGACTCAATAATATTTATCAGTACATTCCTAAACGTTCACATTTTAAGGTGTCCCAAATTATGTTTTTAAATATATACATATTTAAAAACAAACGATAAATTTATGTAATATACTGTCTCAAAAAAAAGGGTAAATGAAGTCATTATTTAAAAATATATTAAAAAAAAACGCCCTTATTCAATAACATTTTACATTTGCTCTACCTATATATAAATCGATGAAACTATCATTAATATTGCCATACAATGTATTGCAAGCTACACTAAAAACAACCCCTATTTATTCCCTTAAAAAAAATAGATAATTGTAATGGCATAGTTGTGTTGGAGCTTCAGTCCAACATACCCACAACAAAAAAGCAATTTCTACAGAATCGAAACCGCAAATTCGCTCAAATACACACGAGCCAGCTGCAGTTGATTTCCAACTAAATTCGGCATTTTACGCACAATCAGGTGATGACTAATGTCATTTCTTCTGATCGATACGAAATTAACTCACATTTCTCACCCCACTCACAACTATTGCGTCACTGCTTACAATATAAAACGCAGTACATTTCGATCGATCAATATCATTCCCTGGAGGGCAGTAACCGCGCATTAACAAGTACTCGCGCTCTACACTTCACTTCGAGTCAACAAATCACGCATAGTATACGCGACTATCATTATCTTCGAATCTGTCGCGGCGCTTCACACTTCGGATACACAACCACGGCTGCACCTCACGCCCTCACTACCTACACAACCGCGAAATATCAATCAAGGCGTTACGAACTGGCAACCTACTAGAGACCTTCTGAATAAATACTTCAACTTCGACATCCACGACTTTCAATAACGGAGAAAACAACTTGATGAGAACCACCCTTCGCTCACAATCAATTGGAGTCTAGTGAAGGGTGGCCACTCTCACAGTTGATTGCAGAAGGCAACGGGAGACTACTGCACTTTGTATCCCTAGTAGTTAGCAATGGAAAAGTCAAAAATAGCCTTGGCCCCGAGTGCCCGGCGGCCCTTAATGGGTCAGGGGCGCTAAGAATCCCCGGGTGGAAAACTGGACCGTGATCACCAGTACGGAACAGCTTTTCCGGATGTCGCAAAACCGACAAAAGTATTCAGAGCTAACGGCCAACCTCCAGTAATGGAGAGGCACTTCGAGAAGAAGAAGAAATTGCATAGTTACCATTTCATTTATGTTTATGTCTCAAACGGCCAATCTTTGCTTGTCTTATATCATGAGGTATGACTAGACATGCCACTCCTTAGCTGATAATTCATTTCCATCCGTATAACCAAATTAATAACAGAATAGATTACATTTGGAAATGTTACGATTTCGGTTATTATGATAGTGCAGAATTGCGGAGATCCAATAGTCAATAGCATTTATAAAATAGTTTTGATTGGTTTTGCGAGCAATACCATATTGTTATATTCATATACCTAATAAATAGAATGGCAAGAGAAATAAAAAAGTATATTTAGTAACATCGGTTAAACTGCCTTATTCTGATTTCGGATCAATTGAACATACTGATCTCAACTGTAATTATTGATATCTTGCATTTTTCTGGTTTTCTTAGATTATTTTATATAAATTGTTGTAACAATTAATAAGGATAATTGGTTATTTTACTTCGGGGCAGATAAATGATAAGGCTTAGTGATTGTAACTGTAGTAATAATTATTACGTCATATTCAAATAGACAAACCTATAGTTTAATCCCTTAGGCCCTTGATGAGTTGGCCACGAATACCCATTTGTTCACGGTTGGTCACACTCACGGGTCAACACCCATTCGGCGGCCTCCATGCATGAAGCGCGAGTCCGGGTAGGACTCTGGCCTTAAAGCTAGTTTCCCTTAGGAGTTAATTTTTTGGCGCTCCTGGACGGTCTGCTCACCGTGCGACGTAGGTAAGCTAATCGATTGTGCATTCTGACTAACAGTCGTTGCAGTCTGGAAGCAGTACTGTTTCCTATACAGCGGGGGTGGTTGCTGACCTTACGGCGACTGCTCTTGAAACAACCATCAGCTACCCAATTCCGGGTGAACAGCTGGGCAAAGGATGCCGTGGTCCGCAATAGATTCTGTTTACACCGTTTCACCGCTTCGTAAGGGAGAGGACCGCGCAAGCGATCTCGCACTCGTAACCAGTCGAGAGACCGGAGTAATCTGGTCGGGGCAGATCAGTAACAAGGCTTAGTGATTGTACCTGTAATAATAATATTACCTCATATTCAAATAGACAAACATATATATAGAATATTTTAAATAACCTGTATATCTACAGTGTGAGTATAACGCAAATAAATATGTATATAAAAATAATATTACATTGCGATAAAATCTATCCGATTTAATTTTCCGGTTATTTTAAATTTTACATATTCTAAGCATTTCAAACAACTTTTCTGTTGATATATTCAGCCCGATTGCGTTTCTTTATGAACTAAAACTGAAATTAGTTCAAGCGAACGAGAAAGAGCAATATGAATGAACGTGAATTTTCTTTTAGTCTACATTTTCCCTATTTTTTTATTTATTTTTAACATTATGCATTCAAAGGTATACAGTGATGGTAGAGTGAGTACCCTGGGATTTCAGAAGTGTTTTTTTTCTGAAACCATGTATTCAACAGACCCAATTCAAAGTTTAACGTTTTCACTACATTCTCTATTTTGGTATCTGCAAAGTTTATGATGTTGTCATCCGCATACAAAAATATATCGGTATGATCTACTACAAAAGGTAAATCATTTACATATAAAATGTAATATGTTGGTCTAACGATACGTCTTTGTGGAACTCAGCACCTTATTTCACAATCATCGAAAATTGTTCTCTTCAATATGCCAACTGTGCTGTCACCTAGTTACATAATTTGTTTACTATCTAGAAAGTAGATGTTGAACCATTTTAGGCTATTACCTCGGATAGAAAACGAATTTACCGCGTGAAATTTGTAGGACCCGACGTTTCGGTGACGTTGCAGCCGCCGTTGTCAAGGGTAAACTGAAGAGCTGTCAGTCCGTTGTTTTGCGGGTAGGCCGCAAACCGCTGCCGCCACTGCGTAGGTTATAACGGTGGTGGGGGGCCGGGCTCGGAGCGCGGGAATTTTTAAAATCCGTCTTGCACACAACACTCACTGTATCCTGTTTTACGTCTTTGCGTTCGGCGTTCGGCGGCGGGAACATTTTAAGAAGAGGGTTCCACGTAGAAGAGAGTTTGTAGCCGTCATCTCTATTGAAGTTCGGAGTTCTTCTTATTTCAATGGCTTCCCGGATCATGCGAGGAAAGTAGAATTGTTCCTTCGATAGAACAATGGGATTTTGAAACTGCATCCAGTGGTTACTTCCGCTATCCAATATATGTTCGCAGATCGCCGATTTTTCTCGCTGAACGTTTTTAACAGCTTTGATGTGTTCTGTCAGTCGCGTGGCTATGGGCCGTTTCGTTTGTCCAACGTAGGCTAGACCGCAGCTGCATTCGACTTTATACACACCCGGGGTTTGCAGTGGTATTACATCCTTTACAGGCCTCAAAAATCGAGCTATATTTTGGGTCGGTTTGAAGATCGTTTTTATATCGAATCTGTTTAGCATCTTACTTATTCGATCTGTCACGCCCTTGACGTATGGTAAGAATGCTCTTGATCTGCTCGGTTTTTGAGTTTCGTCCGTATTAGATCGTGTGCGTGTCTCGTGATATTTTCCGTATCCATTTTTCCTAAGGACATCATTGACATGTTCCATCTCCTTCGGAAAATGCTCAGTGTCGCATAGATCGCGTGCTCGATTCACGAGCGACGTTTGCACTGAACGTAGATGGTAGGGAGCAAAACAACGGACTGACAGCTCTTCAGTTTACCCTTGACAACGGCGGCTGCAACGTCACCGAAACGTCGGGTCCTACAAATTTCACGCGGTAAATTCGTTTTCTATCCTATTTATAATGTCAAACAACCGCGATAGTCTTCGATTTCATATGACGATACATGGTCAAGTAAAGTAGTATTTTCTGGTTACTGGTACTTTTAATACATGGTGAAGATTAGCATTGGGTTGAAATTACTGTTAGTAAATAACTTATCTAACAATTGAATATTGGAATTCAGGTGAATTGCTGGTATACAGAAATAAGGAATACGCGTTAAAGATTTTTGTAAAAGCTTAAGGACTATAATTACATTTAGAGTTATAAGAACTATAATTAAAATGAACGAAACGTAATGGCCATTTTTGGGGAACAACAGCTTCAAAAATAAATTGTGTCACGAGCTGTATGAGGTCGTCCGTCATTTTCTTAAGACCAGAAGTGCTCCATATCATTTGCACAAACAATCGGCATAAAAAAACCGTTATCATAGCCTGATTGACGATTGTTGCTTTGCCACAGACGTCTTCGATAATACAAAATTTTAACAAAAAATACCGACTCCATTCTTTTATAAGTGGAGCAGCCATGTCATGGTAAAACTTAGAAAAGGCTATCATAACTGAATGCGTATACAACATTTGTATGGTTATTTACAAATATCTCAAATTAGCAATTGTTTGTTTGTTTAATTAATTGTTTGTTTCTATTTTTTAGTTTGAAATTTCACAATGGGCGGGTTTGTTATCATTCGACAGTTTCTTACAACCAACCCTACTATAAAACGTTTATGTATGGCATGTGTGCGTGTAACATGTGTGTGCGTCTTTTATGTAGACAAGTTTTATGTAGATCCTGTGCTTTAATTTTTTAAATGGCATCGCATCGTGTGCCCTTTTCCAAACCAACGCTTCAATTAAAAAGCGATGGAGAATGATGTCATCTCGCATAAGTCATTTTCTTTATCAATCCAAAAATCAACCCTTATTTCGCTCGACAGATCATTTCTTCTATTATGGGGGTTTTTCTCAGAAAAATCTGGAAGGTTTTTTCTCATCGGTTTTATATGTATTTTTTTCAACTTTTTCAACTTTAGGAATCGCGGAAAACTTTACCTATTTTACTTTTTCGCTTACAACTCACGAACTATGCATTTTTTGATAATGGCCGTTATAATAATAATTATTATTATTACTATATACTCTTTATTTTCACTCAATTATTATACAAAAAGGCGAGCTTATTGCCACATGGCAATGTCTTACAACTGACCTAATCACAGTAATACATGCGCGCATTGTGAAAATAAAGATTATTACATTCGTCTGCATAAAATACAGACCAGTAAAGGTATTTAAAACTAAGAATACCGAGGAGAGGAAATGTCGAGAGGAAGAGGAGAGAAAGGGAAGAACTGGTTACTTCTTCGAAAGGTAATAATCCTTAAGATGAGTCTTAAATGATAGTAAAAAGGCGAGTTTGGTATATTGTCCGGGAGATCTTTCCAGAGTCTTGCACCATGGACACAGAAAGAGAAGAAATAGAAAGAATAGAAATCAATATTATTTATTACACGGAACTTTTAGTAAACTGTCAGAGGCTGACCGAAGTACGAGAGTGTACATAAGTACATTATGGTTAGAACCGCTCTGGCGGCGGTTTGGAACATCCTAGGAATTAAGCCAGTATATGTACGTTGTAAGAAATTTTTACTCATTATCGAAAAGGTATTGTTCGTGAGTTATAAGCGAAAAACTAAAATAAGTGCAACGATTTTGTGGTTTCTAGTGATTCCTGAAATTAGCTGACCTCTGGCGAGGTGGCGAGGTATCGGATTCGACGACCGAAAATACATTTAAAACCGTTGAGAAAAACTTCCTGATTTTTATTCTGGAAACGTCAAGGTTAGATCTTATGTTTATTTATTTATTTATTTAAGAATTAATTACTATAAAACATTGTTTTTGCTTACAAAAATAACAGGAACCGAACGGAAAAACCGTAACCTTTTGCGTATTTAATTCTATCACCCAACTTGGAATAGCCCGTTCTAGAGTGGACAGGACTCTATCATGCTTATATGCCTGGGGAAATACGCCTCCATATTTCAAGCGGAGGTATACCCTATTATTGAAAGTGCGGATATAAACCTTTATAAAAACTACGCCAACCACCGTATCTATATCCACTCGGATAGCAAGGCAGCTCTTATGGCACTAGCCTCGAATGCCATTAATTCAAAGCTGGTGCAAAACTGCGTATCACTACTGAATTCCCTGGGCGAAAATAACAGCGTAATTCTAAGATGGGTTATCGGCCATGCAGGAATTGAGGGAAATGAAAAAGCCGACGAACTTGCTAAGACGGGAGCAAAGGGAATGTTATACGGCCTTGAACCTTGCTGTGTCGTACCAAAAAGCCTTGCAAACCTAATGCTCAAAAAATATGTTTAGAACAATCCGTCAACCACTGGAACAATACGCCAGCGTTGAATCATTCCAAAGCGTTAATCAAGCGGCCCGTCAGGCCTTATCGCTAAATAGAAACAATCTACGCATACTGGTGAGGGCGCTCACGGGGAATTGTGGCCTGAACAAACATACGTACAACCTCAAGCTCCGGGACACGAAAATGTGCAGGTTCTACCAAGGGGCAGAGGAATTTCCCCTGTACCTCATGTGCGAGTGTGGCCCGCTGATGCGTAATACACCCACTTAGGTGCTCATTACCTACAACCTGAGGAGGTAAAACAATCTGGCGCCAAAGCCTCTTGCGGTTCTTAAATGACACGAGGCTTACAGCCGTATTCACAGTGGATACTTAAATACACCTTAAGGGAACACTCACTCGAGTGACACTCAAGTACCGCCCACAAAATTACTATTCATGTGAATTCATGGGAGCCCTTAAGTCGTTACTTAAGGGCTCTCTTCAGTGAGTATGCACTTAAGGGACCCTCAAGCAATTGGATTCATTTCTAATTCGAAACTAATACATTCCTGTTACACAGTCTATAGAGTTTTCGTTGTTTTTGAACAAAATGACTGTGCTCTATGGTTGAAAAAACCCCGTCGTTGCATCAGCTGTTGTCACTGACGTTTGCTCGACGTCGGCGTATTTTCTTGACGGTTTCTTGATCGATTTCCTCGATGCGCTCTTTCGTCTTTTTCGTTTTGCTTTTTGCTAGTTTGCTTCCTTTTGCGCCGAATTTCGATGCAGAATTTCTCCACCTAGGAATTAGCAAAAATATTGGTGGAAATAATACCTGTGGTTTACATTGTATGGCTAATTGCCGGTGGCAAAGAATTTCAGTGCCAGCACTAACTGCATCAGGCGGAATCGGAAATCCGCGGTTTTCGTCGAAACCCAACGGAATCAGAAAACATCTCCATGGCGAGGCGGAAATATTTTTTAAACTCTCCAGGGGAGTAGAAGTCAAGCAGATTGTTGAAATCCCTTACGTAACGACGCGTGCGACGCGGTATATACAGCTTATAAAATCGGCCAAATCATTATAAACCATAGAGTTATTGAAATCGTGGATTTAATTCCCAAAAAACACGCTTTAATTAGTGGAATACTCAACGCGCACTCGCCAAAGTGAGCTCGAGACCATACTTGAATTTGACAGTTCAAAACTTAAGAAACGTCGCCCATTTTAACTCCCTCGATACTCAAGTATTGTCTCTGAATACAAAATGGAATGGAAATGTATGGAAGATGGCTCCCTGAAGGGCAGGGCCTGGTTTTGACTGCAGACTGTCGAGTGGGCTTTGCAAATGATGATTACGTATGTATCTAGCACGTGTACGTATGCAAGTGTAGATCTACCAGTATTTTTAGGTTAATAATTACACAGGTTGTCAGTTGTCTTAAAAGACTGTTCTTAAAAGACATCTAAAAATATATATCCTTCTAGCCGTGTTCGGCCATAGCGACTGCATTGTAGATTCCAGTGACTTCTTTAGTCTTCTCAGAGTCCATTGTTCGCAAGCAGTCAAGTGCGCAGGCTATATTATAGTGCACAGGTGGGCGCGCGACCACGGGTGCACTCTCTCTTCCTCCCTCTTCTGAACCCGATGGAACGGAGACCGTTACGACCAGAGAAAAGTTTGGATGCAGATAAAATAAAATAAATTAATTAATCGCTAACACAGCAATGGCTGTCATTGTTAAATTTGCACTCAATATTGCAGCTATTTTTTTTCGGATTTAGTTTGTTTTTCCACACTGTCATTTATGAATTTGGTAATAAGGCTTGTGGCGATGTTTAAGGTTTTTCTGGAGCTATTGTAGAGATGACCGGTGACTTATTGGTAGTTGTTGTAGTAGGCGGTGATGTAGAAGATGCATTATTGGATTTATCCTGGTTTTTTGGTGATCTCGTGTTGTTGCTCATGGGGGGGCTGTGTTGAATACAGCATACAGCCTCTTGTTCTGACATTATACAAAATTAAGATAGTTTCCCTTTTGGCAAATCCCCGTCAGTTTTTGGACAATCTTCTGGCGGTAGACATACTCCTAAAACGCCATTTATTTCACATGACTCTTCACGGCAGTGTATATGCCAGGTCCCTTGGCACTTCCGCAAGGGTTCTTTCCAATACTGGTAACGGCGATTATGTTGAAGAGGCATTGGTTGTCAGCTATCGTCACTTGCAGAGGTCCACCACTATCACCTCCACAAGAGTCTTGTCCTCCTTCTAAGCTTCCAGCGCACAATTGATCGTCCGTTATACCTTGTGGTAACCTCTTTCTGAGAGTCTTTGCATATAGTCTTCGACAGGTCGGCTGGTCAATCAAATCCACCACCACCTTCAGTAAGTCGTCCGATGTATCTTCAGCAAAGTCGATCTGCCCCCAGCCAGTAACGACAGCTCGCTTGTTTTCGATGGTCGACTTTGTACATAGACACGCTGGTTGAATATTTAATGTAAACTCAGACCGATAAGATCCTTTGGGACGAGTCCCGTGCTAACCGCGAGTGAATCCAGACTGTGGAATTGCACTGTATTCTTATAAATTTATTATTTAATTATTAATTAGAGGTGAGAAAATTTTAAAATATGTTGACACTTAGAATTTAAATTTCGAATTGAATTAAAATAAAATATTGATTGATTGTTCCACCAGATTAATTCTTAGTATCTCAATTATCACTGACTACTTAACTCAGACAATATAAATTACCTATATGTTAATTTGGATTTTAGATATTTTGATGTCTAATAGAATGAATAAAAAAAAATATATAAAAATTGTTATTAGATTTATTTTTTAATTATTTTCGGATGCTTATAAAAATATTAAAAAGTATATACCTACTTTTTATTTTATTTTACTGTAACATATTTGTATCCTTTTTGACTTTAGATTATGAAACCAATATATTGGCTCCGCACCTATGAAATTGCTATTTTTTAACACTTCCCAATAACTTCAATAACTTGGATATCTTGGGATTGAGATGGAATTACAAATTCAAATAAAATTTACAAGACCATGTTATTCTTTTTAAAGAATCAGCTATTTATTTGTCTTGCCGTTGCTTGTTTTTCCTCAAATATTTTTGATTTTGCATCCGTGGTAAATTTGAAAATTCGCATTATTTTCAAATATGAGATCCTGAGCCGGTGTTTTTTATTACATCTACTTGCAATCTGGCTATAGTTACCGTAAATGTGTGATGTTAAGAAATGCAAATAATGATGGAGAAGCTCGTGATTAAATAACCGAGCCGGGTCAATCGCTCATCGCCACTGCTTCTGCATGAAAACGTATAAACACAGATTTATCTGCAAATAGTCGCAAAGTTTCAGGAGTTGCGGCTGGAGACTCGTGCTCACCGTACTTGCCAGACCAATCTTCAATGGAGTTTAATTTCTCTCAGAATTTAGATAACTTTTTACAAAGGAAATATCTACTTTGACGAGTCGGTGGAAAACGTCTTGAAGCATTTATTCGTTGCTGTCCGCCAGAGATTTACAGCAGAGGAATTAAACAACTTACATTAAAATGTCAAATTTGCATATATACATAATAGGGGTCAACATTTCTAATAATTAAATATATGTTTTTCATACAAAGCTTTTGACCTTAAGTTTCCTTTATAAGACAGCAAGTTTAAATACCCAATATTATATTTATATAAAATATTTTTCAAAAAATTACCTATAAAATTGGTAATTATATAAAATTAAGTCATCCTCGGAACATGCTCTGCCTAATTAGGAGTGGAGCAGAATCGTAGTGTTTTTTGTGTTTCTTATTTATTTCCTTGGATAAATAAATAAATAAACTGCGATGCTCAAAGCTTCGCCCCAGCGCCATTCTATATTAAAACTACCTGTCTCGTTTCCTACCGTGTTTTTTCCATTTAAATAGGTTTTCGCCTCATTCACCACACTCTATTAGTAAAACTGTCCGTTTCAAGATCTGCATTTTAGAGCAAGGCTGCGAATTGAGAGCACTCAAATTTCAGCGAGAAGTCGCAATTTTAAAGCATAAAATATCCGAACGCAAATAAAGAATATATTGGGCCCGATTGCGTTTCTTTGTCAACTAAAACTAAAATTAGTCCAAGCGAACGAGACAGAGCAATATGTTAGAGCGAAATATGAAACGAACGATCGTCGATTAATACTACCTGCCAAACGTATACTCGTCCGAATAAATTCGAGCATATTTCGTGCGGTCTAAGATTTGACCTTGGCGCGCAGTTTTAATGCGAAAAAGTGACAACCGCTCATCTCACACTCCGCTCTAGCGTATTGCCCTGTCTCGTTCACACGGACTAATTTCCGATTTTAGTTCACGAAGAAACGCAATCGAGCCCAGTATAAACGTCTTTCTTAACGTTTAGGGTCACTATTATATGGATAATTTTTAGCGTAAATTTACAAACATGACTGCAGTGTAGGTAAGTGAGATAAAAAACGAATTTACCGCGTGAATTTTTGTAGCACCCGAAGTTTCGGCGACGTTGCAGCCGCCATTGTAGGGTAGACTAAAAGAGCTGTCAGTCTGTTATTACGCGGGTAGGCCGCATACCGCCGTTACGATTTACGCAGTAGAGGCAGCGGTATGTCGATCTTTATCTTCTGGCCATGTTCAGAACGCTCCAGACCTCTTCACGCAGCTTACGTTAATGCCTAATTTTTTATATAAATCCTACAAAATACATATGAGCAAGTATTAATATCAAAACTCTACGATAAGTTGTCCGAAAGTCTAATTATAAGAGAAGTTCCGGATGCTTACCAGATCCATTCCACCGGACAAAGTTTGATGAGGTCTTTCGAAAGCAGAAAGTATTCCGAAACACAAAATATTGCCTTCACAATCTCACTGCACGCAAGCAACTGACCAATCACAGAGCAATTCGTTCAGCATCTAGTCATGTTCATGACAAAATAAATATAATCGTAAAAACTTTCTTCATTTCTACTGGATGGCCTATTTTATAAACAAATCAGGAGTGGTAAATTGTTAGGGGCTCTCTAGGCGATCAAGCATGCTTGTCAAGCATCGCGTCGCGGGCTGGGAGGGGATCGTAAACCGCAGAAAATATGCATTAAAAAAATATATATTTACCAAAAATGCCTAATTTTGTAGTTTATACCTGGTAGTCACGTTAATTAGACGTAATTGGTTGATGAATGACGTGACTCCCTGGTATAAAACTACAAAATTGGGTATTTTTGTAAATATTAAAATAAAATACTTGCATATTTCCTTCGGTTTACGATCCCCTTCCAGCCCAGGACGCGAAGCTTGACAAGCATGTTCGATCGTCTAGAGAGCCCTTTAGGACAGGCGGTTATAGTTAGGGCAGTTTATATCATTTGTTTCGCTTGTATATAAGATATTATAACTAAAATTTCGCAATTTAATTTCGGCTTAAAAAGGCACATCGTGTAGCGAGTTTCAATTCGTGTCTTTAAGTCCAATGTTTTCAGGTTAATGTTAGACTATTTCCACCTCTGGTGGACCGATTTCAACCACAAATTTTCAACTCTAGCCTTGACCAAAAAATTTCAGCTCAATCGGACAAAGCGTTTGGGCGCTATCGTGGAGGAATTTACACCGACAGACAGACATACACAAAAAGACTTTGGTCCTGGAAATGGTCGTAACCGTCTTGGAGGATGTCAAAATGTATATTCCGTTTTTATTCCACCATAATTTCTAAACGCTGAAACCAATTTAGAAGTGTGTGATATTGTTAGAATCGTTATATCATCCCAAATTTTATATTGTACCTTACTAATCCAAATATTAAGTAAGTAGGTAGGTGGTTGTCTAAATGTCCAATTATCCAAATTTCAATAAATTAACATAAATATTTTGTGTTTATTGTCAAATGATAGGACTGATTAAGTACATTCCGGAAATATACAGATAGATATCTATATGAATCCTACTACTATTATAAACGCGAAAGTTTGTAATAATGTATGTATGGATGTTTGTTACTTTTTCACGCAAAAACTACCGAATGGATTTTGATGAAACTTTACAATAATATAGCTTACACATCAGAATAACACATAGGCTATAATTTATAAAGATATAGTGTGAATTATCCAAAATATAACGATAAGTGTCAAGCTATTCTGGCGTGCGCCGCAAAAACCGTTGGAGTTACACGTATATAATGCATAATTATATGTATATGTTTCTATTAGTAGTATTATCACAATTTTCCATCACCACGCGGGTGAAACCGCTGGGTGCAGCTAGTAAATACATAAATCACAAATATTTAATAAAAAAACCGTAATAAAAATAATTATAATTACCATAGTTCAGTTACTGTAACGGCATTCGTGTTTCTTTTTTTTTTATATATTTACTTGTTCAGTAAGTTTCAAAATCATCTCATTGCCAATAAAATGTTAGTGCTAAAATAAAGTGACGAAAATGTTCCCCGGCTTCCATGCTCTAATATCTTGCTATTCTATGAGAACATTATTATTACCTAAAGCACATCCTGCGAGTATTTCTGGCCATCTTATCCGTCTATAAATGTCGGTGGCTAGCAGAAATTCGCGAATAATCTGGTGATATATTCAGTCATTTCGTTATATGTAGGTCTCCGGCTTGGCAAGTTAATATCCTCCGACTTATGACCAACGCTGGCAAAGCGGTTGCACATTATCCGATTCCGTTCGTTTTAGGTTTCATTTTTCGAATTTCAATTGAGTATAACACATTTTCTGGTATTTCCTTTGGTGAGTTACCATTTCACAGATATATTAGTTCAATGTGTCAAATTTTCGACCGTTGAACTTCGAACTTTGGTTTGAAATTCTTGGTGAAATTCTTGGTTTGAAAATTTGTGGTGCGCAAAATACTGGGCGCCAGCGAGGAAAAGGTAATTCAAAATAACAGCGATTTTAGGTGTCTGTTTTTAATTTATATTATTAGATAATACTTCCTTTGTATCGTCAGCGAAATGAGTAATCTAACATAAAATAAACCCCTCGAATGTGAGGCTACCAATTCTGGTTGCCTACGGCAAAATGTATACAAAATGTATATAAATTTATATAAATGTAAATATAAATGTAAATGTGCGCCGCTCTATAGTAATCCGCTCTATAGTAATGCTATAGCTCTATAGTAAACCCCGCTCTATGTAAATGTAAATGTAAATATAAATTTATATACATTTTGCCGTAGGCAACCCGAGCTAATCGCCATTCATTATTATGACGAATTAAAAAATATTGCACCATTGTCAATATTGTACCAACACTTCAAACATTGTACTTTTTTAAAGGACAATTATGATCAAGGGATGCTTATTAGCCTATTATATAACGGAATTCGATACCTATGATTTATTAAAAATACAAAAGCACTATTGTCTGTTTATATTATTTCTTCTTATATTTGTAAGTTTAGTTTTCAAATGTATGATGTAAATTTGATATGGTTACTTGGCATTTTACTGACTACTTTAAATATTATGATGAATAACTTTTATTACGTATCTATTCAAATTAATTCGAAGTGTTTCAAGTATAGACTTCTATTTCAATTAATTAACTTTTTAAGGACTTTTTTGGTTATTACGATAATTTAATTGTAAGAAGAAGACTGGAAACGAATGCAATTATATTTAATCTACATCAGGATCATTATATCACTATGTTGGAAAAAAAACTAACATGTTCTATACGCTTTATATATTTCAAGCAATACTGATATTATCAGTACTTATACCCTACTAGTTTTTTTACTAGGCATGATGGGATAAAACTCTCAAATTGCTCAGAGGAATGCTCGCCATGGCCTACGTTTTCAAGCTGATCCGGGGAAGAGTTGATAATTGTAGCATGCTAGCGAAGGTTTGTCTCTTTGTTCCGGATAATATCACCGTGCTCGCACTCATAATCTATTTGCGGAGCCATCCTCGTCGATGTCCAATCAACCCAAGTCGATGGAGTCTGCTTACCTGAGCTTTGCGGCACATAAATGTTAGGCAGCGTCAGACCGTGTGGGCATTGCGCTACTTATGTCAGAATAAGATAATATTATCGATCTCAATAAATTGGAGTTGGAAGTTAAAATAAATAATCGTTTATGAACAGTTTCAGGTGGTACGAAGTTCACCGAGTCATCTAGTATATAATATATGTATTTCTATTCTATTTGTATAGTTGATTCTATCTAACTATTTCTAGTTGTATCGGGAGCTAATGGGCTCAGTGCAGTTAGGCCACTATGACCTATGAGTTAGGGTCGGCCTATCTCACAGGCCAACATCCTTCCTTTAGCCTCTACAAAGAAGTGCGAACCCGAGTAGGACTCTGTGCCTGCGGGTCAGTTCCCCTGGTATACGCCCTTCAGGCACTCCTGGACGGTTTGCGCACCTTGTGGCGTCAGACAATCGTCTCTCCTACATCAGAAATTCCTACAGATAACTGGGGGCGTCTGGAGACGGCTTTGTTAAATATAGAGCGGGGGTGGTGGTTAACCTTACGGCAACTGATCTTACAACGACCGATCAGCTACCCGATACCGGGTGAACAGCGGGGCAAAGGATGTCGTGATCCGCGATAGACTCGGTAGACACCGAATCACCGCTGTTTGCATACCCGGCTTCTCGCGGTAAGACGTTGGTCTCTTACGGGCGAGTGGCGTAACTAGACAGTTAACTGTTTCGTCCTAAGTCTTCTGCGCTCACCTCACAGTAGACAGACCGATCAAATATCGTTAAAACTTCATAAGGTGACATCTTTATTAATTTTACTTTTTAATGTATTGTTTTTTCTGTAATGTTTTTTTCTGTGGTTAGTAAATAAACGAATAAACAAATAAATAAATACAAAAATAGTTATAATTAACGGAATCCGGCGCTCCGGTACCGGAAACGCCAGTGTGAAAACACCTCCTCATACGTGCGATTCGTGGTCCGTGGCGTCAGGGTTAAACTCGTTACGTGAGCTACTTACTGGGAGCAGATCAACAAATCAATAAAACCCACCTTTATCCCTGGAAGCCAAGTATTTTAGCCTCTCTGTGACCGTCAAAACTTGAGTAATTCCCACAACCCAATACCACTTGCCCGTCACTTAACTGACAAACTTTATTTATCAGGCACGTGTTACTGATATTGTAGGAAAAAAAGATGTGCTGTTTGCATTCGCCTTATATGTGGCCAAATGCACAAACATACGATAGTTTTTTTTTTCAAACTCGAATATATCTTAAAGAAATTAGAATATTTAAAATGTATGTCTTGATGATTATTTCGTAAAACTTACAAATAATAATTTTTTTTTAAAAAAATAAATGTCTCGTATATGGATTAGTAAGCACATTGGTCACTCTAATATGGCTTGCTACTCACCACTATGTGAGAGGAAATATTTAAAAAATCGGTTATCTCACCCCAAGACTTTCCCGGCAAGTACCAAGAACTGATACATCTGAAAATTTATTTCATAAATAAAATCAAAGATGCGCCCTCTCTCGGCCGGCGGATGAACCCAGTTTGACGGAGCCTGGCGGAGGCAGAGCGCGCGGGGCGGTTCTTTCAAGGCTAAGCGCCAACAGTTGGCGATAATATTTGATTACAATATTTGGCGGAATTTAAATATTATTAGTGTAGCTTGTATAAGAGATATTCCAACCAAAATTTCCCAATGTGATTTCGGTCCAACAAGGCAACAAGTCTCTAACTATAATATTTCGAGATTGATAAGGGACTAGTGCGTCTCCTGGTAGACTGATTAAAACCACAATCTTGTCAACTCTTGCCTATATTTTGAAAATATTCCGTAGTCAAAGAACTTGTGAAGGTTAATGATATAGAAAGCGCAGAGCTCACTATCCTAAAATATGGTTAGTGGACATGTATTTTTGCTATATTTCAACGAATTCGTAGTCCAATCAGTGACCAGTTTAAAAAAATAAAATGTATATCTATCTATATATATATATATAAATTAATCGCCGTGCGTTAGTCTCGCAACATCACGGAAATGACTCGACCGATTTGATTTTGTTTTGTTTTGTTTGCCTTGATTCAGGGGTGGTTTACAAAAAAAAAATATTTAGGAAAAACTCAAAGAAACAACTGAAAATCGAAAAAATCGAAATTGGTCATTTTGGGAAATAGGCCACTTTCAATAGTTGGCGTTCGCGGCGATCCTATTGTTTGACAGCTGCGCCATCCATAGTTTTTATTCATTCCGAGCGATTGTGTAACATTTCAAAAAGTCGAAAAAGTCAAAAATGTAAAAAAAAACGTAAAAAAAGCCAAAAAAGTCAAAAAGTCGAAAAAAGACGAAAAAGTCAAAAAGTCGGAAAAAGAGAAATATGCCTTTGTGAAAAATGGCTTTTATACGTGATGTTTTGGTATATATACTTGGCATCAGTGGCGTTTCCTTCATACAAGCCGAAAAGCCCGGCTTGCCTTTTTCTTAAAAAGATCGCTAAACTAATAAATTAATTTGCGAACGCCTTTTGCTATCTAGCGAGTAAAGATCGCTCCACGCGATAAAACAGGTTATCGAAAAAGTCACAATTTGCTGTAATCTTACCGAGTTGAGTTCGGCTAGACATCTCGCTCGCATAAATGGGCTTGCAACTGGGCTTTTAAAATAAATGGTCCTTTCTTTCTAACCTGTGGCAAATTAGGCAAACCAATATATGTATCTATACGACTTTTGTACTTACAAATATGCCAGCCTTGCATTAGGATGAAGTAGAATACGAGCGTGTTGCGTATTTAGTTCCGTTTATTTTGAGTAATATATATTCTACTCTGAAAAACAACAAAAACTCTGCTCTATAGAGCAGTGTTTTTGTTGTATAATTTCATTTGATTTGTTGTTTTTTGACTGATTATCAATGGAGAAAATTGTCCCTTGTGGTGAGTACTGTCTTAACTTGATTTCACAAGGTCACGCAAATAAAGCGGCATTTCTTAAAGAAACCAGAGGTATATAACTGCTGATAAGTATATGTTAAATTCTCTCTAGTGTGCTTTATTAAATCTACGACTCAAGCAGTAAAATTCAAACTGAAGATTGAAGAGTAAAGAGGTACCATAAAAAGCGTAAAAAATACACAAAGGAATGTCAGGCTTGCCCCCATTCACCAACCCTGGGCACGCCACTGCTTGGCATACATAATCATGATATCAGGTTCGATGAAGTACTGCTTACAATATGTTAGCGAAAATATTGTGAATAAATATCTAACTGTTCGGTTTTGTACGCGAAATATCCTTAAAACATTTGCCGCCATTCCCCATTGGTGATTCCAGTTACATTTTATTTGGCGAATATTGTTTTAAAATTAATGACCTATTTTTTTGATTTTATAGAACGGTAAATGTTAATTCGTGAACCTTGTCTTTGGTTAGAGAATAAAAACATTAATTAAAATAAAACATGATTAATTTTGTATGTTCATTTTTTAAAATAAATAATGATTAAACAAGATTAATATTGTCTCATTTACAAATACTATGTATGGGTCTCAGTTTAAAAACTTTTGAACTTATATAAATTTTAAAATAGCACTATTTAAATGTTCGTTAATTATTCGGCAAACTAACCGAATATTCGGCCGAATATGAACATTAAAAAATCTGCCGAACGTAAGGAATGTGAATATTCGGCCGAACATTTGGCGTGTCCCTAATTCTGATACTATGTATTTTACATACTCATTTCCATTAATTATAGTCTTACAAAATATAAATAACAAATTGAATGTTTCACAGCATTATTGTAATTTTACTTTCTTACTACCGGCACCCTTGTAACACACTCTATCATAATAATATGTAACATAAATATACTAGTGTAACTACCATTGCTGTGTATTAAGACCTTCCAAAAGCGTTCGATACCGTTAACTACGCTATATTAACCACCAAATTGGGAAATGGAATTAACAGTATCAGTAACAGGTAATAGATATATATACATATATATATATATATATATATATACATATATATATATATATATATATATATATATATATATATATATATATATATATATATATATATATATATATATATATATATATATATATATATATATATATATATATATATATATATATATATATATATATATATATATATATATATATATATATATATATATATATATATATATATATATATATATATATATATATATATATATATATATATATATATATATATATATATATATATATATATATATATATATATATATATATATATATATATATATATATATATATATATATATATATATATATATATATATATATATATATATATATATATATATATATATATATATATATATATATATATATATATATATATATAAATATATATACACTGCGAAGTAAACAACATTTGTGCTTGCCAGGTGTATTACAGCCCAATAAAATCTTGCCAGTTACCTAAATAATCCTCAAAAGATACCGACAAACTGATTTTAAAAAAATGTACATACCAATTTATACATCTGACGCCCCCATCGCAACACGTACGATTATTGACTCATTACAGAGCGATTGAAATTTAATAATACTTTACGATAATCTTTAACTTTGTTTAATTTCGCGGAAAGAGCGGGTCTTGATAGAGCCTTTGGGTACACCGTTGCCGACTACGACCGACTGGCACGGGACCGAGCATCGCACTGGTGCCTGAGGTCATGCTGAGCACCGGGGATCGGTGTTGCCAATGACAGATCGTCGTAAAGAGGTTGTCTTTCAAGTACAGTCATCACTTTGAGCAAAACTTATCCTGTGTAAAAAATCGGGCATATTTCCCAAGTCTTAGTCACGATTTTCTAGGGTGATATATAAGGCCTAAAATCCACACAGTAACTATATAACGAATTCAAGGCATTTTGACGATGTGTTCGCCCGACTTTTAGTAAACCTAAATATAAGTACATCAAACATGAAAAAAAGAACCAAAATAATGGTGGAATTTGTTTCAACCATTCGCTGTCGTAGCGTCTCTGTAGAAGGCTTGTTTAAGTGTAAAAGCACGAAAATAGTTTTCAATTAAACTCCTACATAGCTTATGAAATATATTTATTTTATTACTAGTACTTACTAGTATACCAGAGCAGTGGCATTGCTGTGGTTGTGTCGAAAACCCGACTGAAATGAGTTTAGAATATTTTGGTGGAATTCATACTAAAGCAAGTGATTGTATAATATACGGTCTATATAAAAAGAATTGATAATATCCTTTACTTTTCAGTCGAGTATCCATTGAATTTATTGAAATTCGGCATTGAAAACAACGATTACTTCAATCTTAGTAGGTATATCGGGATTATATTTTTTATCCCATCTATTCGAAAAGGACGACTTGGTTCGTCTTTAAGTGCGCCCAAAAGTGGTGTTTTCTATAAGAAACTTTATAAGTGCGCCGCAATTATATTTGCGGCTCACTTTTTGAATAAGTGCGCCGCAATTTATCTTTGCGGCGCACTTCTTGAATTTGGAACATCTTAGTCTTCAGCGCCGAAGAAATCGAACTCAAATATTGTTTGAATAAAGACTGGCTGGTACGACGGCCCCTAGTCGCGCCGCCCGGCTGAATAAAAAAAAACAAATGAAATTAAAAACGCGCGAACATCAATTGTTTTTGTCGCCCGCGTTTCGACAATTTTCACGGATTATAAGAAATTCATCGTTTTGTTTTAATTTCATTTCAATCTAGTCGATACTCTATGTTTTATTAAATAATAATATTACAATAAAATATGACCTTTTATTTTCTCATAGAGGGTGACGAAAAGTAGAGTGTATCACTCGGGCGCAAAATATTTTTGGCTCGGGCGCTTTTTTGAATCCCTCGCTACGTTTAGGATTCTATTAAAGAATCCAAAATATTATTTTGCAACCTTGTAATACAATCTACTATTATCTACGTGTTCTGGATCATCATAGCTAATCGAGTATCATATTTCTATTATTACTATTTATTTGTACCAGGGCAGAAACAGTGCTATGTTTTGGGCGAAAACCCTGCAAAATTAGGTTAAGGATATTTTAGTGGAATGCGTATGAGAGCAGCTGATTGTATAATATACGGTCAATAGACGAAGAATAGATAATAGCGTTTATTCTTCTGGCGAGTATGCATTGAATTTGGTAAAAGTTAGTTTTCAAACAACGATGATTTTAATCTTAGTATATATAAAGTGTATATCGGAAGTCAAAATGAATGAAATCGAAGGCTATCGCGACAGTTCGACATTATAAATAAAATAAAAACGAATTTTCCGAGTGAAGTTTGTAACACCCGACGTTTCGGCGATGTCGAGTCTACCCTAGACAACGGCGGTTGCTACAACAGTTAAATCTTATTTTTAAAATCAACATGTATATACTCGTATCTGTGCTTAACTCGAAAGAAAATTTTATCCTGTTCACAATACTTTCTCTACTCGTCGGGCGGTTGGCCGGGAAAGTAATAATAATAATGGATGTCACTCATCGTTCTTTCTCACAGGTAATGTAACGATTGAGAAGGAATCAAGATGAGAGTGACCAATATTTCTTGCATATTTTCAATCGCTGCATGGCGGTGTAATACGATAATAATGATTTTATATTATTTATTTTAAAACAGAGATCTAACAAATTGGAGCGGCATGGCAACACTGCCGGGGTATCCCGCCCGCCCGATTGCTTCGCAGGGCGTGCTGAGGCGCGGTGGAGGGGGTCGGACAGTAGAGGGCGGGCGGCAATACAACACACAAATCTCACTTGTTTACCATCGACTCATAGGTGACACACAGAAAGCATTAGGTTTTATAAATGGGTCTAACTAATAAAGTATTAGTTTAATAAGATTAATAGTAAAAAGCATTTTTATAAAACAAGCGTTTATTAAAATGCTCTGTAAAGAAGAAAGACGGGCTACAATAACTGAATGCGTATACAAAATGTTGTGTATGTGCTGCTGACCGTTGAGGAGTCCCCTCTTCGGGAGCTAACCCTGGGTGCAGTAGCCATTTCATTTTGGAACAGAACGGGCTATCATAATTGAATGCGTATACAAAATTTCGTGTCTGTGCTGATGACCGTTGAGAAGTCTCCTCGTTGGAAGCCAACCCTGGCTGCAGCAGCCATGTCATGGTGACATTTAGAACGGGCTACCATAATTAAATGCGTATACAAAATTAATTTCGTGTGTACTGTTGACCGCGGAAAAGTAGCCTCGAACGGAGCCAATCCTGGGTGTATAATCGGGTCATGCTTTCTATAACAATGCATAGCCATCGGAACTGTACCAATATATATATATATATATATATATATATATATATATATATATATATATATATATATATATATATATATATATATATATATATATATATATATATATATATATATATATATATATATATATATATATATATATATATATATATATATATATATATATATATATATATATATATATATATATATATATATATATATATATATATATATATATATATATATATATATATATATATATATATATATATATATATATATATATATATATATATATATATATATATATATATATATATATATATATATATATATATATATATATGTATATATATATATATATTTAAAATTCAAGTAAATATGATAAGAGAAAGTGGGTCTAATTCAGATCATAGGATTGGTCCAAAACGAACTAACAAAAGCTTTGAAAAAGCAACTTTATTTACTAAATATTGCGTTAATTTTACTAATAATAATAAATAATCTATCTGGAACCCACAGCGTTTACAAAATGAGATTTGCGGGAGTCCAGAAGAGATTGTTGAAGCATCTTAACTTTCGGCAATACCGTAGCACTTCAATTATATTATAGCTGACTTACACAATATATATTATTTCATTCAATCAATCTGCTTATATAACAGAATTATGCAGAATCATTCGGCAATCGAAACATTGTTTTTTTGTAAGTAATATTTATGTATGTATGTATTTTACTTATTTATATATTGATGTATGTATGTATTTAAATATAAATATTGACCATCCCCTTTAATCCCTACTCTCACCGATCCTTCACTTTTAGATAAATTAAATTGATGAAATTTTATTTAAATTGCTAAACATTTATTGTAAAACGTTAAAAACAAGTAAGCTGCCTTACATTTGTCACTGCGACCCCGTATGTAAAATCGTTTAGACCAACGATTAATAAATGAATAAATAAACCTTAAGAATAAATAACCAAACCTTAAGAAATTAATAAATGAATAAATAATTTTACACGAATGGATACATGGGCAAAAACGGTGAAGCGTTAAAAATATTTTATATTTTTAAGTAAATATCGATTACATAGTGTTATCGGCGACTGATTTAAAGATACTTTCTTACAATTGCTAATATATACATTTTAAAAACCCCTAGCTCAACTTCATCTTAACCACAAGAAATCAGTAAAATCTGGGAGAATGATGAATGATGAATGTCGAGAACGAGAATGATGAATGTCTCTCACTTGCGGAAAGAGGTGTATGTTTAAGTTGGGCCCATTTTACAACTAGTAACGCTCACCCTTCATCCAATTATCTCAAAAATTAAGCAACAATCTTTCTTTACACTTAAAATCACTCGATTACTTTTTATTTCAGGTAAAATAACAAGACAAGACGAGCTACTTGACAGATGGAAGAACTTTAAATTTCGAATTTTGTTTTTTATTTTCTAAAGGAAATATAAAGAAGCTGCGATCAATAACAGTAAGCTTAAAAATTTAAACTAAAACAGTGGCATGCCCTCACAGCAATGAAAGGAAGCAGTCAGCTCTTTCCTATTAGTTAAAAAGTTTATTTTAACGTAAATGGATTATTTACAATGAAGCAAACATAAAATATGTAAAAATTCAATATTTTAGTAATATTTGATAGTTCTGTGTTTATATTATTTTTTGAATTTATTAAATAGATTATTATAAAGTAAATAATTACGAAAGTCACTTACATCGTGACAGAGGATTCCATTGATCGGATTCGGGAATGTTTTATGTGTAAACGAGAATGATGAATGTGTCTAACTTGCGGAAAGAGATGTAGGTTTAAGTTGGGCCCATTTTACAACTATTAACGCTCACCCTTCATCCAATTATCTCAAAAATTAACCCACCTCCATTCTCAAGCGGAAACAAAATAAAATGTCGTATTGCTTTTGTTACCATAATATTCAGAATCACATTAATATACCTTTATTAATTTATTTATTGTTTACTTTAAATACGATTTTAGTTCCAAAATAAAATAAAGTAGAAAAATTTAAAATTAAAATTTCCCTTATTTTAGTGATATCAAATCATGATTTCAACAAAACTTAGAAAACTATTTTAGGAAATAAATGAATAAATCGTATTTTTCTCCGAATATGTGTTGATTTTTTGGTACTCAAACGCTCCCCATTCGCTCCGGAGAGATGTTTCGTTCAGAAATTGCTCATTTGAAAAGTCTCCAGGCCGTATCCCGCCAAATTGGCTCCCAACGCCCCTTTCCCCCCTCATTTCATTGCCTCCTTTCCCTCATATCCTCCTCCCTAACCACCTTCTCTGCCCCTTCCCCAGTCCCCCCTCTCTAATTCCGTTGAGCTCGCGCCGCTGATTCTCTGGATTATTTGCATTGCGGATTGCTATATTTGCCTTGTCTTTCTCTCGTAGCAGTTTCCCCGCCGCTTCGCGAACTGACGCCTACCGGGATTAGCCTGAAACCGTAATTCATACATTTTTCTTTCTTTTTTCTGTTGGGCTCTCGGGAAAATTGCTGCGAGACTGAGTATTTCAAAAGCCAATTATGCTCTTTAGAATTGTATAACACCAGCTTTTACTTTTCCTTTAACGTCCTGATGTTCCTTGATCGTGCGCTAGCCTCTTCTTTTCTAATCACACTACTCTGTCCCACGTTGCGAGTATCTAAAACGTGTCGCGTTCGTAGTTATAAATATATATTTTTAAATTTATAAAATAAACCAGTTGGTAAGTATCCCAGAACAAAATTGAAATCAAAGCGAGCTTAGTCACGAGCCGTATGGGTTAGTATATGGCCGCCAGATTTCCGCTACTCGCCGAAGCGGATATTAAAACGTTCGAAAATGTCGCCAACCTCACCCGCGCGTAACCCTAAACAAAGGCGTTCGCCGAGACGTACCCCTCTGTTCACTTCCACCGCACCCTATCCCCGCAATGCTCTGTCGCTCGAGGGTGCGTCTACTGTTATGTTACTGTAGCGTCCCGTCCCTCTCTCTATTGCCTGAAGTTTCATTGGCCAATTCTTCTCTCGCGGACTGGCACGGGCCAAAAATCGTCCCCGTACACTCACGTCGCTCTCGCTCACCTCTGGCCAACCTTTCCCACCGTTTTATTCTTAAATAAGATTTTGCCATCATCCACGTTTGGAACCTTTAACGAATGACACATTCATCTGCCCTCGAAATATTTCCGTAAGAGAGTGGAGATTTCGCCCGTCAAACGAAATAGGGTTATCCGCAATTGGGATCGTCGCCGCCGATTACTCTCAGGCGAAAGGAAGGACAGCCAGAACCCCAATATACTAAAGTAAATATCACAGCACATACCCACAAATCCAATCTTCTTATTTCAAACCATCCAGATGATTCACTGCTAATCTGTGTTTACTCCAGTTTTCCACTTTATCGTAATAATACATCAAAACTGCTAATCTATTTCCAAACAAAACAAACAAATTTAAGCATTTTCACATTTTAAAAACTGCGACGTGCTGTGTCTTTCAAAACATTAATTAATTTCATTTTTGTGTAATACAAAAAATGTTGTTACAATGTCAAAATGTAGTAAAGAATAAAAACATTGAAGAACAAGAGCTTAACATCGACATAGTTCAAGTAACAAACGGCGCTATGCACATCTAACGGGGCTTCTTAGGCCTGTACCTAGATGCATACGTGTGGTGTTAAACTATATAGTAATGGTATCGTATTAATACTATTCGAAAAAAATAGAAAATGGAATGAAACAAAAATGTAAAAACAGAACCTCCACCGTTGTATATTAATAAATGCTAAAATATATGTTTATAGAGATATGTAAATGATAAATGTTTTCCAAACATTGAATTATATAACACAAATAAAATACATTTATAGGTACAAAACAGACATACCTACATATAGTAAATATTTTTTTTAAATTATTATTTTTTATTTATTCTCGTACTATAATTTGTAGAATATTAATTTATGTACTTTCATCCAATCTCCAGGAGATTTTCTCTAAATCCAATATGCAGATGACATTAGATCCAATATGACATTAGATCATATCGTCAACCAATCCTTGATGTTGGTGTATGTATATCCGTTAAAAAATAATATCCGCTATACACAGCGTCCTGATACAGTGGACTTTTCTAAAGAACTGCCATGCGAGATCGCCTCTGTTCACTTGCTCTATTCCAATATCATTGTTCTAGCATTGAACAGATGTTGCAAGGAATCGACAGAGTTATTCTTTCATGTTATGGAGGAAGTAATTAATATATAACTCTGTATTTCGATTATGAACATAAATCGAAGGATTAAGCTATTTTCCATGATGGCTGCGTTTAACATATTGTACAAGGTCGGTTTCAATACGAGGTATGGGTAGAATTGTGCAAGATGCATAGTTTTGTTGTGTCAATATAGGGCACAGTCATATTAATGTACACTCGGGAGCAATGAATCAGGGCCACTAACATGAAACCTAATATTTCGGAAACTTAGAATGCTAGCTTATTCAAAACAAAAGTATATAATAGATTATTTAATAGTACTCATAGAAAATTATAAAACGTTGATAAAACGTCATATTTTATTACTTTGTATGACCTCCTTTGATAAAAATATATATGTCATGCGATTCGGCATGCTGTAAATCAAGTTTCTAAAGCGGTGTTGGGGAATATTCCCCCATTTTTTTATCAACGCAATTTTCAGCTCATAGAGTATAATTGAGGCGGGGTTTCTACGCTTCACACATCGCTTGAGCTCGCACGATGTGGGTCGAAACTGTACATTAAGGGACTTAGTAATCAAATCTCTTTTTTCACTGTTTTTTAACGCCGATATATAGACCTTATTAACCTAGACAATAGTTGAATTTTGCGGTTATTTTTTAAACTTTTTATATTAGGCAGAAAAAAATAGATTGTTAAATCACAGAAAGAATCACATCGTAAAAAATATATAATCTAGAAAATATTAGTAAATTAAGGTAATTTATTAATTAGGTATCTAAATCTACTTTTGTTAGTTTTTAGGTTTTTATTTCTGTCATAACGTAATTATTCTTACTATTCCGTGTTAAATTTGGCTTTCAATAAACTAATATAATAAAAATTATGGTTTGAAATATGTATTTTTTTTATTAGATGCATTTGCCTGGCAGAGTGGCATATTCATGCACACGTTGCGTAAGCAGAACGATAGTACAGCAGACAAAGATTAAGAAAAAAATTATTCGAAGCGGGATTGATCATGACAAAGCAGCAATTCAGTTCTTTATATCCATTCCATACAAAAAATCATAAAATATTTATTTTGTTTTAACTATAAAATTAAGAGAAAAACAAAGGTCAGTTATTGCTGAAGGTAATAAGGTAAATACATTGGCATAAAGATAACAAAGAAAAAAGTTGGTTCCTAAGTCCCTCAAAGTACATACACTTTCGACCCACCGTAGCCTGTCCAAGGCATGCTCGACAGGATTTATGTCGGGGCTGCGTGCTGGCCACTCCATGCGGCTAATAACCAAATCTTGAAGTTTGTCATTCCCTATCCCAGCAGTATGGCGACGATCATTTCCATGTATAAAACAGGATTCTCACCCATTCTTACCATAAATGAACCGACATTCTCATTTAGGATTTCTGAACTGCCATTTCCTATTTATCCAAGGTGCTATTTTTGATTAGCACTAGCACTGTAGCATTCGCCCAGAGCTACAAATTATATTTAAAACAATATTTTATTTTTACTGTCTTTTATTAGTAATAATGCTCAGTATACACTCTCTGGCATTTCAAATCATCCTAATCAAATGTATTCTAAAGTTTTTATAAATGTCACATAACGGTTCGATGTGTTCATCCATCCAAGGCGTATAAGTATTTTAAAAGAGTGTGTCTGAAAATGACGGGCTAAATTGAGATATTGTCAATGCTAAAGCCAGGCTGGTCGAATCGCTATCACTGATTGGTTGATCTCCAGAAATGTGGAAATCCGGCGTCCTTTCACTGATTTCAAAGAATGTAATTTTTTATTCTTATTTTTTTTTAATATTTTTTTTTTGTAGATATTGAAGAGCACTGTATAACAGTGTAAAAGTTTTTTAAATATCTGTCATAGAAAAAAAGATAAACGCCTTTGAAATACAAATTGGCGACGGTAATTTGAAATCGTGGCGACGGTAATTAGGGCAACGGTAATTATGATTTGATGGTTTTTATTTTTTTTAGGGCTACTTTAACTAAAAAGTAATGCTAGAAAAATGTTAACGTCAACAAACTTAATAGTAAGTAATATTCACCACAACTCCACCAAGTAACACGCACTTTAATTTCGCTGCGAAGGTAATTATGAAGTAACCGCAAATTGCAACTTTTCTCCAAAATTAGACGTACCGTGCAATTTATCGACAAAAGTAGGCGCAGCCGATAGGTCCGCTCTAGATCAGTGCAAAGGGCACACTGGGGTAAACTTTATAGCAAACGCCTTCTAGTGATGGGCGTAATAATTAGTGATTTGCGACGTTTTGAAAACTGGCAACGGTAATTTGAGAAATTGTGGTGACATCGGTTCGGAACGTTATAAACGGTATAAAATATGAAATATGATTTATTAAAACCATATGAAATAAAGCTTTTGGAATCGTAGTTTATGGATACATAAGTTAAACAGCTCTATTATTTACAAGTGAGGAATGCCATTCACTCGAAAGTCCAAAAATGGAAAAAGTGACAGGGACGGTAATTAGAGTTTCATAGTTTCACATTTTTTTTCAGGACCTTCAATTATGATTAAGCCACATGGTAAATATTCCAAAGTTAGAGGTACTTTAGTTCTACATGTAAAAAAATATTAGAATACTATGGGACATCGGGAACATAGTTATTCATGCCGGAACCGTGTTTTTCCCAATATTTGGAGAACCACCCTGATACGCGACTTTCAGAATGACGAGAATCGAAAGGTCGGTGTAAGTAACTACAAAATGAAATTCGACAAATTGCTTGCCGAAATCCTGAAATGTTTCGTTATTAATAATTTATCGAATTACGATAATGTACGACGAGATACTTAGCATTTAATCTGCTTAGATATAAGAACGACTCTAGGTACGTTTAAATAAATCTCATTACAGTATCCTCCGGCTCCTTATATGTCTCTTTGAAGTCACTCTCAAACGATTTGAGCGCTTACTTCCTAAACGTTACCACATCCGTTACACGGAAACGAACCGAGCCCTAGCAATGTACTTACTGCCTTTATTGCAGTATTAATAGTACCATCCAGTGTCTGATTATGCTACTAACTTCTTTGGCATTTACTATCTAGCATTTCCTATCTGGCTTTGGATCTAAATTCCATTGAGGAATATGTTTTCGATCCAGTTTTTGTTATTGTTAACGAAAGCGGCACCACTTTTCTAAACAGTGTAATTTTTAATGTAAAATTTGCCTTACTCATTCCGCTGGTATCAGCAATTTTGCAAGTAGTAATACTTGGATCATCAGTAATTACACCATATACTTGCTCAAAGATTTCTGCTATTGATGTGGCTTTTGGACGTCTACTGGGTGGATTATGTTTAATGAGTGTTCGACCACGTTCAAATTCAGCAACCTATTTTTTTACCATTGCATATGATGAAGCCATTTTACCTAACACATTTACCATAATTGAATTTTTTGTTCAGATTAACTTTTTTTAAATAAATATATAATGATTGCACGATCTTTATTTTTTTCCTGATTAAAAAAATCACTGACACGTCAAATCCAAATGGCTTTTAAACAAAGTATGAATGGGCACACCAAATTGAAAATATTCAGGTATTCATATGAGAGATGCTCTTACTTATTTGGCATCTTGAGGTGTCGACTACAACGGGCGAGCCCGTCACCACAGGGAGTTTTAACGATTAGTCGTTCTATCTCCCTGGAGTGAGCGTAGAAGACTTTGGACAAAACAATCCGACGTCTAGCTACGCCACAACCCGTTAGAGACCAACGCCTTACCGCGAGATAGCCAGGTATGTTACCTGGCGGGCGGCACTCGCACCCTAACTACCAATTGTGACCAGATTTCTCCGGTCTCTCGATTGGTTCCGAGTTCGAGGTCGCTTGCGCACTCCTCTCCTTTACGAAGCGGTGAAACGGTGAATACCGAATCTATCGCGGACCATGGCGTCCTTTGCCCTCCTCTAACCCGGGATCGGATGGCCAATGGTCATTTCAAGAGCAGTCGCCGTAAGGTACGCAACCACCCCCGCTCTATAGGAAACAATACAGCTTCCAGACTCCCCCGACTGTTAGTCGGAGTGCGCAATCGATTGGCTTGCGCCGCACGGTGCGCAGACCGTCCAGGAGCGCCAGAGGTTTGATTCCCAGGGGAAACTGACCAGGGCCAGAGTCCTACTCAGGTTCGCACCCCGTGCGTGGATGCCGTCGGATGGGTGTTGACCCGTGAGTGTGACCGACCCTGAACACATGGGTCTTCGTGGCCAACCCATCATGGGCCCGTTAGCTTCCTTATTGACAGTACTAACGCGCTATGTGTATCATCAACCTGTATATTTGATAAAATTTTATTAAAAAGAATTCTATTATCCAGATATAATAGATGCCTGAGACATAAAAATAATATAATAAGCAATGATACAAGTACATAAGAATGTAAATTAATAACAGTTAAACTTACAATTTGTAGTGAATAAAATAAGATCAATAGGTCTGCCCGCAAAGCTGGGATGGAATATCCCAAACCTGCTGAAGCGAAAACGCCTGAAAAGATGTCGGAATAATATAGGCCCCAGGAAACATGTAACCGGAGCAGCCGCTGGCGACGACATTGCACAAAGCTGTATATAGGGATACCTAACGATAGGATCTTCAATCGAATCAGTGGTTACTAACCAGGAAATAATAATAGAAAAAACTAAAGATCTGTTCTGAGCTATCATCAGTATCGAACTCTAGTTAAATATAGTGCGGTCAATCCCCCTTGCAAGATGGAATTTCAATTTTCAATACATCTTTTACGTCAAATAATTTTAAATTTAAAATCATTAAAAAAAATATTAAATATTTGATAAAGATTTTATCGACATACGACATACAACCTTACTTTCACATTGATATATAAAATATACACTTTCTTTTGAGATAACCGTTATAGGTATTATGAATTTTAATGAAAATGCTGTATAGGTCTTAGCCACTGCTAGGCAGATAAGACACCCTCTCTTCAGGTATATCCTGGCCCATAGGTAACTCTTTTTTATTCTTTGGATGAATATCCTACCCACCGATAAGGTGACCGTCGTGTTATTATGTTAAAGACATTGACGACTACCCTTGATCCCTTTGTTGCTTTAATAAATTATAGGACATTGATATGGGTCGGCAAAATTGGAGCACTGAATAAAGTTGTAGCGTTATTATTTGTAACGTTATTAGCTGTTGTATATTTGCTCAATGTGGCTACATTCGAGTGTACGTATCGAACGGATTAAAAATAACGTTAAGCTAACATTATACATTAAGACGTTACCATTTTATTTTATTATTTGTTGTTACCTTTTCGTTTAGTTATTAACGTTTTGTTTCTTCTTGGCGAAAAAATCCATATATTGCCCTAAAATATAACAACCCGGGTTGTGGCGAAAACTAGTATAATACTTATGCCACATGAAAATATGACTTAACATATTGTTTAGGTCGAAGTAATCTAAATTATTTATAAATTTTCCGATTTCTCTTGAATTAAACGGCGAGTGAAACCGTGATATACAGATATAAAATTAAAAATCTCTCGTTAATATCAAGGTTTAATTATAATTAAATTGGAAGCCTTTCGTCGTTTTTAATATTTTTTTACTGAAATTCAGCTAAACGAACTGGGTGATGTTTTGGGTATTTTTTTAAATTTCTGGTCTAATATTATTGCTGTATTTTATCGAAACACAAAAAATATTTTAAATAATCAAACTTCATCATAGTATAGATCAACTTATTGTTGTATACATTGACATATTGTTATACCTGGACATATTGTTATACAATTGAATTGCGGGTTAGCTTTTTCGTTGAACAAACGAAACGGCTCAAAGCCACTTGACTAATAGAACACGCGAAAGCTCACAGAACACACACTTAAAACCTTCAGCGACAAAAATCGGAGCCTATCTTGGATAGCGGAACGAACCACTGAATGCAGTTTTAAAATCCTATTTTGCTATCCAAATACCTATTCTAATGGTCCCGACTGATCCACGAAGCCTTAAAAATAGGAAAAATTAAAAATTTCAGTAGCTAGATGGTTTCAAACTCTGTACTACTTGGAACCCTCTTCTGAAAATGTTGTCATCTCCCAATCACCTAATTAAAAAATGCGAACCGAGATACAATGAGTTGTTGTTGTTGTGGTTATTGTAAATCTTTATTGCACATCTAGATGTGTCGACACAAGGTGTAAACCCGTCATCCTAGGGAGTTTTAACGACATCAGGTCGTTTTTACGACATCTTCCATTATAGTGAACGTGAAAACTTAGCGGGCAAAAACAGTCCACTGTCTAGATACACCGACGAGCCCGTGAGAGTCCAATGCCTTACTGCGAGGCACTGGAAAGTGAGCCCAGTGGGTCAACCTATCGCCTCACTGCCAGATTTAGCCGGATGATCATTCAATCTAGCTGTTTAGCTAGATTGATTAGCTAGATTGATTTCAACTTCGTTGGTCAGACCATTGTCTGTTTACCTTGACAATTGCTTTCTGGTGCCAATCAAAAGTGACAACCGAATTGCATCCAACATCGTGTCTTGTAGCAAACGATAGAATATTTCTCGCAGTCCCTCTGTATAGCTACGCTCGGGAGTAATGAATCCGGGTCCCCAACATAAAGACTAATATCCCTAAAACTAAGAATTCTATCTTATTCAAAAAGACCACTTTAAAAAAGAACATTGAATGCCAGAAACGCTTCTTATAATTATAAAATGTGACAGCAAAATAAAAAACGAAAAAAGCAGTAAATTCGTGTTTAGATTTTCAACAAATCATTTATTGTGTTTTTAGCCTTTTATACATAATTTTATTTAAGTAGTATTAAATAGTCTATATTACTATTTATTTGAATAAGCTAGCATTCTTAGTTTCCAAGATATTAAGGTTGATGTTGGTATCCCGGATTTGTTGCTCCCGAGTGTATATATTTTTAGACATACCTACTATTCAGGCCGGACATGTTGTGTACCGACTTTTAGGGGCATTCGCTTTCTCCGATTTTTTTGAAAGAATGAGAGCCTTTTGAAGTTTCCACAATCTCTCTCAGCGGAAGCAGCGTTATTGTATTAGAAAAAGAGAGATAAGCTATTTGCTTTAGATTACATTAGATCGTATTGCCCGAAGTTGCTCTGGCCCGGTCCACCGGTATACCAGGGGCTCATTGTTTTTATGACTCAATTGTTTCACAGATATACAATTAATTATACAGTGTTAAGGTAAGCTGTTTTAAATATAAGTAAAATGTATAAGAGATATTAACTCCTAGCTGAGTGTTCTCATGTTTTCACTCACTTTTCTTCGGAAATCCTCCAACGAAAATCTACAAGGCTTTTTCTCGCCAGATCGCAGCGCCATTCGTATGGGCTATAAAACTTTCTTTGTTTCCAAATACGGACACACTTTTAAATTGGCGTCAATCCGATTCGACTAATTATAATATAATTCAAGCAGCCTTTCGTTACCGCCAGTTTTAAAGACCAATTAAATACAATGTCGCATCTATGTTTTTTCTTGGACAGCATATACGCCCTAGTCAAAAGAAGACGAACAAAAGGTGTCATTATGTCTTACTGTTGCCACTTCATCCGCATGGCCTCTCGGTGTGGCCCAGGGCAGCGCAGTATAGAATACGGCCAGCGACGGACACTTCTGGGAGGCTTCGAAAGACTTGCCATTTTTACACAGTTTGTAGGTGTTTGTATATGTTTTTAGAATAGAAAGAAATCGAAATGTACTTACACATAATGTCATGTTATTGAAATACCGTCACATACGAGGAGTTTAAAGTCTCAATGTAGACTTTAAAGTGAGTAGAGTTTAAAGTCTCTAGAGTAGAGTTTAAAGAGCTCAGTTTAGTAAAGTTTAAAGTTGCAACTAGAGTTGTCAATTACAACGGGCGAACCCGTCACCTCAGGAAGTTTTAACGATTAGTCGTTCTATCTCCCTGGAGTGAGCGCAGAAGACTTAAGACAAAAACAGTCCACCGTCTAGCTCCGCCACAAACCCGTAAGAGGCCAACGCCTTAACCGCGAGATAGACAGGAGTGTTACCCAGCGGGTTTACACTCACGCCCTTACTTCCAATTGCGACCAGATTACTCCAGTCTCTCGAATTGTTACGAGTTCGAGGTCGCTTGCGCGGTCTTCTTCCTTACGAAGCGGTGAAACGGTGTATACCGAATCTATCGCGGACCACGGCATCCTTTGCCCGGCCGTTCACCCAGGATCGGGTAGCCGATGGTCGTTTCAAGAGCAGTCGCCGTAAGGTCCGCAACCACCCCCGCTCTATAGGAAACAGTACTGCTTTCAGACTCCCCCGACTGTTAGTCAGAGTGCGCAATCGATTGGCTTATGCCGCACGGTTCGCAGACCGTCCAGGAGCGCCAGAAGGTTGATTCCTAAAGGAAACTAACCCTAAGGCCATGGTCCTACCCAGGCTCGCACTACATGCGTGGAGGCCGTCGGATGGGTGTTGACCCGTGAGTGTGACCAACCCTGAACAGAATTGGTCTTCGTGGCCAACTCAGCAAGGGTCTCTTAGCCCCCAGTTTAAAGTGTCAATCACTACGGGCGAACCCGTCACCCCAGGAAGTTATAACGGCATCGGTTCGTTGTGTCTCCCATGGAGTAAAAGTAAAAGACTTAGCGGACGAAAAACTATCCGCTGTCTAAAAACGCTAAAAAACCTGGCATAATTCAACGTCTTACCGAGAGGCTTCTGCTCCGGCGACATACAAGTGGCGCTGATAACATTGTCCGGCAAAACTAATAGCGATTTATTTGGCCATCTATAAAAAGATTATAAAACCCCATTATTTAAACAATGTAGCAATAATAGCATTCAATTCTTAGTGCTATTTGTAATATTTTTATATATGCTGAAAACATAACAGAAATAATACGATAGTAGAGTAGAGTTTAAAGGGCCATCTATTAGACAATATAAACATCAAAGCATGTAATTATTCCTAAGGAAAACTGTATACCAAATTAAAAATTATCTTTATGTAAATAATAGTAAAATAATAAGAGCTATGATTTAAAAATTAGTTGTTGATAAAATAATCTTTCAATTTGAAATAGGATACCGCAACGGCGTCTTTATAACGCCATTTATTGGGCTACTGAACATAAAGAATTATCCAATTTTTGTAACTTCGACTGTCATCTATACGTTGCGTTTCGTAATAAAATCCTAGCTGCCAAAACATAGTACGCCATTGAGTAATATAGTACCCTATATAAGCAACGATAATGCCAATAAGGCAATTGACAACATTAAATTACTTATTACTATTTATAATTACGTGTAAGAGAAAAACTTATATCTGAAATTTCCCGGTCTTAATTAACCCTTCGAGTAGCGACATAATTTCATGGCAGACCGCGGCAATTTATTGGGATTTCTTGCCATATCGCCGCGCTCGACAAAAACTACTATAACTATGGAACTACTATAGCAATCATTAAAACAATAACTTTGCAATTTTCCATTGTTATAGTACTTTTTATCGAGCGCTGCGATATTGCAAGAAATTCCAATAAATTGCCGCGGTCTGCCATGAAATTATGCCGCTACTCGAAGGGTTAACTACTATCTTCATGGAATATAATAAATATAGCGAAGGCAGGGTAAGTGTATTAATTTTCCTGAAAGACCCACGAGACAATTGAAATCTGTCTATTAATTAGGATTCTTATTGCGCGTTTCTTTAAAGAGAAATTACACTCCATAATCCTATTGCTTTCAAACCAATTATCTAGTTTGACCAGCTCATAGATAAATGAGATGACCACTTGATTTATGTGCGGGTCATAATAATACTGATATCTCCAGCATATAAAATGACCTTAGAATGAGTAACCGCTGACAGATGATCATTTACATGATTTATAAAGAGATTTGGCCGGTGGTTACACCCTTGTGGTACCCCACACTTAACTTTATACTCATCAGGAAATACTTGCATACGCCTCTATTGCTAGTAAGCTCCACTAACTGCCGTCTGTTAGAGAAGCAACTTTAAAACCATTTTCACATTGTGATTTTGGCCCAACGAAGCATCTGTAAACCAAATTTCAAGTCTTTAAGTTCAATATTTCGAGATTTAAATATGACTACTGCGCCACCTAGTAGATAGATTTCAACTACGATTTTCAATTTAGTTCCTTTGAACTTTTGCCATAACCAAATGCTGCCTGCATACCAAAATTTCAAATCAATCAGATTAGGCGTTTGGACGGTATCATTGAGGAATACACACACACAGACATACACACAGACAGACAGACAGACACACATACAGACTCATACAATCTGGAAATAGTCTTTAACGTCTCACTGGCTGAGATAAAAAATAAAATAAAATACAAACGGACCTGCCATGGAATTCACCGACCAAAAATCGGGCCCATCATATATAATTATTACACTTCTAGGAGGTGAACGGTGGATTCCGGACTAACGACCGGCTATGGTAGGTTTAGGACAGCTATCCTGTCACATGTGAGCGTTCACCTTACCACCCATTCACTCCCCCTTCGAAGCCATAGAATTTGAGATGCATAAATCGCGGTTTTAGATATTTTTTTCTAGAAAGGAGTTGATTCTTTTCCTGGAGAGACTAAGATCTTTAGAAACGTATATTTTTAATCTTTAAAAAGGATATTTCCGTCCTCATCTCGAAAAAAAATCGAGTTCACAATACTTTTTTCCTGGTTGGTTCGTTATCCGGGAAGATAATGGTGTGAACGTCTTAACTTTAAAACAAAACTAAAGAACAGCTGGAGCATCTGTAAATCATCTACCTGAGGCACAGCATTGGGCATTGCGTGAGGAGGGTGCAAGGGATGTCGGCAGAGGGATACGTCTCGACGAACGCGAATGGTTAGCATTACGGGCAGGTAAGGGCTGGCGATCTTTTCGAACGTTTGGCTATCTGCATGGACATCTGGCGATCATATGCGAGCGTTACGACTCGTGACGTATTCGCTTTAATTTAAATTTTGTTCTAAGAGGAACTACTGTCTGGTATACTGTGCCTGCGGTATGTTTTTGATTTATGAAAGTTGGATCACGTTAGTTGCTTTCGTGATCAAGTTCACTGACTTGCAATTCGCCATCAAATAATTCTGCATACGATGTTGCCGCTCTACATCATCCTCAGTGACCCCACTTTTTCCTCCCATTCAAATGAGAAAATACAACCTTCGGGAGGCCTCGGTCTTTGAGTTCGTTTAAGTCGGGATCAACACTCGCTATTCAGTTATATCTTTCATTGTTGAGTACAGTTATATCGTTCAAGTACTGCTTTACGGTTTATTCTGCTCGTTTATGGAATCTTACACTCATACTCCATCAGACATCCATCTTCGTTGTTCACTTTCATAACGTTGTTAAGGAACATTTATCACCACTGATTTCCTTGGGCGAAAAGAACAAGGTAATTCTAAGATGAGTTCTTGGCCATGCAAGAATCGAGGGAAATGAAAAAGCCAACGTACTTGCTAATACGGGAGCAAAGGCAAAGTTATACGGCCCTAAACCTTGCTGTGGCGTACCAAAAAGCCTTCCAAAGCTAGTGCTCAAAAAAATATTTTTAAAACAATCCGTCAACCACTGGAACAACACGCCAGGTTTGAATCGTTTAAAAGTGCTAATTAAAGCTTACGACTCTAAGACTTCCCGTGAACAATCCACGCATACTGGTGAGGGCACTCACGGGGCATCGTGGCCTGAAAAAACACATGTACAACCTCAAGCTTTGGGACACGAAAATGTACAGGTTCTGCCAAGAGGCAGAGGAAACTCCCCTGCACCTCATGTATGAGTGTGGCTCGCCGATGCGTAAAAGATACACCCTCTTGGCTGGTCATTACTTCCAACCTGAGGTGGTAAAACAATCTGGCGCCAAAAGCCAATTGCGGTTCTTAAATAACACAAGGCTTAGCGAAGAACTATAGCAGGTGGCGAAGACAATTGATCAGCAATGGTCTCAGTGTTACAAGGCTCATAAAGATCTTAGAAAACCCCACACAATATTAAAAAAAAGAAATATTTGATTTCGCAGAGCCTTTAACCAAATACTATACCTACGATATATTGTCTTTTATCCATTCCTGGGAAAAATAGTAAAACAATGGCATATTATTTCTTATGTATTTGTATTAGTTTATTTTAAATTTAACTTAATTATGTGTACCTACTGCACGTGAAAAATACGTGTGGCACTCGGGGACTGCCGCGGTAAAGCGGCATAGCATTTTTTAACACCTTATGCAATTATAATTATTTATTTATTTTATTTATGCAGTAATTTTTTTTCTTTGATAAATATTCAAGTTTTTCCTTTGATATTAATCCAAATTACACTTTTTGAGCGTGGTGACCGATAAGAAAACAATTTTAGAATTTCGTATTTACATAATTAATAAAATCCAACTTTTGTATTCATTGATAGCCAATGATTTTCACAGTCGTGTCCAGTGTCTTTAGCATATTTTTTTGAAATTCGTGTGGGCTGAAAATTTCTGCTGGAAAACTAGGGTCAAAATAATAATAAAAATTCAAATGTCAAAATGTCAAGTTCGAAATTCGAAGTAGAATATTAAGTTCGAAATTTGAAGTAGAATGTCAAGTTCGAAATTCGAAGTAAAAATAATAAGTTCGAAATTTGAAGTAAAATGTCAAGTTCGAATTCGACGTAGAATTTCAAGTTCGAAATTCGAAGTAAAATATCAAGTTCGAAATTCGAAGTAAAATGTCAAGTTCGAAATTCGACGTAGAATTTCAAGTTCGGAATTCGAAGTAGAATATCAAGTTCGAAATTCGAAGTAGAATGTTAAGTTCCAAATTCGAAGCACAATTTCAAGTTTGAAATTCGAAGTACAATTTCAAGTTCGAAATTCGAAATAGCATTCCAAGTTCGAAATTAGAAGTAGTAGAAATTAGAAAAGAAAAGAAGGTTTAAAAACTGACAAATTAAAAAAAAGACTGTCTTTACCTACAGCGTTATATATATCAGTGAGTCAGATATGCGCTTAATTAACTATATTATAAGTAGAATTATTATGATTACTACTAGATTTTTGGCTAAAAACCAGAAAATGATATTATTGCCACAAATACAACCCCCTCCAACCAAAGTATAATTTACGTCATACTACGAAAATCACGAATGAAATTTTGTCGCTTTATGAATGAATTTAGCAAATCGACGGTTCAACTTATACTTATGTGTAGGTTTTATATAGAAATCGACCCTAAATCGATTTTCAAAATCAACATTCAAGTTTGATCTAACAGTAATCACGTCAGTTTATGAAATAAAAGACGTATTTTATTTTATAAGTGTTAATTAGTTAACTTCTTGCACGAAGCCTATTCGTCTAGTCACTACAATGTGACGTCAGGCAAGGAACGTCAGAGCAGACAAATGGTAATAATATACACGTAATAATACACGTTACTTACCTTATTAACCCTTCCTATTTGAGTTTTAACCATTTTTGGTTAGACGCTTACAAATGCTAAAATTGTATCTAACCAATATTGGTTAGGGCGCTCCGCGCTGCGTAAAATGCCAACTTTTTAAATATTTATTAATTATTATCTTAATTGTTTGACGAGATAAGGTTATAATGTTATAAATTTCAAATTTCAATGCGATCATTTTACAGTTATTATTTTTACGATCCGTATAGTAGTTTAAAAGTTATGGTCGTTTTTCTCAAGGCCATCGACTTCACGCGCAAAACTGTCCCGGGCAGAAGTGACGACTAAATTTTTACCCCGCGATAGGAGGGGTTAATCTATTTTTCTCCAGTATACGGCGTTTATGTTGTAAAAATTGCATTTGGGCATTTTGTTTTTTAATAACTTAATTTATTTCGTCTTCTTTCGGAACACAGCGTCAGAATTCTACCGTGACAGTGGTCCGCGGTCATACTGTATTAATTCAATTTATTTCTGACTAGCTGACCCGTGCCCACTTCGTTGGGCGGTAAAACTTTTTACTTGTGATGAAATTATGAGTTTGGTTTGGTTAGTACTGAGTGCTATGATTTATTTCCTGACTGCCAAAAGAAGGGTTATATTTTTACATACCTATGTCGTATTATCTCTTTAACTATTTATGCAGTAAAAGGGAAAAGTCTTTTGTTTTAAACACTTGAGAAGATAAATTTACTTATTTTGATAACAATTCATAATTGTTGATAATATGGCCAATAAACATGACCTAACGATTTAAATTATTTTTTAAATATAAAATACTACTGTTTTTTACTTAAATATAAAAGTTTGACAATGCTGTCGCTGATTTTTTGTAGACATTATCAAGCTCTACAACTTTTCTCTAGAACTTAATCATATATCTCTCATCGTTAAGGCAGCGTTCGTTAGAAACGTTTTCGTTCGACCGTTTTTTCCGACTTACTTTGGAAATCCGACTACTACGAAAAAGTCTTTTCATTTTTCGGATTACTATATAGCCTATGACACTCACAAATAACGTGGCTTTCTGTTGGTAAAGGAATTTTCTAAATCGGTTCAGTAGATCCAGAGATTACTTCCTACAACGTCACAAACTTTACCTCTTTATAATATTAGTATAGATATCAGATAACTGCGCTCTATCGGAAAACGTTGAAATTATTCTGAATCATTTGCGGCTGCGGAAAGCAAATGATTTGGAATAATTTAAACGTCTGCCGATAGAGCGCCGCGAACAGAGCGCCATGAATTTTATTCGATAAAACAAAAAAAAACGGATATTATTCTTTGACTATTCGAAAATATTCGTAGATAAAAAGATAGATAATTAAATTATCTTTAAAATGGTGCAGGTTTCATAATAATACGCCAGATAGTATTTGCGTAGTAGTCGTTTTTGTGTTCGGTTAGACCTAATTTCACAAATTAATTACACTATGTCATATAAACACAATCTAAAATATTCAAAGCTAAGTATATTAGGAAAATGTCCTTGTTTAACATATATTTTTTTCGAATCGTAAACAGTACTCGTTTAGACGTAATTATCAGTTTAAAATCATTAATTTTCGTTAAGAAATTTCTTCATTCGGTCGCCGCGCTGGCCTAGCCGCGATAAAAGCTATGCAATAGCTTAAAAAGTTCTCAAATAATCGACTGTATGATTAACCTTTAGTAAAAATCCGCCATTTATGCTTTCAGAATTTTTAAGCCAACGTCATTTTTACGCCACTTGAACGCGATGCATTCAGTATATCTGCACATTGACCCTAACATATGGGTCATAATGGCCGAGTGCAGTTGGACCATTATGACCCATATGTTAGGCTCGGCCCAACTCACAGTTCAGCACCCATCCGGTAGCCTCCAAGCAGAAGTGAGAGCCTGGCTAGGACTCGCGGCCAATTCTCCAGGGAATCCTCCTTCGGGCGCTCCTGGATGGTTTACGCACCATGCGGCATCAGCCGGTCGACTGTGCGTTCCGACTGATAACCGGGGACATCCGAAAACGGCTATGTTTCATACAGAACGGGTGTGGTTGTTCACCTTACGGCAACTGGTCCTGACATGACCAATCGGCTACCCGATACCGGGTAAACAGACGAGCAAAGGATGCCGTGGTCCGCGATAGATTCGGTCGACACCGAATCACCGTTTTCTAAGGGAGAGGACCGCGCAAGCGAAATCTAACCTGTAACCAGCCGGAAGTCCGGAGAAATCTGGGCATAAGTGGTAGAGAGGGCGCTTGGTCTTTTGGCTGGGCTAACTACCCATTGCCGGACGGTAAGGGTTGGTATCTCGCGGGCTAGTTGGCGGAGCTAGATAGTGGATTGTCACTTATCCCAGTGCTGAAAGAATGATCACAGATCACGTGACGGGTTTGCCCGTTGTAGTCGACACCGACCAGCCATTCCATTTCCAGTAAATTTAGGGTTATGATGGTGTATATGTATTACATTAAAATAAAATAATTGTTCACTTAAGGTAAAGTTTTATCTCCCATTACTTTAGCTTACATTCCTTTATCTCTATATTACCGGTCACTACTTTTGAATGTATCACCATCCTCTACTGAAAAGTAAGTTATAATAGGAAAACTTCCTTTGTGCAGACACTACGCTATATTAATATTAACTTCAGTATGATATTTCTCAAATGAATTTCTATTTTCCATGCATAAAATTAATTCGGCACAAAGATATTCAAATGGTTTTATTTAAGATGCGAATGGTGGCACACGCTATGTTACTTTAAACATAATTTGTTAAGATGCTTGCATAAATGGGTATGTTAGGCTTAACCATCGGAATTGTGTAGCAGGTGCTTGTTAGTGCGAGCCTATGATAAATTCTATATATAATGACGCACTTAAGCCGAAGAAAGGTATCGTCCCGTACAACTTAATGTCTTACGCGTGATGGTTCGCCTTAACAGATCACAACCCTTCCTTATAGTATTCTACTTGGGTTACCATTTCGTAGGCAAGTTAGCTGGCCGTTATTCCTGTTATTTATTTATTTATTTAGTAGCACATCTAGTAGGGTAGTCAATACTGTAGGGTGAATATTTAAAAAAATATGTATTTGTAAAATTGTGCAATATTACATATCATTTTCTTAAACATATATATTAGAATGTAGTGTTTATTCATATATTTGTATATGTTATTACTTATTTTCCACTTAAATTTATTGTATATAATGTAAAGTTTACTTTATTTTTAGCCCTTATTGCATACATATATATTTATTTTTTCTACTATAAATTTTACTTTAATTTGTGTAAACAACACATTTGTTAGATTTAGAAATATTTAAAATTGATCACCTTCGTCAGTTCGCGAGTTACAAAAATACAGTTGGTATAACACAGCACAGCCAGAGACAGACCTTCTAGGTCTAGTTGGTTGTGCGATTTCGCCTCATTCGGATATGCTAGCATATTTATATGCATAGAGCTATGTTTTTCGCTATAATAATGTTTGTTCTTAATTATTCCTCATGTACAACAGTATGCATGTCCTTGTATTTTTTTTGTTCTTGTACGTTATAAATAAATAAATAAATAAATAAATAAATGTCATATTTGTAAGTAAGATGTTAGCAAGAAATTGATGCGACATTATTTTTAATGTTTGAGACAGTCGCCAAACTAGGCCTAGGCCTATTATAAGGCAGACTTTTAATGACTAGATATTAAGTGTGCACTGTCAACTTAAACTATATGTTAGTACCTATTTTTAAATCGACAAATATGAAACTATACATATTTACGCATATACAAATATAGATACTTATATACAGCTATAGATAAAATACATATCCATATATGCACACATACACATACATATATGTAGGTATACGAAAATAATGATAAAACCAAAATAAATAAAAATAAAAACTAAAATAATATAAATATATAAATCAATTACATATTGATATAAAATTATCATGGTAAAAACTAAATACTAAATACTATCATTCTAAATACAACAGTCAGCATATTCCCTAAACCGTCCCTACCCACCTCCAACAACCATTCGGTTAGTGATTTTTTAAGTGGATGTGTTCTCACTACTGTTAATTACTTCGGGAAGATTGTTGTACATTCTAGGGTCAATAACCGTGAAATGGCGTTGGCCAAATGCTGTGAAGTTCTTGGCACCATCATATCACCAGTTTTTGTTGCTCTCGTCTTTCCAACTCGTTGTTGATTATAAGGGGTCAATTTATTTTTAGTGTATATTAGGGCCATGCGAATATAAAGCTGTCTTACATCCAAAACCTCAGACTGGATGTAAAGAGTGTCTGACGGAAATCGATACGGTTTACGTGCGATTATTTTTAAAATACATTTTTGCGCTACTTCTAGAGGGTGTAGAGTGGACCTTGTACGTACAACCGCCCCATCCTATAATACCTAGCTGGCCGTTCTTGCAATAAGTTAAAAGTATTTTTTTTGTGAAATGTTTATTGTTTTATGTCGATATTTCGTTTGCAGCAGTCTTCAGGGTATGTGATATATCCATAATCAATAAAATACAGGAAATTTCAAATCTTTTTATTTTTTTTTAATCCAAACCACCACACATCTGAACGACGAAAAATGGATTAATATTATTTCAATCAGCAAGTTTAAAAATGTATAACCAACTGAAATAAAGTAAGATATAGCGAAATATTATAAAAAATATATCACAGATTCTTAAATAAATGCGATGCCTAAAATTCATTAAAAATCAGCCTTTGTAGTTAATTTTGTTTATTAAACTTTATATGAAATTTTATATTGTTCCAAAATAATTATAAAAGCCATTTCCCATGATTTAAAAACGCGCTTTTTAGTAGTATTTTAAAACATTTAATAATCAAAATTTAAATTATGGGCTCTTTCATGTAAAGCTACGGGTTACTGGCTTCTATTATCTACATTGGCTTTATGATTATTAATACTGTTATATAGAGTTTTTTTCACCCCAAACAGCAGATTTAGAACAAAAGCTGGTAGATCATGTTTTTGGAAATGCAACTAAAATTAAGTTGTACAACGGTTGTTTATGGATTAGCAAAAACAATATTTTTATATAAAAGAGGTAAAGTTTTACAACGTCTGCAACGTTTACAAAAATGTATATAAATGTTTTTCAAAATTGACAACACACGTAATTAAAGAATTGTCATTTTTTCTGTACAATTTAAAGACTAACATTCTTACGAATATTACATCCCAGAATATATAGAATAGAACAACTTTATTGTGCTTTAAAAACATCACTTACTGAATATTACACTGGTTTTAAAAAAAATACAATTTATGAGATTGATAGAAATAGTTACTAAGATGATATCAAATGTTAATATTGTTTATTTGAAATTGAATAGTGATAAGTGCAATGCTGCTAAAGAATGTGTACATAAGCTGTTTAGTTTATCGACTAATGTTGCAAAATATTTCTTATTATCAGATATTTATAAATTGGAGGCCCATTTAAAAGCAGTAGGAGCAAATTTAAAATACTTATTATAATATATTAATGCAATCAGACATGTTTTAAAACTTGGAGATAAATGTGAAACCGACTAGAATCTAACCGCCTAATTGTAAATATGGAGTTAGTCATTTAACATAATGTAATATTAACTTAAATTCATAATGTCGACAAACAATAAAATATATTATATATACCTGTATTTACTGGTGTATTATTTTTACGAAATTGAGTATGGAAACGACCTGGAATGGCTTTGTGCTATTGCGGTCTGCCATCTATTAATTTATTGACGAACCAAGTTCTCACATTATGCTGTGTGGTCATATTTATTTCTTAATGTTTACGATAGATAGCGATGCAATAACGACAAAACTTAAAGCAAATTTTTGTCTTACCAAAAATTTTTTGTTTTTTTATTTATCACAAAAATTAGATATTCGAAAATCGACTATATTTTGTACCAAAGCAGCGCCATCTCCTGCTGAATCTAAATAATAAGAGTTGATAACTGACGAGTTTAGGAACAAGTTTCTATGCCGAAATGAAAACAGCCAGCACTATCAGTCGTGCCTCAAAACCATTAATGTTAATTAATTCAATTTCAGCTGACAACACACAAAAATCAGACGATATAGAGACAGTAGAGAAATGATTGTGCTCAAGTAAGCCGCCGTGATCCGCGCTGAAATTCATGTATACAGTTAACAAAAATTTTTGCGTTTAGTAACAGTGAACGTTTTAGTTAAAATGGGCGAGGATATTGAAATCGTAGGACAACAAAAAAGGAACAATTACACGCGAGCGAATTTTTTGTCAAAAATATTTTTTTTTTGGATGTTGCCCACTTTTATAAAGGGTACGAAAAGAGAGCTCGAATTTCAAGATTTGAGTTCAGTGGAGGATAGGTACCAGTCGAATCAGCTGGGGGATGACCTTGAAAAGTGAGTTTTTATACTTCTCTATTATTTGACATAACAGAAACCGATTTTTAAATGCTTTTTAAACTAATTAGAAAAGGGAGATTGTTTGGGTCATTTATTATGGTATATTTAATATTGGCGCAAGTTTCAATTTGTGCTACTAATAATTTCCCACAGAATAAAATAATAATAAAAATAATAATAATAATAAAACGCTTTATTCGAAAAGGCTAGCTTATTGCCTGCGGGCAATATTTTAGAGCTAACCTATACAATTGTATGAACATTATTTGCGAATAGACTACATAATTTAACCTATATAAAGAGTATGACAAATAAAATAAAAGAGGATAGAAAGAAATATATACTTAACTCTTTGTGGGCACAGGATTTTGCCACACCAAAATAATCTAACACCTATAAGGACGCTATAGTTTAAAAAGGAGGGGAACGGGAGGGAAAAGGGAATTTATCTGGAAAATTTCAAATGATCCCTGAGTCTGTTTATAAAACCTGTTATGCTTGGCGCGGTTTTCACACTTTCAGAAAAGCATTTCAAAGACGGGCTCCATGCACGGTGAAAGAGAATGAAAAGAAGTCAGTGCTGTGAGTAGGGATAGAGAGTAGCGGGTTCTTTTGATCTCAGAGGACGTCCATGAGCCGATAGGGCAATAAATCTGCCGGTAAGATAATTGGGAGCGACGCCATCCAAGATCTCGAAAAGCATACAAAAAACTCACATATGTCTCTTTTCTCCCGGGTCGACAGCCAGTAAAGTTTCTCTCTCTTCTCTAGAACTTCTCTCTATCTTCTCTCTGTTCTCTAGAACAGTTCGATAAACGGACAACTTTTTCCTATTCTTCTTCATCGTAATTAAAACAGTCAGATTGTATTGTTTGCCTGACCTAGTAAAACATGTAGAGTAAATGAACAAGACGATTTTTTTGGTTTAGTTGGATTTGCTGCGCAACATATTATACCAACATTAAATTACGAACAGTAGCTTCTTATCTCGGTGCTAGGCCAGACCTACAGTGGCCAAGTATGTTCGTCACTCTTGGCCAACTTAATGCTGGTCTTGCAAACCCAGACCGTGGCCACTAAAACTATACTTCTAGTACAACTTGAACAAAAAGGTAGCGTTTTGGTCTTTCTCCTTGCTTGTAGAGGCTGAAATTTTGTGTCGTTATTTTTACACATTTTGTGCGATTAGATAAATTTATAATGTCTTATGTATTGCAATATACACATTTCGTGTTTTAAAACTCTAAATACGCATCAGCTCGTTTAAACCTATGGCGCAACACTTGGAGGTGACAACTACAATGGGCGAACCCGTCAACTCAGGAAATTTAAACGATATTTGATCGTTCTGTCTCCCGTGAGGTGAGCGTAGAAGACTTAGGGACGAAACAGTCCACTGTCTAGTTACTTCACTCGCTCGTAAGAGATCAACGCATTACCACGTGACACCGGGTTTGTACCAAGCGGGCCGACACCCGCGTCTTACTTTCAGTTACGGTCCTCGCCCTTACGTAGCGGCGATTCAGTGTCTACCGAATCTATCGCGGACATTTAAAGAGCGGTTGCTGTAGGCTTAACAACCACCCCTGATCTATAGCAAACGAGGCCGATTCCAGACCTCCCCGGTTATCAGTCGGAATGCACAGTCGATTGCCTGTCGCCGCACGGTGCGCAAACCGTCCAGAAGCGCCCGAAGGACGATTCTCAGAGGAACTGGCTCGCAGGCATAGAGTCCTACCTGGGCTCGCACTTCTGCGAGTTAGGCCGACCCTAACACTTGTGTCATAATGACTCATTACTTCCCTATGGAACAACAACTAGAGTTGTCCACTACAGCGGGCGAGCCCGTCACCTCAGAAAGTTATAACGATTAGTCGTTCTATCTCCCTGGAGTGAGCGCAGAAGACTTAGGACAAAACAGTCCACCTTCTAGCTCCGCCACAAACCCGTAAGAGGCCAACGCCTTAACCGCGAGATAGACAGGAGTGTTACCCAGCGGGCTTACACTCACGCCCTTACTTCCAATTGCGACCACATTACTCCAGTCTCTCGATTGGTTACGAGTTCGAGGTCGCTTGCGCAGTCCTCTCCCTTACAAAGCGGTGAAACGGTGTATACCGAATCTATCGCAGACCACCGCATCTTTTGCCCGGCTGTTCACCCAGGATCGGATGGCCGATGGTCGTTTCAAGAGCAGTCGCCGTAAGGTCCGCAACCACCCCCGCTCTATAGGAAACAGTACTGCTTCCAGACTCCCCCGACTGTTAGTCAGAGTGGTACCCGGATTTGGTCAGTTGTAGGAGCTGCTTCCAGACGTTTGGCGAGTTTGTGGAGCACTGGGTGGCTTCTTGGGAAAGCATGAGGCTTCGGGATACCCCCCAGGGGGTACCCTCTTCCTTGGTGGCGTGATTCGGCGGCTACTTCCAGCCCGAAGTGCCCGTCTTTGTGTCCGTCCCTTTACAGCCCCGAGGGGCGTTTCGTTCTTTGCAGGATCCAGGGATTCCTCCCCCCCCCGTGGCTGCTCCGAGACCTGCCCACGGACAGTGCGCCTTCACCTTCATTGTTCTAGAGCGTCCTCTACCCCGCTTACCGGCTCCTAAATTTATGCTATTGTTGTTTTTCTTTTTTTTCTTCGGTAAATTTTGTAATATTTTGTAAATTTTTATTTTGTTTTGTAAATACCTTTTATTTTTCTAATAAATGGGTTCTCGGGGCGGTACGGGGGGGGGGGTGGTTTACCCTATTTCACCCCCTGCGCGTTTTACCCTTCTGGTACGCGCAGGGTTGTCGTAGCACGACATCCCGGGCAGACAAGACGACCCTCGTCGTTATAACTGCCCGGGCGGTGGGCGGGGTTTGCTGCCCTCACCTATCGCCTTGAAACTCTTAACCTGTTAGTCGGAGTGCGCAATCGATTGGCTTATGCCGCACGGTGCGCAGACTGTCCAGAAGCACCAGAAGGTTGATTCCCAGGGGAAACTAACCATAAAGCCAGAGTCCTACCCGCTTCATACGTGGAGGCTGTCGGATAGGTGTTGACCCGTGAGTGTGACCAACCCTGAACAGAATGGGTCTTCGTGGCCAACTCAGCAAGGGCCCATTAACTCCCCCCTATGGAACAACAGTCTAAAAGTGCTCACCATATAACTGCTTTTGAAACAGAATATCCTCCACGATAGCGCCCAAACGCTTCATCCGATTGATCTGAGAAATTTGGTTTGAAGGCATCATTTTGTCATGGCAATAGTTGATTATATTGTGCTTGAAAGTCAATATCGAAATATTGGACTTAAAGACTTGAAATTCTGTATACAGATGCCTTGTTGGGCCAAAACCACATTATGAAATTTTGGTTGGAATATGTCATATACCTACAAGCGAGACGAATAATTTTAAAACTCCGCATATTTAGGAAAATAAAAATCATGCAATATCGTATTGGAAAAAACAATTTAAATACAACAGAAAATACTACATTATAGTACGAAAATACCACTTAAATACTACGAAAATATCAGGGGAAGGTTTGCGCGCGGGGGGGATGAAGTTGGGAGTTGGTGTTTGTTTGTTTGTTTGTTTATACTCTTTATTGTGAAATGTCACAATGGGCGGGTTTATTGTCATATGACAATCTCTTACAACCAACCCTACTATGACGTGTTATATGTATGTGTGCGTGTAACATGTGTGTATGTGTGTGTCTTGTTATTGCATTCGATCGTCAGAATTGAAAATGCAATTCCGTTAATTTGATCCCAACGAAAAATGGTGACCCAGCCGGGAATCGAACCCGGGACCTTACAATGTAAGATCAGGCGATCTAACCACTATGCCACTGTACCAAAATGTCACGTTTCTAAGTCCAATACTTCGAGGATTATATATGACTAGTTCGCCACTTCGTGGACCGATTTCAATCACATTCTTTTCAAGTCTTGCCGTGACCAAATCACATTCTTTTCATTTGTGTGTGTGTGTGTGTGTGTGTGTGTGTGTGTGTGTGTTTATAAGCAACTAGCTGTTGCCCGCGGCTTCGCTTCGCGTAAAGTTTCGAATTGATTTGTTAATTTAAGTGGGGTGGCGTTTATTTGCCGTTTTAGACGCTACCTTTAAATATATAGTGCAATATGCCCCCCCCCCTCCAGATGCACGCTTCCTATCTCGCAAACGTACGCGTCTTGTTCCTCGCCACCCACGCCGCCTTCCGCTGAACGCTGACCTTGCTGGGCCAGCAGCCGCCGCTGCCGCCTGCTATGTATTTTGGGGTGCTTGCACGCCGTACCAATTTAATGATATCTTTATAAAAACTTACAGCAAATAGCTAATTTTATCTTTATTAACCACCCGTAATAATGTAATAATTTATGTTGATAAGGATTCTTATTTTATTGCTAATGTCTTCGACAAACACTGTCTACTTATTTTTCTTATTTTTTTGGACATAAAAGCAGTTATTATAGCTTAAATATAAAAGTTGGATACATGCTGGCGCAGACTTTTTTATAGATCTCTCCAAAGCCGATATTTTGTCATATATTGTTTTCACATTTATAAAACCGTTTTGTCAGCGCACGCCGATAAAGTAACTCACCAGCTCATTTTCTCCGATTTGATTTACAAATATCATGATTTCGTATTGAAAACCAATATTTATCACAATAATATAGCCCGATAATGGAAGCACTCATCGATAATGGAACTTTCCATTAGTAAACGATTTGTTACTAAAGAATATTAGTATTTTCAGAGATTACCCCTTACATACAAACTTACAAATATTACTTCTTTATACATAATATTAGTATAGATAGCGATCAAAGGCTTAATCCAATTGATCTGAAATTTGGTATGCAGTGTTCATTTGGTCATGGCAAGAATTTTTAGTTGAAATCGTTTCATGTCCAAATTTGAGGTTAATCGCATTAAGCGTTTGGGCGCTATCGTGGAGGAATACATACACACATACACAGAGAAAGAAACACAGAAAGACTTTAATCTAAAAATGGTCTTAATCGTCCAAGGGGGGCTCAAAATGAATATATCCGTCTTCATTTCGATTTTTTTTAAATGCACGTTCACAATACTTTCTCTTCTGGTCGGTTGGTGGGACTGGCAAATAATCAATTATTTCATTAAAAAAATCGTATAGAAAGAGAGACACCATACTATTGGCACATAATCGAAATATCCGAAACACACGATTTAAAGCTCTTTATGTTTTAGATCAAGAAATTAAGACCCGAAAAGAAATCACACGTGCATCATTCAATAACATGAGAAAAGTCTTGTGTTGCCGGCAAATCAATCTAAGACTTAGAACTCAGATTCTGCATTGCTACATCTGGCCAGTGGTTATGTACGGCAGCGAAGCGTGGACCATAAAAAAAGACACCAGACGGCGGCTAGAATCTTTTGGGATGTGCTGCTACCGTCGAATGCTCTGTATAAGCTGGACCCATAAAGTTAGCAACGAAAAAGTGTTTCAGCGTGCCACACCATCATAAAGCGCAAGATTGAATATCTGGGGAAAGTGCTGCGGCATGACAGATATCAGCTGCTCCAACTAATATTGATGGGCAAAATTGAGGGTAAACGACGCCGTGGAAGGAGGAAAAAGTCGTGGTTGTGCAGTCAGATAGTCAACCGGGATCACCAGTACGGAACAGCTTTTCCGGATGGCGCAAGACCGACAAAAGTATTCAGAGCTAACGTCCAACCTCCAGTAATGGAGAGGCACTTCGAGAAGAAGAATAATGTTTTAGATGGTCTGATAATGAAAATGCAAATACGACACAGACTTACCTACATTTGCATGCTAATGGGTGCAGCCATTCCAAAACTCGAAAGTATAATCCACTTCGATAAAATTTGCATTGTTGTTTCGATTATCTCGACTGATGAAGACAAATCGCTTGGTGAAGACGTATTTATTATTGTCATTTTATTGCCGAATTTACTTAAGCTAAAACGGGGACGTAGCGGCAGCTATCTCGTCGTTCCTTTTAATTATAAGGTAAAAGTACCCTTCACCAAGAACTAGCACATCAAAGAATAATCTAATATATGTGTGTATTTATGTGTAGGTATGTGTGTGTATGTATGTATATGTATGTGTGTATATATGTGTGTATATATATGTACGTCTGTATATGAATATATGTGTGTGTGTGTGTGTATGTTTATGGATGTATATATGTATGTATATGTGTATGTTTGTGTATGTGTGTGTATATTTTATCAATATACTTATACCTATTGCTTTATAACAAACCTTTGTTATATATTATAATATTATGGGTAATATTTTACACCATTATTTTAGTATTAATATTGAGTGTAGTTTAGCTGTTAAATAACGTCAGTACTACTCAAAAAACAAGAGCAGTGTATTTCGTATGCCCAGGCTGTTCGGTCTAGTTGTCGTCGCCCTGCTTGCGCCCCTTGTGATTATTACTTTCTAGTAGAAAGTAACACAATACTTACTATTACATTACATAATACTACACAATATGCACAATAATATGCACAATTTTTTCATAGCTCATTGCGCTTTAACAAAAGATTTAGTTTAATTGTGAAAACTTTTATTGGCCTTAGATTTGTATAATATGTGTTAGCATTAAGTATAAAACGCTGTAAATTTTCCGAAAAATAAAAAATAAATATTTAAAAATAAAATAAATAAAATAAGACCATATCCAGACTTAAGACAGTCTGTGAGATTGTGTGTGTGTATGTGTGTCTGTGTGTGTGTATGTGTGTCTGTGTTTGTGTGTGTGTCTATATGTCAGGGTGTGTATGTGTGTGTGTTTGTGTGTGTGTGTGTGTGTGTTTGCATGTGTGTGTATATTCCTCCACGATAGCGCCCAAACGCTTCACCCGATTGGGCTGAAATTTGTCGCGGCGAGTCACAGATAGACACAAAGAAGTGCTGTGTTCACAATACTTTCCCTTTTATGGGAATGCTGTCTCTCTGGGTGTGTGTGTGGCTGGGTATGTGTGTGTGTATATCTGTGTGAGGGTGTGTCTATGAATGTGGCTGTGAGTGTGTGTCAAACTTCAATCTCGCTACTCATACTTCAATCTCTAAATATTGCAATTAAAGACCTGAAATTTGGTACACATATGCCTTGTTGGACCGAAATCAGGTTGAAAAATATCTCGATTCGATTATCTCGTATACAAGCGACGCAAATACTATTTAAAGTCCGACTTATTTAAGAAAATACTACTTTATTTTTAGAAAATAATTTTTAATACCACGGAAAATACTACGTACTACGAATTTCCTTGCGCCCATTGTGAAAGTATTGTGAACTCGCAATATTTTTTCCAGATGAAGAACTATATAAAAAAATGATCCCCTCCTATTCGACCCCCCCCCCCCCCCACCCTATCCCCTCTCCTCCATTCTCTCTTCGTTATTCAATATTCTTAGAAACGCGCCTAAATATTACCAATTCGACAACATTTTGCGATGAATATAGGACATTGTTGTAGGTCGTTTTCATGGTCATAAATAAAGCCTTGCTTTATATTTGAAGACAGAAATACGACGCTATTTAGAAGTCTACAAGACTGTTCTGTATAAAATATTGAAACTTTTAATAATAGCTTAATTCCATTCAATTGATTACATAATTTCTTAAAATAAGGCTTTTTTTGCATTTTAGAAAATATTGGAAATAAACCAAATCGGTCAGAAAATAGAAAACTTATAGAGATTTTTCTAAGATCTTAAGAAAATATTTGCTATTTTCTGAAACTTGTCTTGTTGGTATTCGGTTCTGAATTATTCCTAAATTCGAATTATTGTCCGCAAAATAGCTTTGAGAAGGAAGTTTTTTTAAAAAAGTTTCCTACAATCAAGGACTTTAACTTCCATATAAAGTTCATTGCTGGGATGGCGATATGGTCTGCGGAGAATAATTTTGAGTATAAATTTCTGCGCAACTTGTAATGGCTCTAGCAGGGTTTTTCCACATCGACCCCATCCAATTATGCCGTAAGTAATAAGCGAATCACATGAAGCATGATAAACAGTTTTTAGCGTTTTGTAATCCAGAATATTCCTCTGTTCTTTGAAAACATATTCAAGGATTCGCACATTTGTAGCCACGTTAAGTATATGAGTGTCCCAACGTATGTAGGAAGCAATCTATAGTGATGCCTAGGTATTTCCAAGATATTTCTCTTTGCAGAGGCTGACAGTGGCAAGACATTTGCATAGGTACTTCTAGTGACATCACAAAACTTATTTTGGCGGAATATTTGCATTGACGTCTCAGGGATAGGTAAATGGTACATTTACCTTTTTCAATTCTTATAACCTCGATAGCCAGCTCTTTATTGGTTATTCAAATCGATCATAATATAAGCATTATTTTTTGGAAAAATTTCATGACCTCTAAAAGTTTTCGGTCAATAGTTTGAAATCCAGCTGTTAATACTGTGATTAACGTAGATATGTACAATGTGAGCATCTATTGACTATTTAAACCATACGGCGTATATGCAAACTACGAAGATAACTGTAAGAAATCGGTATAGCGATAAGTCCGCCATTTGTGCATACATTGTCTTTTTTTATAAAACCAGTGTAATATTCATGAAGTAATGTTTTTATAGCACAATAAAGTTATTCTATTGTATTCTATTCTACTTCAGGTTTAGTAATTCTAGGTTTATTTTCTTTGAAGTTAAAGTTCTCTAGATAATGCATATGATAATGTATGATGCTAGTCTTTTGTTCGGAGTAAAAAGATCAGTTATAAAGGTTTCATGTTACGACTTTATTTATTTAATTATTAATTTTTAGGAAAACCAACAGCTAATTTTAATTTAACAAAAAGACGGAGTAGTATATATAACAGAGAGCCAATTAAAGGTTTTCACGTTTAAGTAACGTTGTAGGAACATATGTGACCTTTCAATTAAAGCTATTGGGTAAAAATACATCAACAATTATTCAAAAATTAGTGCTAAAGCTGCCTAGCTGAGTTAATACTCGTACAGGATAGATCAAAGTCAAATCGTTTAATCAAATCATTGAAATTGTCACTTGTTCGCCACAGAAATGAATTTTGCCTATAGTTGGTACCAGCATAAGGAACATGAAGAGCAGGGTTAAATCTATTGAATTTGGAAGGAACACGGAGATTAATTTTATTTAGTAAGTCGGGACAGTAAATATTATTGGAGGTGATTTTTAGCAAAAAGGTGAAGTCCGCGGTTTCACGTCACTTAATCAAGGGGAGGATATGAAATTTCTTGCATAAATTGAAATAGTTAGATGAGCTGTATGGGATTTTCAGACGGAAGCAGAGATATTTCACGAACTTCATTTGAATGCGCTTGATTCTATTTATATATTTATCATAACAAGGGTTCCATACCTGAGTTGCATATTCCAAGATACTTCTGACAAAAGTGCAGTAAAGGATCTTGAAAGTTATAGCACGGTGAAAGCAAGCTGCATTTCTAAAGCTTTGGAAGCTTTAGAAATAATACAATGAACGTGATTATCGAACAGTAGATGAGAATCATGAATGACACCAAGATCTTTAACGACGCTGCATCTCTGCAAGGTCTGAAACTTTAATGAGTATGAGGATAGAGTTAATATTTTTTTACGGGTGTAGGTGACAACGGTGCACTTGGATGGATTGAGGTCAATTTTATTAGAGATACAGTAACTGTCCAATTTTGAAAGGTCTGCCTGAAGGTCGGAGACATCACCGAGCGATTTAAATATTTTGAAAATCTTCATGTCATCAGCTAAACATAGTAAGTGACTATTTAGAAAACAGCTAGCTATATCATTGATGAAAATTAAGAACAGCAGTGGACCAAGTAGTGAGCCCTGCGGTACACCGCTAGGGATAGCAACCCAACTAGAAATATAGTTATATATTATATAACTATTTTTATATTATAGAAATATATATTATAACCTAAACACCTAAAATAACTTTTATAAAAATACTTTAAATAATGATCATAGTTTCATTTTATTGAACCTATTGGTTTTTTCCCAATAGCAATCAGAAAAAATGCGCTTGAATAATATTGACATGTTATGGATTAAACTTTAAAAAATTATTGCGTAAAACGTTACCCACAACATACTTGCTGTATCGATAATATTTTGTATTTCTAGGGCATGGTTTGATGAAGAAAATGCTGCCAAGGAAATCAACGTGGAACCATCATTGCGTAAAGCATTAGCGAAAATTTTCTTAATGAGATGGATTCCAAGTGGTATTTTGCAATTTATGGCTGTAGCGATTTTAAGGTTAGTATCTATATATAATATTATGAATAATCATAGTCATTCTACTAATATTATAAACGCGAAAGTTTGTATGTATGTATGGATGTGTGTTACTCTTTCACGCAAAAATTACTGAATGGATTTTGATGAAACTTTACAATAATATAGCTTACACATCAGAATAAGACATAGGCTATAATTTATAAAGATACATGGTTTTCTATCATCATTATCACAATTTTCCATCACCACGCGGGTAAAACCGCTGGGCGCAGCTAGTACTTAATAATTTCAGAATAAATTAGAACAGAAGAAAAATAGTAATATTTAAATTTTAATTATAAGCATTTCAGCATCATTATCTTAAAAATTTAATAATCAAACATAATGATTGATATTTAAACGTAGACATATCGTCTACAAAATGAGGAAGTATTAAAAAAATATGTTGTGAAAATAATAAAAAGCGCCATTATTCAAATGGAGGATTACAATATTCTAAAAATATAAAAAAATATCAGTCAATTGTCAAAATAAATTACACCAAATATAATCAAATAATAGAGACAACAAAAGACACAAGATTAATTAGAAGGAATCCAACATAATAATCCATGTTATAAAAGTAGAGACATACGTAGTATACAAAAATACACCTACCAAGTTTAAAAAATAACTATAGTCTAATAATGTACATAACGAAATAATTATTAAAAGTATGATAGTTCTACAGGAATGCGTTATTATTATTACTAAGGGTCAGTTACAGGCATAAACACATCATGTGAGGATGATATTAGAATTATTATAAATGATACTGCTGTAGATAATATATAAATATGATGTAAACATTTATTTTTCTATATATGTATGTAGTGAAAAAGCCATGGACGAAATGCGGTAAAACTGCTTAAAAAAGTTTTCATGTGAAGATCACAATAATCGCTAGACATACAAAAAAAATCTATTGGTAATCTTGGAGTCTAAGAGTTGACTAATACTCTAAATAAATTGGAAACATTTTAAAGTTCACTACTTTTTCACTTAATTCGGCCAATATTATTAATTTGTTTTATTTTTATTTTATTTTTATTTTTCGGAAAACTTACAGCGTTTTATACTTAATGCTAAAACATATTATACGAATCTAAGGCAAATTAAAAGTTTTCACAATTAAATTATTTTTTTGGTTACAGCGCAAGGAGCTATGAAAAAAATGCAGGTTTAAGTAAGGGGAAAGGGATAGGGAAGCCACATTATGAGTTATGTAGATGTATTTTAGATATATGATGATATATAACTTACATACATACACGACGATATACCTGCACAAATAATAAATTAATATACATAATACCATAAGATAATAATAAAATGTAAAAGTTTAGGTAATATAAATATATATACTGTACATCACAATGTATTTATAATGTTAATATACATATGAACTTCTATAGAAAATATTATACTGGCTAGAAAGCATTGTTATAGTGTAGTAACCATTACCACAGCCTACGTACCTAACGGACGAATAAATACCAATCAAACCCGAAGGCTGTTTATCGTATTTCTAATTTCTTCGAAGCAAGTATTTGAAGATAAATAAAAAATATTCAAACATTGAAAGTTTAGGTTATATGATCGAAGTGCTCTATAAAAATACATATTTTGACCATAATTGGTATTGACCCTCGGTAGATAAAATAAATCGCGAGCCCTGGTCTTATTATTTGGGATTCGGTAGGAGATTCTGCCAACAGAATAGAGACAGTCTATTTTATTATTAATAATATTGTACAGAAAACGTATATCATGATGGAGGCGCCTATCCTCGAGTGAGTCCATGTTATGACGGTTAAGTCTCTCTGAGTAACTTTCGGAGGTTTGAAACGATTTGAAATCGAGATGTCTCAGGAAGTACTTCTTGAGTCTCTCAACTCTATTTTTATAGACTGTATACTGAGGCGACCAAATGATAGATCCGTATTCGAGAACTCTGCGTACATAGGAGAAGTATAAAATCTAATAACAGCAGTTTATTATCTAATACAAAACCCAGATCGCGCACCTCACTGTCCACTTAGGGGGATATGATTAATTTTATAAATGAAATTTAGTTTATTGTTTTTCCTTGTGAAAGTAAAAATATTTAATTATTTTAAAATATTTAATGTTAACATATTCCTAACACAATAGTCGTAGAGCCGGTCGAGATCTCTTTGGATGGAGACGCAATCATCGATACTATTTACAGACTGGATTTTTTTAAAGTCGTCAATGTCAATAAATTAACAAAAATATATCGTGTTTAGGGTCAAATAAAAGGTCTGATTGGGTACATTCCGGAAATAAACATGTATTTTTATGGATAGGCACATATACAACAAATATTTCATATAAAAATAATTGTAAATACAATAGTTCACGTTTTGTAACGGCAGTCATGTTTTTATTGTTTTTGATATATTTATTTGTTATCCATATTTTTCTATGTATTTCTCAAAGATATGGAAGTTTATTAAATAAAGCTTAAGTCGAATGGAATCTTACTATTTTCTCTAACTATTCGTTATAACATAATTATTTGAAACATTTGTATTATTGTATTGTGTATTGTATTATGTACTTACATTTGATTACTGCATTTGTATATTTATATTATTGTATTGTGAATATGTATTGTAAGATTGTATTGTATTGTATTGTTTAAAAACTGCTTTAAATTTCAATCGCGTCCAAGACATCGTTCCCTGCTTAGAACACAAGATCGGTGCAGGTACCACAATATATAATGCACAAGAGATTGACATCGTTTGGACAACGCCAATATCATTACCATACTCCGAGGTTAATGAATATTTTAGGAAAACACTTCGATATTTCAGGATTGACACAGGTGTTTCTTAAAAAACGTCTCATTTGGTGATTAATTATTAACGTTAGAACGGAAACTGAAAGTATCCTAACGACTTTTTAAAAATAGCAACCCCTTTTGCACACACACACACACACACAAACAATTTACACATCCTCACATCTCTAACAATATAAATTGCACATATGTAAACAAGAGTACATTCAGTTTTTTTCTTAAAATATAATATTTTGTGCTTAAATTTATTTTATAAATATTGATTATTCTGATTTTTATGATTACCTTGTTTATTTTATTATAATTTTTTTTAATTAACAATAACAATTTCTTAACATATTCGTGAAACTAAACCTTAAAATTTATAATACAATCTTATGAAATTGGCGTTTTCCTTGGAGAAGGCACTGGCTAGTTAGGAGTGACTCAAAATCATTCTGTAAAAATAATTCCTAAATATTATTTTTTTTGTAACTAAATAAATAAATAAATTAATTTGTGATTATACCCTTTGTTTTGATTGTTCTATGTAATGTTTAGGTTGGTACCCCAACAGACAGACGGCTGGCTGCAAGTGAGCGTGCAAAGCGATGTTGGCCGTTTGGACAAAATAGTTCAGAAGTTCAAAATGTAGAACTTCGTTCGAATATTAGTTTTTAATGCAATAGATATTGATTTTCATTCGGTAAATGGAATCGCATGCCTTAGTACTTTGTCATTGGTTTTTTACCCGCCCGTGTCACATTACCGCACCTTCCCTTTCTGTGGAAATTCATGTCATATCTTATTCTTTCTTTCCCTAGGACTAGCTCGCCGTTGTTATTCTCCTGCCTCCTGCAGTACTGGAACGTGTCAAATACGGATGTCACATGGAATCAAGCGGTTATGTTCGCATTAATGATGGTCACCGTCGTGTTCCTTCAATCCATCTGTAACCAGCATGCTATGATGATGAACCAGCAATTCGGCGCGGGCGTTCGAGTAGCATGCAGTTCACTGCTATACAGAAAGGTATTTTTTTGCCAAAGTCAAAGTCAAAGAGAAAGCTTATGGAATATGATAAATCAAAACGCTTATGTACATTGTTTGTCATAATTTAAGTATTTTTCAAATGTTCTTCCAATGTTATTGATAACGTTTTGCATTCTTTGGGGCTCTTTAGACGATCAAGCATGCTTGACAAGCTTCGCGTCGAGGGCAGGGAGGGGATCGGGAACCGCAGGAAATATGCAAATATATATTTTTTAATATTAACCAAAAATGCCTAATTTTGTAGTTTATAACAGAGAATCACGTTAATTAGACGTAATTGATTGATGAATGACGTGACTCCCTGGTATAAAACTACAAAATTAGGCATTTTTCGTAAATATTAAAAAAAAACATATTTCCTGCGGTTTACGATCCTCTCCCAGCCCGCGACGCGATGCTTGACAAGCATGCTTGATCGTCTAGAGCAGTGATTCCTAAAGTGGTCTATATCGACCCCCAGGGGTCTATGACAATCTGCAAGGGGTCTACGTCAGCGAAAAAAAATTTGGGGGTACATGAAATGAAAATGGGAATCCACTTTCGGTAACAAAATGCAATCACAGGGTATTAGTTTTAAATCTATGGAAGATGCGTCGTCAACTCCACATCTGCGGTCTTCGATAACGCCGAGTTTGCTGAAGTATTGTCGTGGTGAAAAACAACTCTGGCCGCGAGGACGCTTTCTTGAACTCTTCCAAAATGCTTGGAAATCAATTGTAAACTTATCAGTCTGTTATTAATCACTATCCCTTGATTTTCAATCAAAATTGTTGTGTAATTACAAACGTAACTCTGAGAAGAGCGAAGTATAAAATTAATAAAATCATCGAATGCTAAACGCCCGTCAAATCTTCAGGTTCCCGCCTTATCAAAAATGCTCCTACCCGTATGTCGTAGAAGGACCTTTGCTTAAAGGACCATGCCGCGGATCCGGCTTGAGTGATCAACTAGAGCTGTCAACTACAACGGCCGAACACGACACAGGAAGTTTTAATGACATTAGATCCTTCTGTCTTCCGTGGGTGAGCGCAGAAGACTTGGGACGTCTAGTTACGCCACCTGCCCGTCAGATGCCAACGGCTTACGGCGAGGCACCGGGAAAGGTAGACAGCGGGAAACCTCGTCTCCTGACTACCAGTTTGGAAGGATATTTCTGTCTGGAATTAACCTTCAGCATACCTCCTGCCTACTAAATGGTTACAAGATCGAGGTTGCTTGCGCGATGGTGTCTACCGAATCTATCGCGGACCACGGCACCCGGCTTATTCACCAGCGATCGTGTGACCGAATGGTCGTTTCAAGAGCAGTTGCTATAAGGTTGACAACTACACCCGCGCTATAGGAAATATAACTGTTTTCAGACTCCCCCGGCTGTTAGTCGGAATGCACAATCGATTGGCTGACGCCGCACGGTGCGCAAACCGTCCAGGAGCGCCCATCCTACCCTGGCTCTCACTACCGCGTGGAGGCCGCCGGATGGGTGTTGACCCGTGCGTTTGACCGACCCTATACTGGACCCTAGACTGGGTCTTAGTGGCCAAACTGCAAAAGAGCCCATTAGCTCTCGTTCGAGTGATCAAGCCGATGTCACGGTTAGATCCACTAGCATAGATCGCGTGGTCACGCCGTCTCGTTATCGGCCCGATTGGATCTCCATCTCCTTGAGGCATCTTAACATTCGGCAATATCTAGGACTTCAGTCTTATGATAGCAGACTGAGACACCTCCATCTTCACTCACCTGAGTACTGGCGCGCGGTTGCGGATATGGTTTTCCTTTATGAAATAATGAATAATACCATCGACATCCCATACCTCGTGGAAAACCTGCAATTTTCGTCCCACCTCGATCCATTAGAACTCCTCGAACATTAGAATTGCAACGCGCAAATGCGAATTATGCACGAAATGTCCTTATTTATCGTCTTATCACCTTATATAATACTAGGTTCCAACATATAAGCATTAATTCAAGAAATAATGATGTCTATGGCGTAAAAATAAATGTAACAACAAACATATTTTACATATATTTATCTATTTCAAACATAGAAGTTACTCAAATAATTAGACATAATATAGTAGTAGTAGTGTTATGACTTTGCACCTAGACTTAAGCCTAATGAAGTTATTTATACTATGTTTATACCTTCGTTGTCTTTAAAGGGGTAACCACTTTCAATGCTAAGCAAAGTCAAAACTTTAAGCACGTCTTTTAACATGGGCATTTGAAGCTTATTTTGGGTCCACTTTTCTTTTGAAAACGACTTATTTCTAAATGACTACAATCTTAGAGCGTATTCGCTATTAAGAAAACAATGGTGGACGTTTTTTCCTAGGATCCCGGCTCGTTGTTTCAGCTGTGAAAGGCCCATGACGTCTTCACTATTCTTTCCGTTAGGTGGGGCTCCTTATGATCCTAGCCCATTGACCCGGCTTTCAGTAAGGGCATCACAGGGCTGATCGCCTTGTGGCAGATATCGTCGTAAAGCACCAGCTGACGGATCAAGCTCCTTATGGTGATAGAATGAGACGGTAGAGCGTACATGAGAGCGCACATGGCATCTACTGTGGCGATGACTGATTTGCTGCAATGACTGATAATAAGTAATCCTCCACGGACTCTGTTTCGCTAAAGTCGCGTTCCAGAGTCGTGTTTCGGACGTGCCTTTCGGACGTGTCTAATTTAAGAGGCGCCAAATTTATGTGTCGGAAAAAACATTATATTTTATTTTATGTTTTGTATTATTGCATTACATATATTTAATGTTTTTTTGTTTATTGGAAAACACACATTAGATTTTACATTTACTTCAATACTTTTGTCTAACTTTCTGTATATAATTGATAGTGGAAACATATATATTAATAAAGTTGTTGTCGAAATTCGACCTGATTTGTGTGCAATTTGCATACCATCAGGTGTTGCCTTCTATTAGATACGAAAATATTGTCCGACTAGGATTCCGGTGTATGGAGCTTTTTCTTCTTCTTTAAGTTACTCCGGATGGATACGGCAAGCCTCAACGGCGAAGTTGCTGCTAGGGCTGTCAACCTCTTGGCCAACGACGTCAATAGGTTCGATACTCTCTTCGTGTGTTTGCATTTTCTGTGGATCGTACCTATCCAGACCATCATAGTCTGTTACTTCATGTACCAAGATATCGGTTGGCTGGCATTCATTGGGATTTTCGCCGTTATTGGACAGACTTTGCCAATACAGAGTAAGTTTTAAATACATATTTTATCAATATTGATCATCCAGAGGGGCATTTTCCATATTACCTACCTAGGTCATATTTAAAGCATCTGAAATCAAAACATGTATAAGTTTGTTATAATGATGGTGTTATCTTAGTCGCTTGCAAATGCGGCATCTACATCGTTCCATGGGACTGCAACTGGCGTAATAAATGTTATTGTAAAAACTGCGGGTAACTTGACGCTTGATATGACACTGCCGTAATAATTATACTTTATAGTTACAGCTGGTCTGACTTTTAACTAGTCTTATTTAAGGTTCAGCTCCAATTACCTATTGTCCTAGAGAGATTCCCTTAAACTGCTTTATGAACTGAATCCACCAGTTCTTAACGGATCCGTGCAGCTTGGGCCTGATGACCTGTCTGTATTTTTGGGTCAAATCAACTCACGGTTCAGCTCTCATCAGGTAGACTCCTCGAAGAGGGTCGTACCCTATGCCGTAAACTATGCCTGCGCCTGAAACTTACAGTCGTAGACAGTTAATATCGGAGGTTTCGATCCGGGGAACACCTCTGGCGGAATTGGGCGGTTCGGTCAATATGCGGCGGTAGATAATCGACTGTGCACTCCGGCGAATATCCGGGGAATTCGGGAAATGTACAGTTCCTAAGCAGCAGGGAGCTAATGGGCCCTTGCTGAGTTGGCCACAAAGACCCATTTGTTCAGGGTCGGTCACAGTATCGGGTCAACACCCATCCGGCGGCCTACACGCATGAAGCGCGAGCCCGCTTGCCCTGGACGGTTGGCGCACCGTGCGGCGTCAGCCAATCGATTGTGCATTCTGACTACAGTCGGGGGAGTCTGGAATCAGTACTGTTTCCTATAGCTAGAACGACTAATCGTTAAAACTTCCTGTGAGGTGACGGGTTCGCCCCGTTGTAGTTGACAGCTCTAGTTGGTTCCTAAGCAGCAGGGGGAATTTTCGACCTGACGTCATATATTCTTAGAAACAATCCGTTTAGCTAGCCGATGTTTGCTTGACGGCCAAAGTCTCCTCGGATCCGCAACAAATTCTAAAAAGGAATTACCGCTATCGTCAGATAGGCGGTAAGGCGTTAGCGTAGTTTGACTGGGGATTATATTGTCTATCAAGTCTTAAAGTTCACTCCATGGGGACAAAAAGGCACGATGTCGTTATAACTCACTGGGGTAACAATTTCGTCCGTAGTAATTGACCCCCTCAATGTCTCCACCAGTGCTCGGCACTGTTAACCTAATCATTAACTTCGTTAATCGTTAATCCGTTAACTAAAAACTTAACTTGTTAACAGATAATAAAGTTGTAACGGACCTTAAGTCCATTACATGCGATCAACAAATGCATCGATTTCCAGTGAAATACACTGACACAATTCAGCTATTATTTTAACCCGTGCAGACATGAATCATCACGATGGAACAATACTTTTACTCTGAATTATTTGGATTGCATCATTTATCGGCCTATATAAACTGGCGAAAAAGCAACCAAAGTATCATTCCCCGAGTGATCACCTTCCGCCAAGGTTGCGACGGCATATTTGGTACCCTTCTCACGAGGTGTGTCAACGAATCCGGCTCCTTGGTTCCTTTCCTTACCTTCCCCAGTCACGAAGCATCAGTCGGCAATCCCACTGACTCGAGCCGTGCCCAGTACAAGATACTAGGAGCACACATACAATCCTCATCCATATATCCTCGTAACCGCAGTCTCGCATCTATACACTCGCGTCAACATAACCTGTTCGGGAAGCGTTATAACTGGTAATATCTAACCTTCGATCAATAAATTCCTTCTACTCCATTCAAAACCGCCTTTCAATACGTAGATAACTCGTAAGTTGATACCACCACCTCACACCGAAAAATTTGGAGTCTAGTGAGAGGTGGTCCCTCACAAATTAATTCAATAGAATTTTATCAAATATAATGTCATATCGTTAAATTCCCTAAAGCTTTTAAAATATGCTAGTTCATTATTCTTTTAAGTAAAGATTCCATAGTATTAAAACTACACTTTTTCACAGAATTCATAATTTCTTACAATTTTTGTACGTTTGTCAGGGTTTTCCGTTCAACACGAAAAATTGTTTAATAAAATAATAATGTCATTAGGTCGGTACAATAAATGACAATCTACAGTAGAAATTTCGAAGAAAAGATGACAAAGAGTGGGACGAATTGTTCAGGGAACTGAGGATATTTATAAAGGACTGCAATATAAAGAACTGCGCCTGATTCTTGGAGCTATGAAGAGCTTTCCTAACAATGCCCTTCAGGTCAAGGCTTCAGAGGCCCCAGTAGATATGAGGTGCCAGAGCCTCGCCGATAGGTTTTACCTTAAGCGCCTGGCAATGATCTCACATCCGCTGGTGCCCAAAGTTACGATTCTGTCATCGTTATTGAGCACTGCCTCCAATCCAGCAGCCAAAGCCCCCCTCCTATGCAAGAGCCATCGGTGGCTAAACCGTCAGTCCGGCATCATACACCGGTACACGATCCCGCTCAACTTCTGTCTGTCACTAGAGGAAAGGCTTGCTGTTCCTCGAATATTCCACCAATCCGTTCTAATGAAAAAGAAACCCGGTGAATATCAGCCTGATAATGGTCCTCTCTTCAACGAGCTCATTGATATGAATTGGCCAGGGTGGAATTATATATTCACAGACGGCTCTAAAGCAGACGATGGCTATTATGTTGGCGCCATGGTTACAGTTATAGTCAGTTGCGAGCTTTGACTTCGCTTATTGCTAAAACGTCTGTTTTCCATGGATTAAACGAAGTGCATTTCAGCGCTAGATAAATAAATAAGGAATTTTAGGCCATAAATTCGGGCAGAAAAAACGACAAACAGTTTAGCCCCACTGGCGACCTGGAGACCTGGCGAGCGCCCATACAGTCCGCGCGCGAGCTCCGAAGAATCGGGGGCTGGGAAAGCGGCCGGATTACGCCGCCCCCGACCGTCGCCTCTCCCAGTACTGGTACTGGGAGATTACTAGTAGGTGGGAGAGCGCGGGGTGTGTAGCGACGGTCGGGCGGCGTAATCCGCCCTGTTCGCCAGCTCCCGGTTCTTCGGAGCTCGCGCGCGGACCAGACAAAAGATTCCAAATATGCGCAAACACATCGGATACAATATTTATTTTGCATCGAACCTTGATGATCGTCGATAGCCAAGTAGGCATTCTTTGTCAGTGGCGACTCTATATAAAACCTTAATCGAATGTTATCGAATCGCATATATGAGCCGTTTTCTTTGAAAGTGACATAAGTCCATTTTGGCAAAAAAAATGTTAATGATAAAAATGAATACAATTTACTATTTATTTTTAAAGTTTTTCCAAAAAAAATCTGATAAAATTTTCATTGTTTTTGTCATCAGAAATTTTCGTAGTTAAATTAAGTTTCAAATATAATTACTTTGAAAATGGTGTAAGTTTACATTCCTCAAAGTCAACTTCATTTAATGAGAATGAGGATTTTAAATCGCTAATTTTATTGCCCTCACGGGGAAGACCACAGAACTTTGGAAATATAGTACTAACACGTTTATATCATCATTACAGACCCATCACATTCAAAAAATGTACAGATATGTTTGATTTATTGTCATATATCCCTCAAATACATCATGACTATTTTCAAAAATATGATTATAATAAAAAGATAAGATATTTATAATAATAATAGTGTAAATAACTTTGGTTGAATAGTAAATATTGAAATAAAACGTTTTCATTGTACTATTTTTTGTTTTTTTTTTCAATTGGAGTATTTAATAAAAAAATCATAAAAGAAATTGGTTTGTTTCAGTTGAGATCCTGAAGTAATTATTTTATAAATGTAAGCTTTTTACTTTTTACTGACTTTAAAAGTGGTGTAAGTCCTGTTGAAGGCAATAAAAGTATATTTTTTGTTATTCACATAAAAAAATGATTTCATTATATTTTTAAATCAATTTATTATTTAAAAAATTTTAAAAAAGTAGTGAAATAACAAATATCTATATTTTTAAAATTATTCAAATGCAAAAATTTAATATCTCCATCTATTATATATATAAAACAAAGTCGGGTTTGTTCGAACACTTATAACTCGAAAACGGCTGATTCGATTTTCATGGTTTTTGATTTGTTGTATTTGTCTCCGTCCCGAATAGCAGAATAACATTTTCTTTAGCTTTCGAAATAATATCGTCGCGACAGTGAGCTCATATTGACGACCGTGTGCCGTTTTCCAGAGCGAATTTGAATGATTTAGTAAACTATTGTCTCTATCTGTATTTCAGTTGTTATGAGCAGATTGGCGGCGAGATTCAGGCTTGCAGTTGCTCAAAAAACAGATGAAAGGGTACGACTTATGAGTGAAATCATAAACGGAATTGAAGTGAGTGTCTCACACATTAAATATATATTTTTAACTTTTATATGGGTATCCAACAGCTTAAATTTCCTTATGTGGTTATTTATAAACGCATATATGTAGCTTTTTTTCCTCTTTATTAAAAAAAAAACAACAGATTTACATCAGTCTTATGTACTAGAGATAGTATTACATTAAGTTATTTGATGTAATTCTAAAAATGTTTTCTAATTATTATAATTGCATTATTCGGGAAATATATATCTACAAATAATTACATTTGAATACGTAATACTATTAAATTATTAAATGTATATCATTTTTGTGTATCTAATTTGTCTATGTACAGTATCGTGCGAATTAATTGAAACAAAGAGTATTTTTCTTCGAAAAGTGCTTCATTGGACATAAACATACAAAATCGGTACTGCTAGTTATTGATTGTTAGTTTTAATATAGAATGGGTCCTCTGTTTGCGTTGATGACACCTTTCACTCTTGTAGGCATATAATTTACCAGGTTTTGACGGCGTCGTTTCAGTTCAGTATCGTGAAACCAGACTTGAATTACTGTACTGACCATCTTTGTTTTCTTTGGAGAGCCGTCCAGAGGTTTTCGATCAGGTTAGGATGGGGGAGTTTCCGGGTCGTTCAAGTACAGTAATTTGGTTCTGTGTGAAAATCTATTTCACTTCTTCGAAGAATGACACGGGGCAAGATCCTGTTCAAAATTTTCCTCGTTGGAGATAGATCTTGTGGAGCTCCCGTATCATATAGTTTGATAAGATGTCAATATATTAGTCTGAATTAAAACTCGGACCAATATATTATTGACATCTTATCAAACTGTATAATACGGGAGATCCATTAGCTTATGTCCAATACAGTACTTTTTGAAGAAAAATACTCTTTGTTCCACGGTACTGTATATATTTCGCACGGTACTGTATATATTTTATATATTATTTCGTAATGTTTTCATGGTGTGTTATTATAACAATACATAAACTTTTTATTGTCCATATTATTGTTCGCAATATCGTCTATATTGACTAGACAATTTCTTATAGCCAACCGACAGTATTTATTACACAGCTGTTCATTATAGAAAATACACATGAAAAATAAATTTCTGTAGTGCCCTAATTGAATTTAATATAGTTATAAATTAAATATAGTTTGATTAAACCTTATAAATTAAATATAGTTTGATTTCCCGTTGAATTGAAAATATCGTTATTATAATAATTATTATTGGCTAATGAACGATTAGAAATTTCTGATAACCCAATATCCATTAACTGTCAAGTCTATTAAAACTATCATAGTCGATCTTGAAGTTCTTTACACAATCACTCTTCACGAATTCGTGCGGCAGTCCATTCCAGTCGCTCACAAACGGTTCACAAAAAAACTTCTCTCAAAGATTAAATAAATCTAAATTTCGAAATTACAAGTTCTGGGAATGTCCAGGCAGGTGAGTGTTGGCGCTAAGGGAAGATATATGTGGTAAGTCCAAACAACTGTATTGATTGTTCACAACTATGTATGTTTCAATGGTGTCTCCTATAGAGCTGGCAGATCTAAACTTTCACGGCTTATATCGTTGGTAATAAAACCCATGATACTCCTGATGCTGTTTATGTTGTTTATTCAGTTTCTTGATACAAAATGAATTTATCCTATATAATTTCTGTATTTTTAGTCATACGATGTCTTTCTTTTTTCACCTCCCTATTGCTGGACGATCTAGGAAATATTTTTTAGGCACTTTTGTTAACATTCGTCGTCAAATGTGCCATTGGTGTATTCTTCCCATTAATTAAATTCATTGGCTATGTACCAAGCAAATTTTGTAATTCTACTCCAAAATTATTATCAACCGTACTTGTTAATTGTCATATCAGCTTATATTTGTATCAAATCAGATATATTGTTACATTTAACGTACATCCAAATATAGGTAATCAAAATTACTTTGTACTCTCTAAAAAAATCAGAATTTAAAATATACGAGGGACACTAAATAAGTTATCTACCCAAGGGTGAAAGAAGGAATTTACCAAAAACTTTTTTATTGCATTTCAATGTAGTCTTTCCTTCCCCCCCCCCCCCCCTCCCCCAACTCAACGCCCTTGTCCACTTTCCGGTTAATGCGGAGATCCTCATATAAAAAAAATATTTCTCTTGGTCTGCAAAAATTTATTCACGGTGCACTTTACTGCACAATCGTCGTCAAAGCGCTGCTCTCGAAGGTGAGACTTCAAATTTTAGAACTGGTAGTAGTCACTAGGGGCCTGATCAGGGCTATAGGGGGATGGTTGAGCTACAAAAAGCTACACTTCCTTACGGCAGTGACAGCTTTGATGCACTTGTGCATAGGGTCATTGTCATACAGGAGTAGCTCCCCTGACGTCAACGTTCCGCGTCGTTTCTCCTTACTGGCGTCATTCAATTTGTGCAGATTTGATGCATAGGCTTCGCCAGTGATGGTTTTCTTAGCTTTCATATATTCAAACAGCAGTATACCCTCCCTGTCCCAGAATATGGTGGCCATGACCCTGCCTGCTGATGGTTACATCTTGAATTTTTTCGGAATTTTTCCCTTTGTGTTTTCACTGTTGTTTGGTTTCGTGGTCATAGCAATGGACCCAAGTCTCAACTTCAGTAACTATTTTACCGAGAAAATCTTCACCACCCTCTTCAAACAGTTCAAGATTTTTTTACAAATGTCAACTCGGATTTTCTTCTGCAGAGCTGTGAGCATTCTAGGAACCCACCTTACACTGACCTTTGTCATCCCCAAATTTGTATGTGGGATTTGTTATACTGATTGTACCAAAACTTCACACTCCTTTCCTAATTGAGACACTTTTACTCGCCTACCTTTCATAACCATGTCTTATTATTTTTTTTTTTTTTATAACGTCTGCAGAAGTAGCAGTCACAGGCCTTTCAGACCTTTCATCATCCTCGATGGATTCTCAACCCCATTTAAGCTGCTATGACCAGATTTTTTTCTGATAATAAGAAGGGGGACAGTCCGTTTATACAACACACATACGATCATAAATCTCATTCGGCTGTTTTCCTTCTAAAGTCAAAAATTGTATCACCGACCTTTGCTTTAATTTTGTATTATCCAATTTTTCGCACTTCACTTTACTGTAAGTCCGCTCTGCGTAAGAGTAATGCGTAAGCATATGTACTAAGCTGAAATCTCGCCATGATAGATCTGGAGCATGTCCTAACTTGCATTTTAGATCTGAGGGCCATAACCTAATAATTCACACCCGGGGTAGATAACTTATATAATGTCCCTCGCATGTTATATTTATATCGATTAATAATCCTATTTACAAAACTACAAAAAAAGTATTTCTGTGTTTAAATAAAATCATCGTTTTATTTTAAAAAATAAAGCAATATAAAAAAAACGTGTAACGGACCTTAAGTCCACTACATACGATCAATAAATGCATCGATTTCCAGTGAAATCCACTGACACAATTCAGCTATTATTTTGACTCGTGTAACTATGAATCAGCACGATGAAACAATACTTTCACTCAGAATATTTCAAATTGCATCATTGCACGGCCCATATAAACCGGCCATAAAGCAACCAAATTATCAGTCTCCGATTGATCACCTTCCCCCAAGGTTGCGACGGCATATCCGGTACCCCTATACGAGGTCGCTCAGCGGATCCGGCTCCTTGGTTTCCTTTCCTCATTTTCCCTGAGCCTCGAAGCATCAGTCTGTAATCCCACAGATTCGAGCCGTGCCTTCATAACCACCACTTTCCTACATAGCCGCCGTCGCGCAACCCTCGCGTCTCGATAAAGTAATTCGGGCACTCGTTAATTCGGCAAGCGTTATAACGGGCAATATTCAATCAATTTAATCAATAAATATCTTTTGCTTCATCAAAACCGCCTTTAAATACGGAGATAACTCGTATGTTGACACCACCACCTGACATCGAATAATTTGGAGTCTTGTGAGGGGTGGTCCCTCGCAAACGTATCTAAATCTTGGGACAAGACAAAATTGCTTTTGCCGAAAAGGCTTAACTTTGTTTAGTAGATTAACATGCATCTTGAGTAGGTATTTTATGAACGATTATATTTTCAGGTAATCAAAATGTATGCCTGGGAAGAGCCTTTCCAAAAAGTAGTCGCTGCTAGCCGAAAGGCAGAAATAGACAATATCACTAAGGCCTCTTACGTTCAAGGTGTGACTTATTGTTTCATAGCATTGACAGAGAGGACATCTGTATTCATTATGGTAGTGGCTTACTACATACTGGGTCAACCTTTAACCGCTTCACTCGTAAGTATTTTTTCATTAGGGATTTTTTTCCAAATATGTGATTCAGCTCTATCTATACCACAACAAGGATATCACCAATTAATAATAACAAACATACTCTCTCTGTCTCTCCTCCCTCCCTTTCTTCCTCACTCTTTCCCTCCCAGCCTTCCATTAATTTTATTTTTTAAACCCATGAGTTTGGCCGCCGCTGAACTTATAGCTCTTAGTGGCCAACTGCAATTATTACATTACATTTTCGACGTGTCCAATTGACGGCTACCGCTCTTGGACGTGTCAACATAATTGGGTTGTAGTAAGTCTCCTTACTATTCTTTACTGAACATACATAGGTAGTCAAGAATTAACTACTAGATTGTCAAACTATAAATATAAATAATCAAAACAGAAGCCTAATATTTGAAGTAGTTAGTAATTCGAAAAGATACTTAGTAAAATTATTCATCGTAATATTCAAATTGTCAGTAAAATGTTAAATAATCAAATTAAATTTACGTTATGCATATATAGGACTAAACTAAAAGTACATATATAGGACTATATGAAATAACCAGACAATAGTGCTTATTAGTTCCCAAAACAGTGAATTTGTCATTTGAAGATGCGCCGTATGCGCAACAAAATAATGACAGAGAAAACATAATTTTTATTATCTCTATTTCACAACTGTTACTAAATCCGACTTTAGCAAAAAGACTGTAATAATATATTCAGACCCTACATAATTATATGCAATCTCCACAAATAATTCTTTTAGCTTTTGATAGAATCTTCTTTTTGCTTTGGTGACTGTCCTAAATTTTATTTTCCTAACTGAGGTATTTTTTCAGGTTTTTGTTTTGGTACCGTATTTTATACAGCTGAAACTTAGTTATTCTATTACACTACCTCAAGCGATATCATCTTTAGCTGAGAGTAGCGTTACGCTAAAACGCTTGCAGGCTTTTATGGTGATGCGTAAGTATATTTATTATTTATTTATTTGTTTATTATTCGCTTATTACTAACCAACGTTAAAGTAAAACCAAGGCATTGAAAAGTAAAATTAATAAAATACCGTAAGTATACAAATAGAATGACACTTAGAACACTAACTCTCATATAAGAATGAATAATTGATAGCCTGCAGTTTAAACGAGTGAGGGTTGGCGATAAAAATATCAAAATCTGGTGCGATCGAGTGAATTTAATTTAAGCGCCCAATCAGTTCCACCTCGTAAGGTTAGTGCGCGAGAACGGCTCCGCGAAAAGATGGTGCGATCGAGCTGAAGATAATTATTTGGTACAAAAAGACTCACCTTGGCTAGTAAGCTAGGGTTATTATCACTTTTACCACGAATTAGATTCAAAACATAGGACATGGTCAACATTTCTCTTCTGAGACAGAGAGAATTATAACCAGCCATGCCTGAGATAAATGTAGTTGGATTAAAAATGGATAATATCCGTACTGCTTGAAGTACAAAAATCTCAAAAACAATTTATGTACCTTTTCCAGCATGAGGGTATAGGTATCTTCATGCGGATTCCAAATAGCTGCATTCGTTTCCATGCGACTTCTAACAATCGAGTTGGACAACGTGCGCATAACCCGAATATTATTGAAGTGTTTGGATTGCCGTATCACAAACCCCAGAAGCTTGAAAGAAGTTGTACATATTTTGTGGTTTCTAATTATAAAAAAAAGGTTTGCTTTTTTAGGAAAGAATACCAAGGTTTTGTATTTTTAACATTTTGGGTGGACGTAGCTTCTAGCCATGTGCGTGGCTTCTAGAGATCTTGCACTGGGTGATGAATAATTATTATACGGTTGAAATATTCATTTCAACAAATGCATTTCAACATACATTTCAACAAAATGAAATATTTTCTTAGATAAAGAATTAGAATTATTTATCCCTCTCGCTCATATAATCTGTTAGATAAAGTTCTCTCTTTTTTAATGAAATAATAGTTTTCCTGGAACAAAGTATTCCGTATTCCGTTTCTCGCAGGCTTAAACTAAGCTGGTGCTAAACATTAGGAACTTAAGCAGGATCGGTATTTTGTTGGAATTCCGTTTCCTCGAGTTTAAAAACTGGTCATCTTAAAATTTTCCGTATTGTCTATGGCCGTTTCTTTCTCTCTTTCTCTTAATTTTGACAGCTCGGCCACTTGCTCGCCCGCCCGTGCCCGGTGTCGTCCCGTCACCGTGCGGTGATTGTCGCCACGTTTTCTTTTGTTTTAAGATATACAAACATACAAGGCTTTTTATCGTAAATTATTAAATGCTAAAAAGATATACAAGGCTATTTATCATAATCGACAAAAAATATTGGCAAAGGATTTTCAGGGCCAATTATAGATATTAATTAACGATTACTTACGATAATCGGCGCTCATCGTGCCTTCTTCGATTTAGAAGGCAACGCTGAGCAAACTTCATTGTTTGAAATCGCGACAAAAAATATTTGTAAATACGTGAGAAACAAGACCTACACGACTGCCAGACGCAGAGAGCTCTATCTAGACCGTTCTTAGTTATGACCCCGAACAAGACCCAATTGCCATGACACTTGTAGGAACTGAATACGAAAAAGATTTTAGGAACCATGAAAGGGAATACCAAAACGTCGGATCAAAATTAGGCGTCGTTTTAACACATTTTTAGACCTCAAGCTAGACACCTGCGAGAAACGAAATACGGGCCATTGAGACCCACAGTAGCTGCCTAATTCAACACCTATAAAAAATGGCATTTTGTTGGTTTGCTCGGAACTTTGTGAACTACGTCAGTGATCGATCTTTGAGATTTCATATTGCGTCTGTATATTTCATATTGCGTAAATTTAATTTTAAAGCAATTCACAAATATTGCAATTTAAAACATCGAAAAAATATTATGTAATTAAATGTCTAAATCCACAGCGAGAATTCAATTATTAACTGATGCTTATTGTATGATGTTACCCAATTAAGCAATTAAGCAAAGCTTGTGCTTGAGTAGACATTCTATAAACATATGTTTACACTAATTAATGTGAATAAGCTTAATAAATCTAATGTATGCGAGAAATTTCATTTAACACATTGTTGAAAATGAATAAAATGTAGATTATAGCAATGAAAATTTCAAAATCACAAATAAAAAAGTTTAAATAACTACTAAAATTGAGCACGTAAAAGAAGTCATAGTTCCAAGATAGTTCTAAGATAGGTGTAAAAAAATCATTTAAGTTGAAATATTAAAAAATATATATTAAAATAATCAAAAACATGATAGTTATTTAATACCAGTAATAAAATAAACATGAAATAGTAATAAAATAAAATAAAATTTTTATCTACTTAGATTATGGTAAGAGGAGTATTTTGTACCACAGCTTTTGAGCAATAATAGATTTGGCTGGTTTGGCAATTAATCAATGAAGAGTAAATAAACAATCAAAATATTTCGCTTACCGGCAAAAAGGTATGGAGTCAAGCCTGTCGATAATATGCGCCTATTCTCTTCAAACCCTGCGCTCAGAGACCGAGCCCTTTTCTCTTTGTTGGTGACTGTGAGAATGACATTAGTATGGGGTAGAGTTGGGCAATGGCAATGGAAAATAGAGATGGTCAACGATCAGTGACTCAATCATGACAACTAACCAATCATGACAACTAAACTTGTCAGTTGCCGACATTTGAAGCAATTAGTCATTTAATATTGTTACACTTAATCCACATCCAAATATAGATAATCAATAGCACTTTACCAAAGAACAGCAATTTATTTTTATTTATATAGATTAAAAATGATATAATCGGTTTTGGAATCTGAAAGTACGTTCTATTTAAATTAATTTAACCACATATTGCGGTATAAACCCGTGAGTGCTGGTTTTGAACTTTCATTAAATCTGCTTTCCTAAGAAAAACGAGGTAATTGAAATTAAATCGTAACGACAATTCAAACGATCTCCTGCATCCTCTAGACTCGGAATCGGTTATTCTGAGCTCTTTTCTTTCCACTCCTGTTCTATTCGCTGATCAGTCTCATGTTATTTTTCACAAGTTTTTTAAGCTGGGGTAGCTTCTGTCTCATAATTCTTCTTCTGATGTGATAGTCTAGTGCTATTCCGACTTGACAATGTCATCATCATTGGGGTACAGGGTCTGGAAACTGTTCTGGGCCCTGATCTGGTCTGCTCCTGCGGACCAGGGATGCAGCTCTTAATATATATTTAAACACCGTACACAGTGTATGCTATGCAGTATTTGGGAGACCTCGTATTTTTTCCCTTGAGACCGATGCTCGGCTATTCTTCTTCGTTCCTCTCCGGGTGGACTCAACCCGTTACAAATTGTATTCACTGTATTAGCTAATTTATGTAGGTAACATATAATATGAGCTGCCTCGAGTCAGCGCTATGCTAAAATAGCTCGACTCATTCCACTTAAAAAAACGACAGTGACATTTGCGAAATCAAACATCATCATGTCTTTGTTATTTTTAGGCGAGAGGGAAGACTTAGCTCTGAGAGCAAGGATGTTCAAAATAGACCAATCGAGCGAAAATGAGCAGATGACAAATTTTGAAAAGTACTTTACAAAAAACGAAGACACAAGCAAAGAGTTTATATCTAATTACACTTCAAATCTTCATTTTATAAACATCTGTAAGAAATGAGATATAAATTAGACATATTACTATGAAACTTAGGCAATCTTAGGAATGTTCTTATGATACAGGTTTTGAGGAGGATAATTACAAAAGTTTGGATTTGAGGAATGAATCAGATTGGGCTGTGAATATCGACCATGTGACAGCTTATTGGGAGGAAAAAAGACTTTCTTCAACTCTGGCCGATGTCACTATGAGAGTCGCACATGGAAAATTATGTGCTATTATTGGAGCCGTTGGATCTGGAAAGGTAATTTTTCGATTCGTTAGTGTTTTTCGTGCGGTTTGTGAGTGCATGGGGTTGGGTTTTGAGGATATTTTGAGGATATTTTATACTCTTGCAGGGCAATGAATTTATAAATACCCAAATCATATTCTATTGTTTTTTCGTTGTCTATGATGTAGGCAAATTGTCTCTCTACTATGCTTATAATGTGAAATTGGAGGCATTTCCTTAAGAGGCATATGCTGGAGGATTTACTGATATATACCCTTATATCTAAGGGTTTTAATATCTTTAAGTTTTATGGCTGTTTGTAGCTACAGTTCATGTGCGTGAACCAAGTTTTCTCGTAGTTTAATCCCAAAAGTACATTAGCAACAAAATCGTACACAGAAGCGATACTATATAAATGTATATTTAATTATTTGTGTTACAGAGCTCTCTTCTTCAACTAATACTGGGCGAACTGCAACCAGTCCTGGGAGACGTAGCAGTGAATGGAGACATTTCCTACGCCAGCCAAGAACCATGGCTCTTCGTTGGTACTGCTAGGCAGAATATTCTTTTCGGACTACCATATGACGAAGCCGTTTACAGATCGGTAGTTGCTGCTTGTGCTTTAGAAGACGATTTCGCCCAGTTTCCACACGGAGACCAAACACTCGTTGGGGAGAGAGGTCTTATATTGTCTGGTGGACAGAGAGCGCGGATTAACCTTGCGAGAGCTGTTTATAGACAGGTTTGTAGCAAAATAAACAACTTCACAACACTTTGGCATGGTGCAGAAAAAACTTTGCAGTAAAAAACGACATTTTTGCATTTATTACTATAATAAGGCTGAGTCTGGGCTGAGAGGGCGACGCGCGCGACGGTGATGCGAATAAATCTAGCTTCTTAAAATGACTAGCAGTGGCCGCATAGAACAGTGACAAGCGATATATTCAATGGTTGATGATGATCATTAAGATTTTTTATGATTTTTCTTGATGTCTGATGGTATTTGCGTTTATGATGCATACATTATGATTTCAGGGTGAACATCGATGTCCGATATATCAAAAACATCGACGATTAGATCGTGATTCTCAAATTTTTAACATCAAGGTCGAGGATTTTTTACATCGCGTCGGGGTCACCAATATGGAAGGTTTGAGCCCTTACGGGCCCATATCCATTATTATTTCTTTAATTTACTCAAACCCGCGTAATAACGCAGGGATTCGCGCACGGGCGCGCTGCGCGGCGGCTTAGTGAAAAGACAAGGTGTTATCCGTTTGAATATTTATTGAAGACTTTTGAGCGGTCAAGACGCTCACACGTTCAGCTCTTACAATGATGTAAATCCGACTTCTGAGGCAGCTTTTCCCCGCAGTGGCAACATACTGCGGCGGCAAGTTTGAATTGTTATCATGGCACCTCATATTTCAGCCCCTATCTGGGTGCCTCTTTGAACAGGTGAATGGAATTAAAGGATTTTTTCTAGCAAGCCCCGGGTATGCATACTAAAAAGACCAGTTGTATTTGGAAGATAACCGAAAGAATACGGAAACGTTTACCTTAAAAATGGCCTATTGGCCACCCGACCCCCGTGTCAAAGCTGGCAGCCGGCACGGGATGTATGTAATTGCTGACACTAGATAATGGTACGCGTTAGTGACCTCGAGCGGTAAACAGTCTAGTGAAAGAACCAATCCTTCCAAAACTGGTAAGCAGTGGATTACCAATGGCTTACTATTTGTTTGAAGTAGGACACTGTTTTTTGAAGTAGTACACTGCTGGGCAGTGGGATAACTATCTATATATATATATATATATATATATATATATATATATATATATATATATATATATATATATATATATATATATATATATATATATATATATATATATATATATATATATATATATATATATATATATATATATATATATATATATATATATATATATATATATATATATATATATATATATATATATATATATATATATATATATATATATATATATATATATATATATATATATATATATATATATATATATATATATATATATATATATATTATATACATATTACGTACCATACTCAGGTTGAAAGACGACATCGATCTTTATAATATTCTAAGATGGGGGTTTGCTTGCAGCATCGATAATCTCAAATATTGGATTGAAGTTATCCATTCAATACTCAACGCGACGCAGCCTATTGTTAAGGTTGTCGTTCAACTTGTGCCGCTCGGTTATCCTTCTCCGATTACATACTTCGACGGCGTCCGCTTCTTCTTCTTCTTGTCGTCCTGTCCTCTTGATCACATCGCTATATGTGTACTATAGACGCTATGCACAAGAGACATTGCCCGATCGCCGCTCGGCCTCCATGCAGAACTGCAAACCCTTGGACCTTTGCGCACCGTGCGGCGTCAGCCAATCAATTGTCCATTCCAACTGACAGCCGAAGAGTCTGGGAACAGTATTGTTTCCTATAGAGTTGGGGTAGTTGTTAACCTTACGACAACTGCTCTTAAAAAGACCAATCGGCTACCCGATACCGGGTGAACAACCGTGCAATGGATGCCATGGTCCGCGATAGATTCGGCAATTACCGTATCACCGCTACGTAAAGGAGAAGACCGCGCAAGCGACCTGGTTATCTCGCGATAAGACGTTGGCTTCTTACGGGCGAGTCGCGTAACTAGACAGTGGACTGTTTCCCTCCCAAGTCTTGTACACTCACCTTACGGTAGATAGAACGATCTAATATTGTTAAAACTTTCTGAAGTGGCGGGCTCACCTGTTATAGTTGACGGCCTTAGTTGCCTCAATTAGTTTGCCTCGCCCCGGTACTACTCGCCACCCCTGCTGATGCTGCTGCTTTACAACTATAATCACCTCTGAGACCATTTGGACCACCATTGCTTTACTGTCTAGCCATATTGAAAGGAAAATAATTTACAAAAAGCAAATAATAAAATTTAATTAAAAACTTCCCCTCCGCGTCACGTCTTTCGCTCTACCCTCTGCGGGCAAGTATCGGCACGAGACAGCGAGCGGTCGACGATTCACAAAACATACATTTTTTCGATTTCGCAAAATCGCATTCTGTTTTTATGTCTATGTTTTCTTTGAGGCACTATGTCACGCAAATCAACTCGGTCATAATTTTTATTTCACTAGTACTAGCGATACGTTTAAAAAGGTAATGGCGAATTTCAAAGGCAAAGCGAGAGCGTTGCAGCTTGGGTAGGATCAAGCCGGGTCGGTACTGGTCCGACCCGGCTTGATCCTAAAAAGAAGAAAACACTGTCTCCTTTGGAGAGATAGTATAACTGCTAGTCAATAAAATCTATTTTTCTAAGCGAAAATACAACTGTAATGACCGATCTGATACTTCTTTCATTATCCTAATCGCTAAGTGGATGTTGTTGGGTTTTTCAGGCTGATGTATATCTCTTGGATGATCCGCTATCCGCCGTTGACGCAGTTGTTGGACGACAACTGTTTGAAGACTGCATATCGAACTATCTAAGCGGAAAGACGCGACTGCTGGTTACACACCAACTGCATTACTTAAAAGCTGCTGACGTTATCGTCATCTTGAACAATGTAAGCAAAGAAGGAGAAAACTTTTCGAAAACCTTTTGTTATTACCTCTTTTGTCCGAGTCCATAGTGCAGTGTGTCAAATCAACATAAGTTTGCCCTAACGTGAATACAACATCTTAATATAATTGGTGATTTAAATCTTAAACTTTTAGGGATCTATTGAAAGCATTGGTTCATTTGATGAACTAACAAGATCTGGAGCAGATTTTGCTAAATTATTAGAAGAATTACAAGAAGACCCAGATGCAGTAGTGGATGATAATAAGATCAACGATAATAAAGTCGGTATAAAGCAGTAATAAGGTAACTTAAATTTAATTTAAATACTATCACTCATAATTATACCTATTACAGAAAGTCGATAATAACATGAAAGGAAATACAATAAAGAATGAGAGAAAGGGTGAGCATAACTTGAGATTTATATTTTCAAAATCTGCGATCATTTTAAATGTGCATGTTGTTGTGATTCCATATTCATTTTGTTGTGATACTTTGTTGTCATAGTAGTGTGTTATTTATAGAAGAAATCCTGGAAGAGGAGGAACAAGCTATTGGATCTCAGGGTATTCGTTTATATATCAAATACTTCATGGCTGGGTCAAGTGTTCCCCTTCTAATTTTAATGGGAACAATTGAAATCATATCGCAAGTTATGACGACGGGGGCCGACTACTGGATTGCTCATTGGTAATAATCTTCCTTCATCTATTATGTTATAAAAAAGTAATATTTGTAAGTTTGTATGTTTTTGTGTAGGGGTTCTTTCATTATTGGAAAGGTCGACTATCTACGAGTGCTATGGACTATTATTTATTTTGATAGATATTTGTTTTCAATAAGAAATCACAATATTTGTAAATTAAGTCGGAGAAAAATGAGCCAGTGAGTTGTTTCATCGGCGTGCGCTGAAGAAACGGTTTGATATGTTACAACAATAAATGACAAAAACATCAGCCTCAAAGAGATCTATAAGAAAACTAGGGTAGCATATATCCAACGTTTATATTTAAGCTACAATACCTGTTTTTATATCTCAAAATAGTAACAAAAATAAGTAGGCAGTGTTTGTTGAAGACATTAGGAATAAAAGGAGAATCCTTATCAAAATAAATTAATTCGTTATCACAAGTGTTAAATAAAGATAAAATTTTACTGTAAGTATTTAGGTGGTACAGTTATAGAGATATCATGAAATTAGTAACGCGTGGCGAGGGACAAGACGCGTACGTCTACGAGATAGGTAGCGTGCATCTGAGGGGGGACGTCTTGCACTATATATCTGAAGGTAGCCTTTAAAAAGGCAAATAAACGCCACCCTACTTAAATTAACAAATCGATTCGAAATTTTACGCGAAGAGAAGCCGCGGGCAACAGCTAGTTAGGTATATTTTCAATTTTGATTTTTGAATACAATATCTTCTTAATCTTCGACTCTTTCGTTAGAGCTATTCAGAAGACAATCTCTTGAGGTTACTTTTAATTTATCCTAGCTTTATTACTCTTATGCCACTACTGTTTTCCGTCTTCTCTAATATAATTAAATTTAATTATTATATCTACAATCTTGCAAAATGTTTTCGAAAATCTTATGATCTCTAGTTTGGATGCACGTCACTCCTGAGCGATTTTAGTTACCACATATTCCCTTATTTCATTTTAGGACAAACGAAGAGAGTTCTTATTTTATCAAGTTGCAGAAAGCAAATGTTACTATTATGGAGAATAAATCACTAATAGGTATATATAAAATGTATTGCATTTTTAAATAAAAGTAAAAAGGAATAGTTATTTTATCTGCTTTGGTTTCACAGGTGGTTCAGTCCTAAGATTCTTTGACAGGTCCTATTACCTGAACGTTTATATAACTATAGTGGTTTTATTGGTCATATTAACCTTTGTCAGATCAATGATAAGTTACAAGTTGTGCATGAAGTCATCGACGGGTCTCCATAAGCAGATGTTTAAAGCGCTGCTTTCTGGAGTGATGAGTTTCTTCAATTCAAATCCGTCAGGTGAGGAATACTGCCGTGAACATCTTCATGATATACGAAACAAATATAGTGATAAATCATTTCTTTTAGGTAGAATAATAAACCGCTTCTCCAAAGACATAGGAGCAGTTGATGAATTGCTACCTAAGGCTATGACCTTTGCATTGAAGATATACCTGAATGCTATTGGAATATTGGTGCTGGTTGCGATCACTTTACCATGGACGACCGTGATTGCGATATTGATGCTTGTGTTTTATCATACTGTTTTAGCAGTTTACTTAAAATCCGCCAGGGCCATCAAACGAATTGAGACCAATGGTAAGTTTTTCTGCTACGATCAATTCGGGAATCAAACGCCACTAAGTCCAAACGATAAAACAGTGGTTTAAAAAACAATTCGACAAAATTCAAATCCAGATTAACAGACGCTATGTTTTTTAATTTAATCATACAAAATACATTTAATAATATTAGGCATCTTTAGTTACAATCATTTGCAAGACCCGTTAGAACCATTTGCGATGAGGCGCTAAACCAAATTGGTAAAAGGAGGGGGGGGGGGGGGGGGTACCACACTAAACATTGCCTCGCATAATCAAAATAAAAATGTATTTTAAAACAACATTACAAACGTATTTTTTTTCAATACGAATAGTTTTATAAAGGTGTATTTTATGTAACTATTCGTATTTCTTGAGTCATACACAGACAATTAATAATGAAAAAAAAATACTGTATTGATTTTAAGATTCCGAGTTTTAAAATATTTACCAATACCTATCCCTGTGTCAATTTATAAGTCAATAAGTTGATGATTAACATTTCACATAGACTTTTCAACGTTTGCATCGAGAGGATTACTATCCTTGTTCTCGACGTCGGTCACGTGCTTTTTTAAATCTTTAAGTTTTCTTTACCTTTGCTTTGATTTTTAAGGTCAAATATACGTAAAATTCGGTAAGCTTTGGAGTTATACTTACCTCCTTGAGAGAATTCTTCAAGAAATTGTGTTTTATTTATGTAGTCTCTACGGTGTAGCTATTTTTCTTTTTTTTTTCATTTAGTTGTTTAGGCAGTATTTAAATCCCTGTCTCAAACACAAATCAGTAATATAAGGAGGGGTTTTAACCTTGTCAGTCTATCACTTGAACCCCTAAATAGTTAACATGATATTTGGTATGCCATAAGATTGCCGTTGTTACGATTCCTAGTTATCGTTGTTGATGTTTCTCTCTCGTTTTTACGGTTGCGTCACTTCCGGACTTTCCCGGCAAGTAGCCAAGGACTTATGGAAGGATTATGAGCGTGATATGCCTTCAGGTAGGAGGTTAACCTGACTGAAAGAGATAGTCGAAGACGAGTGCCGATAGTGAGAATGCAACGTTTCAACAAGGCATCTGTGTACCAAATTTTAGGTCTCTAAGTCCAATATGTCGAGATTGAAATAGTTGTTTGACTTGTGCGCCCGATTTCACCCCCAATCTTTTCAACCCTTGACATGACCAAATAATGCCTGCATTCCAAATTTCAGCTTAATCGGATGAAACGTTTGGGGGCTACCGTGGAGGAATACACACACAGTCACACACACACACACACACACACACACACAGACGGACTTCAACTTTAAAATGGTCCTTAACTTTTCAGACGGGCTCAAAATGGCTATTTCCGACTTCATCTCGATTTCTTTTAGCGCGTTCACAATACTGTCCGCCATCGTCAATTGGTGGGTCGGGAAACTAAAAGAGTAAAAATGATAAAGCCGCAAAAAATCAACTAAGTCCTTGTTTGCCGAAATTTGACAATAAAACTAGTCACTTTTGTCATGTTTTAAATTTACTTAGAGTGTTGTTTAAGAGGCCGTGGCGGCCGTGGCGGCCAAAAGCTATATGAATCATAATTTTGTGGCCTAGTTTAAAGAGAACATGAAAAAGAATTTTAATACAATTATTCCGAATTTTAGGAACCCGATCCTTAAGCTATCATTTCGCCAAAACGAAATTGGTTATTTCCATATTAATTGTAAATTATTTTATTCTGTTACTGTTTTCCAAAAAAATAAAAACGAGCGTGATTTGTCTTCAGTTTTTGAAAAACCTAGAGATGATTCTCAATATTAAAAATACCATTTACACCAGCGTATGGTGTATTTGCATAGTATCAAGACAGTTTTTGGAACATCCGTACAAAAAATATAAGAAAAAAATGTTTGAAATTACGTAATTTCCAGAAATGTTATGACCAAACAATATTTTTTTTCTATTTATTAAAGATACTTTTGAGTGATATAAAAAATAACACAATGATCTTAAGTTATTTTGTTATTGTAATCTAATTTTTACCTTATAAAAACTAATCATTGGATAATTTATTATATTATAATTACAAAGCCAAATCGACTATATTAGACGACGCGCGAAGCCGAAATCGTCATTAGTAATTGACCACTACCAACGGTGGGACGTATTCCCTTGTCGCCGCGGTATACCTATACATCTTTATGTATATATCGAAAACGCGCGGGCGCGTGGCATTGCAAAAATACCTAAATTTTTAGTCGCGTCAACTCGGAAGGGAGCCTTAACTCTTTAGCTCTGAAATAAATGATTTGTTTACTTTATGTATAGATTATTATGATCCCTAAAAGAAGTCTTTTTGAACATTTTTACCAAATCTCGTCTATGAATTTCTCACTATGTAGATACATATTTGGGTGTAAGTGATTGTTTAATTCGTACCTTTGTTTCTTAGCTTATTCGTACACGTTTTATAACATAATCATTAAAAAGCATGCTAATTCTACCCTCACGGGAAGTACCTTTAGCCTGTCACTGGGCCTTAATCAAGAAAACACGTTCCCTCTGTTACAGTAAGAAAACTTAAAATTATTTCAGCTTTTGTTTCAGGTGCTTAAATTATATTTATAAAATATTTATCCTTTTTTTTTTAACAGCCAAGAGCCCAGTGTTCTCCCATCTCAACTCAACTCTCAGGGGTATTACTACAGTAAGATGCACACATTCTCAGAATACTTTCATTGAGGAGTTTGATTCTCTGCAGGTAAAGTTACTTTATTCAAGTTTTAGGTACTTTTAAGAACAACCTAGCCACCGAACAGTATTTTGAATAAGTTTGATTTTAATACCCACAGTACCTACCCTATACTATCTAGAGCAAGTACATTGGAGATGGAACTCCAATTGGAATTTTTCGTTTAACATCCAAAGTTTCATAGAGAATATTATATCCAAGAGAAAGCCTTTGACAAAATTCAATACACAAAATTGATAGAGATTTTGAAATCAAAAGGCTTAGACTCGAGTGAATTATCAAGAATTTGTATTGGGACCAACATGCTGCAGTTAGAGTGGAAAACGAAACAACTGTACCAACTAAAATACAAAGATGACAAGGCTGTATATTAGCTTCACTTTTATCTATACTAATATTATTAAGAGGTAAAGTTTGTGAGGATGTAGGAATTAATCTCTGGATCTATTAAACCGATTTTGAAAATTTATTTACGAATAGAAAGCCACGTTATTTGTGAGTGTCATAGGCTATATATTAATCCGAAAAATGAAAAGACTTTTTCGTGGTAGTCGGATTTCCAAAGTAAGTCTGAAAAAAGGTCGAACGAAAACGTTTCTAACGAACGCTGCCTTAACGATGAGAGATATGCGATTAAGTTCTAGAGAAAAATTGTAGAGCTTGATAATGCCTACAAAAAAGTCAGCGACAGCATATGTCTAACTTTTATATTTAAGTATTATAACAAACAGTAGTACCTATTTTATAATTTAAATCATTTAAATAATTTAAATCATTAGGTCATGTTTATTGGTCATATTATCAACACTTATGAATTATTATCAAAATAAGTAAATTTATCGTCTCAAGTGTTCAAAACAAAAGACTTTTCCCTTTTACTGCATATATACAAATAGTTAAAGAGATAATACGACATAGGTATGTAAAAATATAACCCATCTTTTGGCAGTCAGGAAATAAATCATAGCACTCAGTACTAACCAAACCACACTCATAATTTTATCACAAATAAACAGTTTTATCGTCCAACGAAGCGGGCACGGGTCAGCTAGTTTAATATATATGCAGAAGATATTTTCCAGAAATTGGCAGCTATCTGTCACACGGACATTGTTGTCAATGGTATTAACAACATTACAACAAACTGTACCCTGACTACACGGCACTGATCTCTGACAGTCTCTACAAGAGCTCTTCGATAATGTTAGCGAATTAAGTAAATATATGGGCCTGAGCATCAATGTTGCAAAAACCAAGTACTTACTGATCTCTATAAAGCCGCAACAACGTAACTCCAAGCTCTATGTAGGGACAGAATTGGCGGAAAAGGTCAGTAAGTTCAAGTATTTTGGAAGTTGGATAAATGAGAATGGGGACCATGCTCAAGAAATAAATGTCCGTATTGAAATGTCTCGCTCAACTTTTTTCAAAATGAGCAAAGTTTTGTGTGATAGAGATCTAAGTCTCGACCTAAGGCTACGTATAACTCACTCATACATTGTCTCTGTCCTACAATTTGGCGTAGAAGCACGGACTCTCACTCAAAACACGACGAAAAAGTTGGAGGATTTCGAAATGTTGATATACGCCGTATCTTGAAAATCTCATGGCGTGACAGTCACTAATATTGAAGTACTGAGCCGAAGAAGAAGGAACTTCTGAACACCATCAAAAACAGGAAGATGTCGTACTTTGGTCACGTGATGAGGAATGATAAATACAAATTGCTCCACCTCACTATCCAAGGCGAGATCGCTGGGAAGAGAAGCGCCGGCAGGAGGCGGCATTCGTAGCTAAGGAAGCCAATCTGGTTTGGCTGCAGTACCACCTCTCTGTTCAGAGCAGCAGCCTCTAAAGTGAAGATAGCTATGATGTTGTCTAACCTCTAATAGGAGTTGAACTCGAAGAAAAAGAAGAATTCCAAGGGACCAAGGCTGGTTATATGTATATTCAGGTATTAAGTGGGGAAGTAGAATGTTTTGGGCCTAATATAAAAAGGCAATGTTTTTATTAAAACCTCAATTTTTATTTTTCAACTTAATCCACTCGAACCTCAACACACTTATCATATCGTTTCTTTAATGCTTCGATCCCATGAAAATAACAACTTAGTTCTTTGCCATCAACGTACTTGGAGTGTGGACCTCATCAACGGCGGTGTGGACCTCTCTATGGGACGGAATGACTTGTCTTTAATCTTTTAGATTTAGAAAGAGGAAACAGTCGCTGGGGGCTATGTCTGGTGAATACGATGGGTTTGCGATTTGTAAATCGGTGCGTAGTCTTGTGAAAAGGCTACGCCACGGCGGATGACTCCAGGTCTTTGCTCAAGGACGGCGTCACGTATTTTTTAAACGTAAGTCAGTGTTTATTTAGGCCTGTGATCGTGGTTCTATTCGGCAATTAAATAATTAGCATTATTTCCTCAGCAACCCAACAAACGGAGGCATGGTTTTGCCGCCATTGGGTGCAGCCTTAAATTTAAGATGTGCTCGACTTCCACTTAATGCTTCGCTGTTTGGTCTTGGGATCTTATTGTTGTATCAATATCTCATGGAATATTATAATAATGTAATCCATATACAGAATGACCCAACTATTTTATCCGCTTTATATTCCTGTTGGTATTATTTTAATTTTGGTTTTGGTTTTACAGTAATAACCACATTTCTAGCGTATTACGTATTTGCTGCACTTGATATTAATAGTAATTAACATTGACATTTTAATGGTTTTTTATTTTTATTTTAGGATAATCACTCTTCTGCATGGCTTCAATACCTCTATAGCTCAAGCACTTTAGGATTCTGGTTGGACGCATCGGTGGCGGGTTATTTGCTGGTCGTGTCCATGATTTTTCTTCTGTCTGAAAGTAAGATTAAACATTCTGTCTATTTCTTGAATGACTCAATGATATTTTAATTGCACATTTTTAAATATACATATTATATTTAAAATATTATTATTATAATATTTACGATCGATGAAAAATATTGAAAGATTATGCAAAACCTAACAAGAATCTCACAAATAAAAAAGATACGTATAAATAAAATACAAACGGTGCTGCCATGGAATTCTCCGACCGAAGTCGGGCCCATCATATAGGCCCGACTTCGGTCGGAGACTTCTGGGGGCGACTTCTGGGGGCTGAGCAGTGGATTCCGGACTAACGACCGGCTATGGTAGGTTTAGGACAGGCGTCTTGCCACATGTGAGCATTCACCTTACCACCCATTCACTCCCCCTTCAAAGCCATAGAATTTGAAATGCGGAAATCATGGTTTTAGATAATTTTTCTAAGAAGGAGTTGATTATTTTCATGGAGAGACCAAGATCTTTTAAAAGGTGAAACAGAGATTTAGCTGGCAGGCCACGAGCGCCAACTTCCACCGCGTGAAGGTGATCAGTGAAGCCGTTCCGGGTGACGGCATTTGCGAGATCATGGTATTTATTTAATTTATACTTTTGGGATATTTGATTCCCATGGAACAGTTAATTCTACGATAAGGGCCATCTTCCAAGGTAGAGAGTAAAGAGTTATATCTGGACGCAGGGCTGTGCATCCGAAACTTTCAGGGAATTTATACTGCTTAGAGACCGAATCGACCTCCAGAATCCAATCTGATGCTTTCTCGATTATTGAGAAAGGTTTGGTAGTGAAATGTTTTTTGCTTTTAGAGCCATCCCGCACAAACTGTATTGGGAGTTTGGAGGGTACTGTCAAACACTTGTTGGCACGAGCCACTGAGAGGCAAATTTCCTCGCGAATAACAGCATTATACTAAGTCAATAATTACTCGAAATATACTTAATCTCGATTAGATTTAGCATTTTTTGAATATTTAATAGTTTGGTATAAAAGGTATGGTTTAATAAGTTTTGTGATGAATGTAATTATTTTGTTGGAAGAATGCGAAACGAAACCTTATCCCGAATAAAGAAATTTTAACCGTAAATTTATTTTTTTTTGCACGTACATCAAGAAAATAATTGTACGCTCGTTGCTATGAACTCATCAAAGAACATATTCAAGTAAACGGGACTCGAGTCGACGTTACCAGAAATAAAGTTACCTCAGCAGCTTGGATAATGAAGAATGGGATATTTTTTTAAATTATTTTATTATTTGTTGTAGGTCTGTATGAGCCTTGTAACACTGCGACCATTGCTGATCTATTGTGTTCGCCACCTACTATAGTTCTGCGCTAAGCCTTGTGCTATTTAAGAACCGCAACAGGCTTTTGGCGCCAGATTGTTTTACCTCCTCAGGTTAAATGTAATGACCACCCAAGTGGATGTATTTTTTACGCATCAGCGGGCCACACTCGCACATGAGGTGCAGAGGAGTTTCCTCTGCCCCTTCACAAAACCTGCACATTTTTATGTCTTGGAGCTTGAGGTTTTACATGTGTTTGTTAAGGCCACAATGCCCCGTGAGCGCCCTCACCAGTACACGTAGATTGTTCCTATTTAGCGATAAGGCCTCACCGTCTTAGGGTCGTAAGCCTTAATTAGCGCTTTGGATTGATTCAACCCTGGCGTGTTTTCCTGGTTGACGGATTGTTTTAAACATATTTGTTTGAGCATTAGGTTTGCAAGGCTTTTTGGTACGCCACAGCAAGGTGCAGGGCCGTATAACGTTCCTTTTGCTCCCGTCTTAGCAAGTTCGTCGGCTTTTTCATTTCCCTCGATTCCTCCATGGCCGGGAACCCATCTTAGAATTACCCTGTTCTTTTCGCCCAGGGAATTCAGTAGTGATAACCAGTTTTGCACTAGCTTTGTATTAATAGTATTCGAGGCTAGTGCCATAAGAGCTGCCTTGCTATCCGAGTGGATATAAAGACGGTGGTTGGCGTAGTCCTTATGGAGATTGATATCCGCACATTCAAAATGGCGAATAACACAAGTTAAAAGCGCATTCGCGAAAATGAGAAAGGTTGTCACCTGCAAGGGCCTTTAGATATCTTTAAGAAGTGGCATGGAATAGATCCTGACGGAATCAACTATGTGGCATGGAATAGATCCTGACGGAATCCTCACGTAATAAGATTCAGGCGTTTGAATTACTAGGTATATCGAATGATGCCTAAGATTTCGTGGACTGACAAAGTTCTAAACGATTTAGTACTTTAAATAATAGGGAAAGAATTTGAAAGACGATTAAAATTCGGAAATTCAAGTACTGCGGCTGCCCCGTCATGAGAGGCAGCAAATATGACCTTCTGCAACTTATTGTCTAGGGCAACATACAAAGATGGAGAGGCCCAGGAAGGTGCCGAATTTCTTGGCTGATGAATTTAAGAAAATGGTTTTGAAGGAAGTCAAAGTCCTTGTTCCGGGCAGCGGCATCTCTAGTTCAGATTGCTATGAGACACATTAAGAAAAATAATAAAACAACTATAATACAACTATAATATTTTAACATTATTATAAAATTAAGTAGCAACCAATTATCAGGATGTTGATTCTGTATAATATTGAAAAAATATTTTTTTGCTTTTTGTGTATTAGGCTTAGCAACGCTGGCTGGTAATGTCGGACTAGCCATATCACAAACCATCTCACTAAGTGGAGCTCTACCATATGGCATACAGCAGACAGCTGAAATGATCAACCAGATGACCAGCGTTGAGAGAGTGCTGCAGTACACCAATATAGAGAAAGAAGAAGAAAACATAAAGAAAGGTCTGGTGTTTTTCTTTCATATAAGTATATTCAATTTTTGGACGAATACTATTCATTATCTATGGTATGAATAAATGATTGAATTGTGCCCCCGCGGCCGAGAGTCCTCCTGAGACGATACATTGAATATATCAGGGAGCTATTATTAAGTTTAAAAAGTACCTGTTTTAAGGAATGAAGAAAAGGTAAATCAATTCAACAGTATACTAGAAACTTAGAGCCGATATAGGAAAGAAGAAGGATGAGAATCTAGGATTGTGAGGGCGGTATTTTAAACCCTTTCCAGCGATTATTTTTGAGTGATTGACTGTCGTAATATTTTGCTACCATGACATATAGAAATATTTAAATTTTAGAGTATGTGTCTGTACTAAAACGGGCATGTGTTTTTAACGCAACAGATTCCATAAATATGTATATTACATTTTCAGATTCCAAAAAAGTAGGCAATTGGCCCTCATCTGGCGCGATTACTATGAAAAAGATGAATTTAAGCTACGCTCCAAACAAACCATATGCAATAAATGATTTGAATATTGAAATTGAAGCTGGGTGGAAGGTATGTTTCTAAAAATATAACGATTTAATTTAAATTTTTATATTAATAATTAATTACTAAATGGCGAAAAACTTGCGTATGTACATAAAAAGCTGCACAATTAAGCGAATCCTACAGCTTCAATATTCGAAATTGAAAGTCGATACGCACCATTCCGCTCCACGTACTACTTAGTAGGGGGTTGTTTATATATCGGTATATATGGTATGGAATTTCCTGGCATCACCACTGAGGAAATGAATGGGTATATCATATCATTTTTTCGTATAAAAATATACATGTCGGATATTATTAAACACGTGCTTTTAAAATCAGTTTGGAAACCTGTATGGACATTGACAGCCGATGTCCATAGCGGGATCGGTCAGGCAACAGCAACATTCGCCTCGCTCAAGTGGTGCATATGGAAGCGAACGAATATTACCATCAAAACCAAAGTACGACTATACCGAACGTTGGTTCTTCCCTATCTTCTTTATGGATCCGAAACGAGGACGTTACTAAAATCGGACCTCAAAAAGTTCGAAGTCTTCCAAATGCGATGCTTGAGGCAGATTCTCGGTGTCTCACTCCGCGACAGAATTCGAAACGAGACCATTAGAGAAAGATGCGGTCTAGTAACAACGATCGAAGAAGAAGTACAAAAACGTCGACTAGGATGGTTCGGCTATGTTTGCCGAATGAACGATAATCGCTTGCCACGTAAACTTCTTTGGCGAGACCGTCCGACAGAATGGAGAATTCAGCGATCGGCACCGAAGAAAACCTGGCTAAATAACATCAAAGACGACCTTGAGAATCAACGATTATCGACTAGGGATGCTCGAGACGTGGCAAAAAATCGTCAAGAATGGAAGCGAATAGTGAATGGAGTACGAGAATCAGCGACCCTGAGAGCAGTGTATTGGCTGCGAGGGCGACCCCCTCCCCAATCGCCGGCTACGGAATAAATAATAATAATAAAATATGTATGTACCTTTACAAAGCATTTTTTCGATCTCTATCTTAATAGGATATCATATCATATCGTTTAGTTCGTATAAAAAATAAACATATTAGACATAAAAAAAACACATGTTTTTAAAATCAGTTTGGAAACCTTTCATTAATATGTATGTACCTTTACAAAGCATTTTTTCGAATTTTATCTTAATAATGTTGTATTGAACCAATTGTTCGAAGAAAAATCTTGCAATTATTAATAGGTCTTTTTAATAATAAATACTGCCTGAACACATAATATACATATACCCTTTCCGCCCTAGATGGCTTGCAAGGATCTTGCAAACATAGAAAGAAACAATGTAATTATCTAATATCTACTTATATTCATTTAGTCACAGAGCTAACCTGTTTATTTGAGAGCTAATGGGCCACGAAGACACATTCTGTTCAGGGTTGGTCACACTCACGGGTCAACACCCATCCGGCGACCTCCACGCATGAAGTGCGAGCCCGGGTAGGACTCTGGCCTTAGGGCTAGTTTCCACTAGGAATCAACCTTCTGGCGCTCCTCGACGGTCTGCGCACCGTGCGGCGTATGCCAATCGATTGTGCACTCTGACTAACAGTCGGGGGAGTCTGGAAGCAGTACTGTTTCCTATAGAGCGGGGGTGGTTGCGAACCTTACGGCGACTGCTCTTGAAACGACCATCGACTACCCGATCCTGGGTGAACAGCCGGGCAAAAAGGATGCCGTGGTACGCGATAGATTCGGTATACACCGTTTCACCGCATCGTAAGGGATAGGACCGCGCAAGCGACCTCGAACTCGTAACCAATCGAGAGACCGGAGTAATCTGGTCGCAATTCGAATTAAGGGCGTGAGTGTAAGCCCGCTGGGTTATCTCGCGGATAAGGCGTTGGCCTCTTACGGGCATGTGGCGGAGTTTGACGGTGGACTGTTTTGTCCAAGTCTTCTGCGCTCGCTTCACGGGAGATAGAACGAATAATCGTTTTAACTTCCTGAGGTGTCGGGTTCGCCCGTTGTAGTTGACAACACTATATGTTTTCTGGTCATTGTTGCATTTTTATTCATTTTATTCATTTAGGATTTTAATTGATATATCTTAATGTAAATAATACATATAACGAAATATTAATATTATCAAGTAGAGGGCTAAAATTTTTATCCATCAGTTGATCCTGTGTATGGTGATCACTGAGGGCTGTCACGTGATCACGTGAGGTCACGTCACGTGGAGACATAATGTAATTGCTGTATTTGTATAGTACGAAAGTAAATCTCCAATAAGTTACATTATATTTCTTGTTTTATTTCATTAAACAATATTTATGCTTTTGCTCTTTTTAGGTCGGCATAGTTGGAAGAACGGGAGCTGGAAAAACATCCCTTATTTCAGCACTCTTTAGACTAGCCAAAGTTGATGGTACAATTACCATAGATGGAGTTGATACGAGCACTTTATCCTTGAATGTAAAGTATGGTTGTTTAGGAAACTATGACGAATAATTAAAATCATCAGTCTCTGAGTTTCGTTATATTTTTCAGGATTTACGTTCTCATATATCTATAATACCCCAAGAACCAGTGCTCTTCTCGGCTACAGTCAGATACAATTTGGACCCTTTTCACTATTATGACGATTCGCAACTTTGGGAAGCGCTAGAAGCGGTAAGTCCAGTCATTAAAAGTGCCATTTCGGGGGAATCCAATAGTGGGGCGCCTTGTATCATTACTGCTATTTTCAGCAAAAAAAATATTTCTTCCTGCTAACGGGTCCGCCAAATAACTTTTTTTTTTAAAATGCTATAAAAAAAAAACTACTGAATATTTTTTCAAATTTCTTTTTTTATTTGAAAGTACAATCCCTCCGGTTAATGGTGGAAAATAATTTCATTCAAATGGCTGCCTCGGCTGGCCATGCAGTAGCCTACACGATGGGTCCAATTTTTAAGTACATTATCGATTGTGTGCAGCTGTATTTCACCAATGGCTTCACGAATATTGTCCTTTAAAGCGTCAATTGTCTCTGGTTTGTCGGCGTAACACTTATCTTTGACGGCACCCCACAAAAAGTAGTCCAACGGTGTCAAATCGCAGCTCCGAGGTGGCCAAACGACATCAGCTCTGCGGCTGATAATGCGATTTTCAAAAACAGGGCGCAAAACATCAAGTGTAGCGTTGGCTGTGTGGCACGTAGCGCCGTCCTGTTGAAACCAAATGTTGCCAATATCCTCCTCTTCAATTTCTGTGAACAAAAATTCGTTCAACATGGCCCGATAACGATCGCCATTGACGGTAACGGCCACTCCTTGCTCATTTTCGAAGAAAAATGGCCCAATTATGCCTCTGGACCAAAATCCGCACCAAACAGTGACTCGTTTTGGGTTCACCGGCTTTTCAATGAATGCGTGCGGGTTTTCTGTGCCCCAAATGCGACAATTCTGCTTGTTTACATACCCGCCAAGATGGAAATGAGCTTCATCTGAAAAGATGATTTTTTTGGCAAAATCCGCATCTTCTGCAAGTCGATCGCAGGCCCACTTAGCGAAGCGAAAACGCATTGGATGGTCAGTTGGCTTCAACTCCTGAACCAATTGGACTTTGTACGGCGTCATACCAAGGTCTTTACGCAAAATTCGTCTCAATAATGTCTGCGAAATGTCCAATTGTTGAGAACGACGGTGAACTGATGTTAATGGCGATTCACGCACACTTTCGGCCATAGCAGCAATATTCTCGGGTGTACGCACTGTTTTTGGCTTTTCACGCGTTGGTTTATCGATGAGGATGCCAGTTTCTTTCACTTTTTTCACAAGGTGACGAACATACGGAGCTTACGGTGCTTCTCTTCTTCCAAAATCCGTACGCAATTTTCGCACACATTCTGCAACATTACCATGATTTTCAAAGTAATGTCGCAAGATTTCCCAGCGTTGTTCAAGCGTATACACAACCATATTCGTTCAGCGGTAGGATAAAACTAATTATCTGTCAAATCAGACATGAGGTAAGTGTTGCCATACACGAAATAAGCACTAGTTGAATAAAAAACGTTACATAGCGGACCCTGTATTAAACACTTTTTAACGCTTTCTGTAGATTCTATAGATCAATCATTAAAATGAAATATAGTGGATGTCCAAATACAACCAACATTTGTAAAAAAGTTTTTTTTCTGCAATTGGAAAACTACTGACTGCAAAATTTTGAAATATTAGTCAGTTGATTCTTCGACCTTGGCTTCAAGATACAAATTGAAAAAACCTGTAAGTTATCGTTTAAACTTCGAGAAATTAGATGTGCAAAATGTTGCTTTGATGGAATTGACTTTTATTTTAAAAATATATTAAAACAACATTATTTAATATATAATAATCACCATTAATATTTATAATCTTTTTCCATTTATCGGGTAGTTTACCGACGCCTTCGTGACATATCTTGAGTAGTTTTGAATCAAATCAGTCAGCAAGCCTTTTCGGATGTCTTCATTTTTTAATAAAATGTTGTCCAATTAATTCTCCCCACATAGATCTACATAAGTAGCAATATGATGATGTCTAGTGCGGAGAATAAGTTGCATGCATGTGATATTTCTAGCTCTAAGGGAAGTTGGTTTACTTTGTGGTCAAAACTGAATGTGGAAGAGCGTTATCTTGAAACAAAGTCACTTTGCGAGTGCGAGTTTGAATCACTCATATCGATTGGCTAGGCTCATCGATTGATCACACTAAGCTGTGATTCTTGCACTAGCTCGTAATAAATTACCCCTTTCAAATCCCATTAAATATAGAGCATTACCTTATGGTTATGAATGATGTGTATTGCAGTTGACGTGGATGATTATCCTGGCCAAACCCATGATTTTTCTTCGCTTACGATTATCGTATACTATCCATTTTTATCGCACGTCACAATTTGACAACGAAAATCACTTTTTTGAAAGCTATTTAACAAAGAAATGGCGTTATCATATCGTCTACCTTTTCCTCGGCAGTACTCAATGAACAAATCATCCTTATTTATGTATTTTTCCCAATGCATGAAACCAAACGAAGGATGCAGCCTAGTTAGGTTAAGACTTTGTATATTGAATCTACTCAAAATTTGAACTCAATAAAATAATTTGTGATTTGAAACTGAAATTATGGATGCGTCACTCCTAGTTGATCGGCAAGTTTTTATTGAGTTTGTGCCCTGCTTTCACCAACAAGGCTTAAAGTTCTTCGTCCAGCACTTTACGTCAAATCAAATCAAATCACATTTATTGTCTTCAAAAACTTTTACATAGTTGTTTAGACAATGTTAAAATAACTTTAAAATGGATCCTAAATATTTCATAAGAGACTCAACACACAATTGATAATAGTTGTATTATCCACTTAAAACTACAGTTTGAGTTGTCATAAAATATAATATTTAATGGTCCTACAAATAAGAAACACAATTGATTATCGTAGACAATTAGAAATAATAATAATAATATAATTTAAAAAAAATGGTACAAATGTCAAGTTAAATAAATAAAATCGAGATGGAAATTGTCAGTCATCTAATTATAATTCCTTGATGTTATACAATTATCTGTCAATAAGGTAGCCTTTTAATTTCGATTTAAACTGAGCGATAAAACGTTCACGTTAATGGACGATTTTTATAGCCTAATATAGATAGAGGATAAAAGCTAATACCTTATTTATCTATTTTTTAAATGTACAGTCTGTGCTATAATAAAAACAAAAACAAATTCATTTATTTTCTTTAGGTCGAATTAAAAGATGACATATCATCACTAGATTTTAAAGTCCTTCAAGGCGGCTCAAATTTCTCAATGGGTCAGAGGCAACTTGTATGCCTAGCGAGAGCTATACTCAAGAAAAACAAAATCTTGGTTCTGGATGAAGCAACTGCGAATGTCGATCCCAAGTAAGTAGGCAATTTATTTGTTAATTTTGAAAATATTAGGTACTTTTGCTATATTATAGGTATTAGGCTCGATTGCGTTTCTCTTGAACAAAAATCGGAAATTAGTTCATGTGAACGAGACAGAGCAGTACGTCAGAGTGGAATGTGAAATGAACGGTTGACACTTTTCTGTATTAAATCTATCCACCGAAGATTAATCAGCTTAATCTAACACTGCATGAAATGTGTTCAAACTTATTTGGGCGTCTATCAGTTCGAAAGGTAGTTTTAGTGCGGGAAAATCGACGATAGTTCATTTCATATTTCGTTCTAACGTATTGTTCTGTCTCGTTCGGTTGAACTAAGCTCCTATTTTAGTTCACGAAGAAACGCAATCGGGAAAATTATATACTAATGCCTATATAAACGATCTCTTACTCAGTATGGTTTTGATTAGTGAAAATAAAAAGTAATCCAATTTTTCTACTTCAAAACAGCTAATTATATTTTTTTTTTCGTTCAATTTTAGAACGGATAACCTTATCCAGAAGACAATAAGAAACAAATTTGCCGAATGTACAGTTCTCACCATAGCGCACAGACTTAACACAGTAATGGACTCCGACAGAATCCTGGTCATGTCTGCAGGAAGAGCGGTACAGTTTGGTCATCCTTATATACTTCTGAACGATCCGGATGGCGCTTTTAGCAATATGGTCAAGGAGACTGGATCGAAAATGGCATCACATCTGTACGGGATTGCTGAAAGGACATTTTGTTGTAAATTTACTGAAAGTTATAATGAAGATGAAGTAGTTTATAAATTGTAAATAAAATCAGTATTTTTATTTTTGTTGTACGATAATAATAATACATGAGATATTAAACCTAGTAAAACAACAAACCTTAATATCTGAACAGTGGACTACAAATGTCACGGATGAATTAGTCAATTATTTCTTGCTACTGTCAGCAGAGTATTCATTAGCTTCAAGCTCCTCAGTAACAGCCGTAGGCATGTGACATCCATTTTCAATGATTTCATAAGAAATTACGCTAGCACACCCGACACCCGCAGCATTTATCCAAAAATATCAAAAATATACTTACATCCAATTCAATTCTTAATATTTCATAACATTTAAAAACTAAAAACCGAAAAAAAAATACGTGTGGCACTCGGGGACTGCCGCGGTAAAGCTATTGCATAGCGTTTTTATCAACTTATGCAATTATAATTATTAAGCTATTGCATAGCTTTTATCGCGGGCCTAGGCCAGCGCGGCGACCGAATGAAGAAATTTCTTAACGACAATTAATGATTTTAAACTGATAATTACGTCTAAACGAGTACTGCTTACGATTCGAAAAAAATATATGTTAAACAAGAACATTTTCCTAATATTCTTAGCTTTGAATATTTTAGATTTTGTTTATATTACATAGTGTAATTAATTTGTGAAATTAGGTCTAACCGAACACAAAAACGACTACTACGCAAATACTATCTGGCGTATTATTATGAAACCTGCACCATTTTAAAGATAATTTAATTATCTATCTTTTTATCTACGATTTTTTTCGTATGCATTCTTTTCGTATGATTTTTTTCATGCATCATAGGCGTCACGCATTTTAATCGCGCAATATGTTAGCAATGTGGCGTCAGGAATGTATTTGTCTCTTTCCTACACATATGTGCCTTATTATGTAAGAAAGAGAACACAACTCCATCAATATAGTTTTACTTTAGAAAGTCGCCGAATGTTGACAACCAATTTGGATTGACACGATAATTTTTTTTTTTTTTTTTTTTTTATTTCAAACCAGTTGATAGGAGTTCCTACACTTAGTTAAGTCAAAAGTAATGAAAATAACAAGTATAATATTTAAATAAATACCTTTTAAGGTATAACATATGAACGTCAGTATTGCAAGGTATGAACGTTGAACATCCAAGCGCAGATTTTCTATGTAGAGGAAACAACATTTTCCAATATTTTCAATCAAAATTCTTAAGTAATTTCGTAAAATTTTCTATCTAATTTTCTATATAATTCTAAGTACTAAATAATGAAATAAATATTGGATAATTTCCCAAATTATCATACGAGAAGATATTTTAAAGAAAAAACACAAATACAAACAAATCAGTAATAATAATTATTGTCAATAGCCAATAGTTTGAAGAAGAAAAAAAAACGCAATTGTAAAATAGTCAATAATAGAAAGAATAAGGAATAATAATAGTCAAGTAGGTCAATAGAGCTGCCAAAAATTGATGTTGTCGAAATCCTCAATGCTATAAATGGGGTATTTAGTCAAAATACCCTGTACCTTTTTCTTAAATTGAACCTCCCCAAGGCCCCTGATGTGTAATGGAAGTTTGTTGTAGAATAAGTAAGATTGGCAGAGAAAGCTATTCCGAACCTTACTCAGACGCACCTTAAAATAAAATTGTGTCAACCCAACGAACACAGAATCTATGTTAATTGCTTCATATATTTCAACAGCTGTATTTTTCAATTGACCTTGTTAATAATCCGCCAAGAGCGATAACACAGAATATATGTATCTCTTTCACCTACCCACGTCATTATTGCTAGAAAGAGAAATACAGGAAATTAACATGCTAGAAACTAAATGATTAAAAAAAAATATTATTCATTTCAGACGAATGCCATGGTTGTAGTAATCGTCATTTTCAAATTATGCATTGCGAAAGAAAACAGTCACTGCTTATTATGACATTTAGCTCTCATTGCACGTGGCTTGCAGAGTGAATATATCCACGATATAAGTCGTTCGACCCCAGGTCAGAATACCATATCGCGAATGCGACTCGATAAAAGCACAATAAACATAATAATATTTATAATATATAATTATTCTAGTTTTTTCTTCAACCTTGGATTTTGATCTTTGATAGTTGCATTTTTTATTCATTTTTATTTTATTTGGAAAACAAACAGCATTAACTAGTAACAATCACAAATGATACAAAATAATACTATGACTAAACAAATGTTTACTGTTTCCATCGTTAAATTTCCGTTAATTACACATATTTGGGGGTCGATAAAAGGGACTAACGATTGGCTTTTTTAATCATATGTATTTCAAACACTGCAGTCTTCGGGCAATACCTACATTAGTATTGAGGATTATTATTTTATTACTTGAATGAAAAGAGAAAAAACAAAAAATAAAAATGAAAGCGAAAATGCAAGTAATGCGATACAAACATATGTAAATATGTGAGATTTTAAATCAAATTTACATAGAAACGAAAAGAAGCATAAAATAAGGAATAATAAAAGAAAAATATATTATAAAACTGTTCATGCAAATAATAACACATTCGATAAGAGAGAGAGGGACCAAGGACGGAAAGGATTTTCTAATGGTTTTCTTGGAGTGTTTTATAAGGAATGCGAAAATATCAACGTACCCGAACCTATTTGTTCAAAATTAAATAAATATATATATATATATATATATACATTCTCAAAATTTTAAAACATATAACATCAGTAGAGACTCGCCTAACAACATATTATGGCTACGTATATCCGCATCTAAAATACGGCATTATAATTTGGGCAACTCAACAGAAGTCCAACGAATATTCAAAATACAGAAGTCCTGTGTTCGACTTCTAAACGGAGTAGCGCCAGACACTCCCTGCAAGCCGCTCTTCGTTAGCATGTCTATGTTGACTGTGCCCTCTCTGTATATACTGGAATGTTGTGAATTCATTAAAAATAATCCCGATATCTACTCCTTACATCTCTTATGTACATTCAAGGGCTACGAGGAATAGAAACCTCATAAATTGTCCTTCAGTGATGACAGAAATGTGTAAAAAGGGACCTGAGTTCTGTTGTGTTAAATATTTTAACGCTATTCCACAAAACATCAAATCAATGCAACAACCAGGATTCAAAGAGACATTAAAGCACTGGCTCAAAAATATATGCTATTACAGCGTAAATGACTTTTTAAACGATAATGACAAATAAATAACATATTTTTATTGTAATTCTCGAACATTTTAAACTTTAAAACATTTATATTTAATTCTAGCTCTAAATCTGACAAACCGTAGATACCCTAATAATTCCAGATTGACATTTTAATTTAAAAACAAACTGACATTTGATTTATATATAGTAATGGAAATTTACTAAATTTGTAGATAATAGTTCTAATTATTATTTTGTTAATACCTATGTCTGAAACGTAATATTTTCGGATTTGTTTTCCTTCAACTGCGAAGTGAACATATTTAATTATAGAAGAATACATATTGTACACCTGATTGGTAAACTGTATAGCACATAATATAATAGTACCTATCCATTTTGTACGATCTACCATCAGTTCACAATAAAGAATTAGAATTAGAATTAGAATTATTATTATAGCTCTGTTAATTATGGAGTTCTTGGTATAGTTGGATTTGTATCTCTTTGTATAAAGTTGTACGGTTTCAGTGACAGTTTTGTAGTACAAAATCGCACGCTGCAAGCCTTACATCATTTTAGTTTCCACTATAATGTAAACAATATCTCGTCCCGCTCTAGTAGTAATCTCTTGAAAATATGTCACGCGTTTGACTGGCTGGGTGAACTGTAACTACCCGCAGGCTCAATGTAAGTGGAAGTAAAGCTGTCTATTTTAATGACATGCCTGCCCACTGTAAGGGCTGAAACGGTCGTTACGGGACGGCGGCTTTCAGGCACCTGCTCAGTATGGACATAACATACAATGAAGAAAAAATAAGATAAGCTCACCTAAACACCAATAGACTAGCAGTATTTCCTTTGGTGTAAGGCACTTTTAGTAGTATACACTGAGGTGGTGCATTCGGTAAAAATACTGTGCAATGATATAACTAGCTGACCCGTGCCCACTTCGTTGGGCGGTAAAACTTTTTACCTGTAATGAAATTATGAGTGTGGTTCGGTTATTACTGAGTGATATGATTTATTTCCTCACTGCCAAAAGAAGGGTTATATTTTTACTGCATATGTATGTATGTATTTGAATATCAATTTGACTATAATACCGTTATTTGTGAGTGTCTCCTTGTGAGTATCTTATTTGTGAGCGTATTATCTCTTTAACTATTTATGCAGTGAAAAGGAAATTATATTCAGTAAAAGGGAAAAGTCTATTGTTTTAAACACTTGAGACGATAAAGTTAATTATGTTGATAGGAATTCATAATTGTTGATAATATGACCAATAAACATGACCTAACGATTTAAATTATTTTTTTAATATAAAATACTACTTTTTGTGACCTAAATATAAAAGTCAGACATGTGCTGTCGCTGACTTTTTTGTAGAAATTATCAAGCTCTACAACTTTTTCCTAGAACTTAATCATATATCTCTCATCGTTAAGGCAGCGTTACATTACAATATCTTCCAGTCAACCAACATGCTGGTGTGAAAAGAAGAGTAGGCAAAAAAGTTATGGCTTAAAATTAAATTTTAAATTAGGGCATATAATATACATTGTGTGTGTATCTAAAGTAAAAAGTAAATAAATAAATAAATTTTTGAGTTGGACATATTACATATACATACATATTTTGCTATATTAACAAATAAATAAATAAATAAACTGCCAAAATAAGTTAAGGAAAGGGAGGGGATAACGGAAAGGTTAGTATTTATGGTTCATATTTATTGTGAAAGGAATTGCTTTTCAATGATTGCTTAAAAGTGAACAGCGAGCTAGCGCCTCTAATAGTTGAAGGAAGCTGATTCCACAGTCGAGATGCATGTACGGAGAAGTAGTAGGAAAAAAAGTGGTATTGTGTTTTGGGATACGTAGGATATTATTCTGACTTGAACGAAGTGGGAGACCATGACTTCCTAACCCGGTAAAAGCCTCGTTGAGGTAGGAGGGAGATGTAGGATTGTATAGGACATTGTATAGAAGTGAAAGGATATTATTATGCAAATTTCTCCGGTCTCGTATAAGAAGCCATTGCAATTTTGCTCGGTACTCGGAAGCATGGTCCTACTTCCTCAGATTGAATATGTACCTTATACAAACGTTTTGTAAGCGCTCAAGTTTATCCAGTCTGTTTTCGGTGAGATCCGGTGGGAGCTGGTGGGGAATTCTGTTGGGGAAAAGTAAGAACTATGATTCTGTAGAGTCGGTTTTATGATTCCACTGTTAGAGCGCGCGGGAGAGCCATCGCACTATGCTGCTCTTACTTATTTTTTACGAATGGCTCGAGGCAAGATAGTGTCAAGCGACAATACGGCGAAACAATCCTGGCAGATACTGTGTCCGGCAGTTACAATTTATGAAGAAGAAAATGAACATGACTTCAACGATGACTATCAGCCCTTATCTGACGACTCAATAAGCAATTCGGACACCGAAATATCAATAACTATAAGTGGCGCTCAGCATTGTTTTCCACCTAACCTCAATTTTCAGTTTTGTCGTTTAGCATCTGAGCACTGTTCTTCATACGTTTATTGGTATAATTTTGATCTTATAAGAATAAACATTCTTATCTTCGATCTTATAATTTAGAGTAAGAGAATAACATACTAGTCGAGCGAGAGCGACCAAACTTCGAAAGAAGTGTAAACTTGGGGAAATACACCTCCATATTCCAAGCGGAGGTACCTATACGCCAATATTGAATGTGCGGATATTAACCTCCAAAAGAACTAAGCCAACCACCGTATCTATATCCACTCGGATAACAAAGCAGCTCTTATGGCACTAGCCTCGAATACCATTAATTCAAAGCTAGTGCAAAACTGAATTTCACTACTGAATTCCCTGGGCGAAAAGAACAGGGTAATTCTAAGATGGGTTCCCGGCCATACAGGAATCGAGGGAAATGAAAAAGCCGACGAACTTGCTAAGACGGGAGCAAAGGGAACGTTATACGGCCCTGTACCTTGCTGTGGCGTACCAAAAAGCCTTGCAAACCTAATTCTCAAACAAATATGTTTAGAACAATCCGTCAACCACTGGAACAACACGCCAGGGTTGAATCAATCTCTAATTAAGGCCTACGACTCTAAGACGGGCCGTGAGGCCTTGTCGCTGAATAGGAACAATCTGCGCATACTGGTGAGGGCGCTCACGGGGCATTGTGGCCTGAACAAACACATGTTCAACCTCAAGCTCAGAGACATAAAAATGTGCAGGTTCTGCCAAGGAGCAGAGGAAACTCCCCAGCGCCTCATGTTCGAGTGTGGCCCGCTGATGCGTAAAAGATACACCCACTTGGGTGGTCATTACCTCCAACCTGAGGAGGTAAAACAATCTGGCGCCAAAAGCCTGCTGCGGTTCTTAAATGACACAAGGCTTACCGCAGAACTATAGTAGGTGGCGAACACAATAGATCAGCAATGGTCGCAGTGTTACAAGGCCCATAAAGACCTTAGAAAAGCCCGACTCAACAAATATATATTTTTTTTAAAACATGCTAGTCTTCATTATTCATTGATATTTCCACTCTAGAATGCGATATACCTTAAAATTTGAACAACTTTTTGGTGGAACATAGTGCCAACGGCTGGACAAAAGTAATTTACAAATCTAAATAAATACAAAAATAGCTTTAGAAACTCATCTAGCATGCAAATCGAATTGCCAGATATGAGGATTTGATCGAAACTTGAAAAATGGTGCTTTGCACTATGTTATCCCCACCTCTTCAATTCATCTACCCCACCAGAAAACAAATCGAAATTTCCCGCCTTCATTGCCACCCGCAAAATAATTATTGGAGTCAGATAAATTGTCAGGTAGCTTTTGCGAACGCACATCCTGTAACCGTGAGCGAGTACGAACAAGCGTGTCAGAATATATCTGAATCGCATGCGTTTCGAATTCTAGTATGCATTCTAGTTTTTTTTACGCTAGAAATCTAGTATTCTAGGATTAGAGTATGCAAGTGTCCGCATTTAAATGTCATCAGCGTAATTTATAATATGATTTATTAGAGCGAATGAACCGAAGTGAAAGACTTGAAAGTATAAAGGTTTATTATGGAGATCCTATGTTCCACCCCAGGATGGCGCGAATCATAATTGAATCTATAATCTGGCCGAATTTGAGGGCCATGATTTTTCAAATATTGTGGCCATTTAAATTACTTAAAAATGTAGAGCCTTATTGTCTGATTATTTTATATGGTCTTATATCTGTACTTTTAGTTTAAAATGCATAACGTAGATTTAATCTGATTATTTAACATTTTACTGACAATTTGAATATTACGATGAATAATTTTACTACGTATATTTTCGAATTACTAACTATTTCAAATATTAGGCTTTTATTTTGATTATTTATATTTATAGTTTGACAATCTACTAGTTAATTATTGACTACCTATGTATGTTCAGTAAAGAGTAGTAACGAAACTTACTACCTAACACAATTATTTTGACACGTCCAAGAGCGGTCTTTAGCCGTTAATTGGACACGACGAAAATGTAATGTAAATGTAATGTAATCGCTAAATGCAGAAAGAGCACTTTTCCTCTTCTTGGTGAAAATGACTTTTTGTTTGATTGATGCACCTAAGCAAATCTTCTGGGTGAAAACGGCACGTATTCGATTGCTCTTTGTACATTTTATGAGGACTTAGATTTTTCGTTTGGTGCAGAAAGGGCACATTTTGGCCATATGTGCCCTTTTTACAACAAACGGCATGGCGACCCATTGAAATCAGAGTGTTTCATATCAATCTGCTTGATTTTAGAAATACATGTGTATGAATTAAAATATTGGTTTTATTATTAGTCTAATCAACATTATTAGCTACATCAACACTTTTTTTTATTCAGAAAGGGCACATTGTAAAATTATTAATATTTTTTTACCTATTATCAATTATATATTTTTTGTGTCTGTTTTTATTATTCAATGAGATAAAAAAATGAGGAGATACATATTTTTTTTCATCATTTTAGGATTCAAGGTACCAGATATAATCAGTTTTTTGGCTCTCCTGTAAAGTTTAGAAACGTTAAAAATTGCCCTTTCTGTATTTAGCGATAAAATTAGTAAGTAAGTATACTAACATTGATAATTAGGGTTTAACAAAACAAAAATAAATATTCAGATTGTCGCCATGCCATACTTAAAGCAAGTATCATACTTGATCCACAGTGACTTTTAAAATAAATTCAATGGTTTTTGTCCCGTCTTTGTTTTTCTCAAATGAATGACCGAGCCTGCTGACTAGGCAGTCGCCATATCATCCGCCTAACTCCCATTTAAGTTTATTTATTACTAGATGCTGCAAAATAAATGAGATCATTGCCTCGAAATAAAAGACCCACGAAGCAGTGTTCGCGAATAATGGTTGATAAGATGAATGAATGAATTGATTAATCTTGTTGAATTAATTGATCATCTTCTTCTTTAGGTGTCTACTCCGGAGTTTGACTATCATCATAGCTATCTCAACTTTAGATGCTATTGCCCGGAACACGTAAGTTACGTTTCTTCAAATCCATTGTCTTATATTCTTCAGCCCAAAAAGTCTTCATCTTCATTGTATTTTATCCTGGACAGTAGATGGCAGAGGGTAGTATTTACTGCCTAACGTGGGCAGAGTGTTTCAAATTTCGTGTGCGTGAGCGTATGTGATACGGCCGCTATGTTATCGCCCAAGCCGTATCATGTACGGTCACTTACGAGTTATATTGAAAAACTGTCCCAAATTTTGGCAGAAGCTATCTTTGGTGATGTGATTTGTATTTAAAAAAATATAAACAACTATTACCGTGACTAATAAATGCTTGTTAATTACCGAAAATATTAACGAGGTACTTAAAATAATCGATGTTATTTTATTCGGTATCAATTCAATAAATCGACTCAAGCATTAGCGTTTGTAATAGGTTTAGTTAATAGTTTAATGAATATTTTCTTCCCAGATATGTCAGTTTTTACCGATGAAAAATTTTAAAATTTCTTGATTACGCAAGGTATCATGATACTGCAATATGTAAACGATGTGCTGATGCAAGAGGGATAGTAATCAGAATAATTTCTTAACATTTGCTAAGTCTTTCTTAGAAACCCTACTGATTGTCAGTATAATTATATTTTAACCCTTTATAGCTTCATATGACATTTCTGTAACAAACTACTAATCCCCCTAAAATCCCCCTAAATAAGGCACTAAATTCATTTAGTTCATCAACCCTACCACTTAGTATCGAGTAAAAATCATAGATAGCGTGGTAAGCGACTAATGTGAGTTTAAATCTTGCGCGTTGATGAAAGTGATAAATTAGAACTAAGGCAGGTGTTGAATGACTGATAAAAAAATATAAAAAGACTTGTCTGGTTTTCGTGGAAACCTGTAGGTAAGAATATAATTTTATCCATTCAAAATTTCGAAGCAAAAGATGGCAAGTTAGGATGTTTTAACATTTACTGGAACTGACTATGGCAAATTCTTGGTTATTATACCGAAGAGTAAGGAAGGCAAAATATCTCAAAGGCAAACAAATGTCTTCAGCAGAATTTAGACTTGAGATAGGCGAGACCTTATGCGAGCTTGGCCTGAAGCCTAACATCAAGAGTCGAAGTTCTTTAGAAGACGAAATTCAAGCCAAAAAACATAAGGGCCCTGCGCAACATGTTCCTCCATTGGCAGTAAGGCAGGACCAGGTCGATTTGGGTTAAAAAAAGGATACTTTGCAAGATTCCCAAGTGCACTGGCGTTTCACAAACCATTTGCGAAAAATGCAGTTTAGCATTATGCTATAATAAACAAAATAATTGTTTCAAATTTTTCCATACAACATAAATGTTTTTTTATACGTTTAACTCAATGTTACAGTAATGTCACATTCCATTAAATATCAAATAAATGATTAATAATAAATATTTTAGAATTTTTGAGAAATACGTGTTTTTTTATTTGCCTAAATCTATCTCATTATCAACATAATTTTTTGTTTGAAGATCTTGGGCTACAAAGGGTTAACAGCTTTTAAAGATGGATCATATATAAAAAAAATCCAAAATGCCCAATAAATGAAAAGCTGCCAGTAGTTCTGAATAATTTAAAGGATAACATACAAAAGACTATTACGTAGCAGAATAAGCCAAGATTGAACTAAATACTTAGTAAATTGATATCTAATATTGCTGTTGTTTATTAGAAATTGAATAGTGATAATTAGAATGGAGCGGCTAAATTTGGAATGGAGCGTACATAAGCTTACCAGTTCCCCAACTAATGTTGCAGAAGATTTCTTAGTACCGATTTGGTGGCCAATGATAAAAGCAAAAGCAAATTAAAAATAATTGTCTTATTATTATTACTATTAGCCATGTTTTATGGCTGATAATATTATTATCAGCCATGTTTTGAAACTTAGAAGTTAATGTGAAACCGATTACAATTTATAAAACCATTTGTAAAGTGAGTGTAATTTAATGTAAAATTATTTTACAGTGGACACACAATAAAAATATGTTATAATTACATGTTTTTACTTGCTTTATATTTTTATTATAATGAGTATTTAATCAACCAGAAAAAGGACTTATTGCGTAAAATAGTCTGCCATCTTTTACTTCAATAAAGAACAAAGTCTTCATAATAGGCTGTGTTGTCGTATCTATTTCGCAATGTATACTAGATAGCGATGTAATAACGTCTAAAGATTATTAATCTAAGCATATGAGATACAAACTTCGTTTTCAGTAAAAAATGCTTAAGTTTTTTAACGGTGTTATATGTATTTTTGGTCAATGAATCCTATTTTTAACTTGACCGCCTCACAAGATGTGAGCTAACCTTAGGAATTGCAAAAACCGCAATAAATACACTTTTTTTAGTTTTTCGCTTATAGCTCAGGGACAATACATTTCTTTGATAAGGGCTTACTTTACTTTGAAATTAAAAACAACATTTTGTGAAATTTACATCAATGCCCTAATTCTTAAAATCCCATAACTTCCGCCAGAGCGCTCTCAAAAAATATCACTTTTTGTCAGCGAAAAAATACGGCCCAAATTGAACCCTAACTGCAGCACAAATTAGAAACAAAGAGGCAACAGAAGATGCAGACACCATGATTTGTAAAACTGCCCAATACCTGCCTTCAGAACATTAAGTATTAATACTGGTTATTATATGACTTTCTAGTCATATTGATGATCATATTGATTTCTGGCAAGGATATTGACTTTCTGGTTATATTGATTGGGACAATATAACCAGTAAGTCACAGTAAAACACCAGTAAAAGTATATTTCCTGAAACGAGAGAGACCAGAGTCGCTCTACATATATACCATCCATAAACCACCATTAAAAATAGCCTGAAGGAGCATGTATTATTTGTCTATGCCATTAGATGTTGTAACTCGACGTCCGTCGTTTCCAACAAGGCAAACTTAAGTCGCTGAATACTCTTACAAGACATTCCGACCTCTCACCACCCGGTTTTACAACCCCAGAGCAACATCAGAGGGAATCACCGAGGCTGGTGAAACATTCTTGGTGGCGTTGTATTATGGGTAAAACCACATCACTAATCTAAATAAGCTGCGGTTGAAGGGCTACATTAGATCAGCCTATGAGCTGACTGATAATGTATCATCTTATCTCCCAACTGAAGTTCTGAAGCGGAGCAACACACTTTAAAGATGTTTTACCAAGTTCAACAGTGGCTGGAAACGAAGTTGTCACCCGAAGACTGGGGCTGGAGGAAGGCTACAAACTCCTTGGTTCATATTACCACCCTCAGTAGTCCAGCCCCAGATGCCCTGTTGACACTGGTAGTATGCTCATGCATGAAGGGCTGCAAGGGCAGGGCTGCACTGCACTGCGTTTTTCGCTTATTGACAATAAGTGCTAATTTTTGACCGCGCTCTAGCGGCAGTTTAAAAAATCGTAGGAATAAAGTATATGCAGAAAAAATGTAGAAAATCGAAATATAAGCGAAAATCTAAAATATGTGCAAACATTTTGCGTCTTACGCGATTCCTGAAGTTGGCTCACGTCTAGCTATGTCGCAAAGTTGAAAATCGGATTTAGCAACCAAAAATAACGTACGAAACCAAAAAAACTTCCAGAATTTTCTCCTAAGAAAGGCCCCATATGCTTAGAGTATAAGACACATTTTCTTGTCAAAAGATTTAATTGTTTAATTTATTTATCACTTTTGTGATAAATAAAATATAATATTTAACTTTTGTTTATATAACTTTTATTGTATAAATATTCAAAAGTCGACTTAATTTTGAACCATAACATCGCCATCTGTTGATAAATCTAATGAATTAAAGTGGGCAACTGAACAGGTTTCGAACATGTTTTTATGCGGAATTTAAATAGCCAGCACAGTCGTGACTCACTCTAAGATCGTAAAACAGTCGGGCCTCGAGTCTAAAAAAAAAACCATCATTATTAATTAATTCAATTTCAATTGATAACACGCAAGAATCGACGACATCGAAACAATAGAGAAATGATTGTGTTCAAAAGAGCCGTCCTGTTCCGCGCTGAGATTCATGGATTCAGTTAATATTAATTTTTGCTTTTAGTGAGACAGTGAAAGTTTTTGTGAAAATGAGCGAGAATATTGAAATTGTGGGACGTCAAAAAAGGAACAATTACTCAAATGCAAATTTTTTGTCAAAAATATTTTTTTGTTGGATGTTTCCCACTTTTATAAAGGGTACGAAAAGAGAGCTGGAATTTCAAGATTTGAGTTCAGTGGAGGCTAGGTATCAGTCGAATCTGCTGGGGGATGAACTTGAAAAGTGAGTTTTATTACATCTTTTTTATTTGCAATGTCACAAACCGATTGTTTTATTTGCATGTCAGGCTAATTAAACATTGAAAATTATAGGTTCATTTATGATGGAACATTTAAAATTGGCCCTTATTTTAATTTGTGTTTCTATTGATTCCTTTCTGAATAAAATAGTTCGATAAACACACACCTGTATCTAATTTTCCTAGATTTACTTCCGGAAAAGGATGTTGAAATATTATTTCATAAGAAAATTAAAAATCCAAAATTGACATACCTTCCTTTCATATTGACTTCAAAGTTACCAAATTTATTTACTGGACAGAACATAAAACGTATTATTAGTATATGTATTTAACGCCGCAAATTAAATTTTGAGATTCAATGTCAGATTTTCACATATATATACATATATATATATATATATATATATATATATATATATATATATATATATATATATATATATATATATATATATATATATATATATATATATATATATATATATATATATATATATATATATATATATATATATATATATATATATATATATATATATATATATATATATATATATATATATATATATATATATATATATATATATATATATATATATATATATATATATATATATATATATATATATATATATATATATATATATATATATATAATATATATATATTATATATATATATATATATATATATATATATATATATATATATATATATATATATATATATATATATATATATATATATATATATATATATATATATATA
>OX155968.1:10716099-10738599 GCA_944548615.1 Micropterix aruncella
GGGGTGGCAGATGCTGTGAGTTTTTTAGGTGGTAACACAAGGGTTATACATATATTATTATTGAGAAATCTAATGAAAAATAAACATGGTTTATTTTTGTCGGAACAACAAAAATAAACATACCTACTTTTTGAATAATAACCCAAAGGTAAGCCGGTTAAAAGCCTTTTGATTACTAGTAAACGCTCACCATTAATCCATCTATATCTAAAACTAAGTCAACATTATATCTATAGAATAGAATCACTCAATCAGATCTTAATTCAAGCGACTTAACAAATAATAATCAATTATTTATTTTAAATTCGTATAGAAAAAGAGCCAAACTGTCAACCATATTATTGGCACAAAAAAGAAATATTTTAGACACTCTCATATCCATGTTTGAGATAATCTAATAATAGAAATGCAAACACGAAAAAGACTTAGCTACATTTGCATGCCAATGAATGTGTCAATTTAAAAACTGGAAATATTTATCCAGTTCGATCAAATTTGCATTGTTGTTTCTTTTTTCTCGTTCGATTATAGGCGAAGCAATTTTTTTCAAGCAAGTAATTCCTGAATTGATTTAATATACAATGAAGACATAGAGGCAGCTACTCTTCTTCCTTTCTTGTTAATACAAGATTAACATACCATTTACCGACCAGTACCTTTCACATACCGAGATATATTTCGCATCCTCACTTATTTCGATCCAATTATTTCGATATTTCAGAATATTGCCTTTTGATTTATTGTTTCACTATATCTACGTCGCTTTTGTCGCTCCAACACTTTCCAGGAAATTTGCCAATGACTGATTTCATTTGAATATTAATTTCATAAAAAAAACGAAGGGCGCCCTCTGTCTGTCAGCGGACGAACCCTGCTGCGTTTCGATCCACATGTTGGCCCTTAGCCCAGAAATTTGGCAGACTTTAGATATTATTAGTGTATATACTTTTATATTAGATATTTCAACCAAAATTTCACAACGTGATTTTGGCGCAAGACCAAAAGTGAAGTATCTATGTAAGTCCAATATTTCGAGATCTATATATGACTAGTGCGGCCCCTTGTGGACCGATTTTAAACACAATCTTTTCAATTATATCCAAGACTAAATGATGCCTGCATACCAAATTTCATCTTAATCGAATTAAGCGATTGGGCGCTATCGTGGAGGAATACACACAGACACAGACAGACTTTAATCTGGAAATAGTCTTAGTAGTTTCAATGAGGGCTCGAAATGGATATTTCTGTCTTCATCTCGATTACTTTAGCGCCTTCACAATAACTTCCGTCCTGGTCGCTTGGTGCGCCGAGAAAGTAAAAACTAAGCAGTCGCACAATGAAAAATAAAAGTCTCACTCGGACCAAAAGTCGATAACTCTATTATTTCTAAAAATGGACTGTGGAAAATGTGCATAAATATACAGTATTATATAATATAAGGCTTTAAATAGGATGTTTTATTACACATTACCTTAATGCAATATTTGTTATTTTTTTTACTAATATTATTCTACAATATAATGGGTACTAAAACTAATAAATATTTTTTAAGTAATTGTTTATATTACAAGCAACTTTTTCTAGAAAAAAATACATTAACAAGCTTTTATTAGGTCGACCTGTATGTAACTATGTAATGGAATCTAAGGTAACTACTTTAACCATCTTCCAAGGATCGTAGCGCCATGAAAATTGGCAGCTGTATGTAGTTCTGATGACAATACAATAATATGGTACTGTCGAACTGATCTGATGATGGAGTCGGAAGATATGAACTGGAACTTCATGAACTGGAACATCGTATCATAGCTGTGTTTGGACTTGTTAGAAAAGTCTTGGAATGAACTTTGACCACGATTAGGTTTCAAGGTCTGATGATGAAGACGGAAGATAGGCACTGGCATTCCATGATGGAATATCGTATCATAGCCGTGTATATGTGAATATCGTATCATAGCCCAAAAGCGTGTTTTTAGTGGGTTTTTTTAAACTATTAATTTATTTATTATTTATAATGTATTTATTTACTTTGATAATAATACCTGTTTTCCGCTTCGATAATGTTTTGTCCTCTAGGGCATGGTTTGATGAAGAAAAAGCTGCAAAGGAAATCAAAAGGGAGCCATCATTGGGTAGAGCATTAGCGAAAGTCTTCATCCTGAGATGGATCCCAAGTGGTATTATGCAACTTATCTCTGAATCAATTTTAAGGTGAGTATCTACCTATATAACATATATTGAAAAATCATCATCATATTTATGATATCATCAGCAATATATTGTAAGATCATTAGTCATTTGTATTCTACACATTTCTATTCATACAATTTAGTATAGTTTTCATATTTTTGCTAGTGCAATAAATATTTTAAAACACCCATTCCTACTGTGCGTATTGGAGACTTAATTCATCGAAACTATTGTTGAAAACAAGTCATCCACCAGAAATATTGTATTTAATATAATTGTATTAATTTTTGCAGCGCTGTATGTTTTCTTCTTAAATATATAAATTAATTAATTAATATAACAGAGCAAACAGAAAGAAATATAGGAATAATTCAATGTTAGTTATAGGGTTTATTTATAGGCTTTTTTCTGAAAATCTTTCGGTAATCTTGGAATCGAAGAGTTGGGCAATTAATATTTTAAATAAATTGGGCACATTATAAGGCTTATTAGTTTTTCACTAAAATTCAGCCAAAAATACCTCGATCGATTTGTTGCGGCGTTCTAACTTTTGGCTGAAAATATTGCCGAACTTTGTAAGACTTATAATCATTTTGAATTATTCATCAATGAGTCGATTTATAATTTTTGTATGTGAATTTTAATTGGAAATTAAAATTTATTTTAGTCGTTTTAGGTCGTTTTTACACGACTGCCCAACAAAAAAGGAGTGTATAGTCTTCAGGGTTCATCTATGTATGTTTTCCGTTTTTTATTCCACCACAACTTCTGAACGCTTGTACCAATTTAGAAGTGTGTGCAGTATTTCAGAAACGTTATGTCATCCTTGGGTATCATAAGGTATCTTAACTCTCCATATATCAAGTAAGTAGTTGTCTAAATGTCGAAATGTCCAAATGTCAATACATTAACATAAATATATCGTATTTAGTTTCAAATTAAAGGTCTGATTGAGTACATTTCGGAAATATACATCTATCTGTATGGATAAATACATAAACTACGAATATTTTATGAAAAAATCTTATTGAAAATAATTATAAATACAATAGTTTGCTTTCTGTAACGGTAGTCTTTACAGTCTGTATTTACTTGTTATCCACATTTCTTTACATAATTTTTATAAGGTAAAACATTTATCTATTTATTCGTTATAACAATAGCAGTTAAAACATTTATAATATACCTTTTATTTTAATTATGTTATGTAATATTTATGGTGGTGTCCCACCTTATTACCAGACTGCTGGCAATAAGTGAGCGTGCAAAGCGATAAGTCAGCCGCTTGCAAATAATAGTACAGATGTTCAAATTGTAGATTAAATATTAGTTTCTGGTACAATAAATATCTGATTTCATTTAATAATGAATGGTATCGCTTACTTTAAAACTTAGTCATTGGTTATTTTACCAGCTTGCGCCACTCTATCCAACCTTCCTCTTTCTGACCAATTTCACGTCATATGTTATTCTCTGTTCTCAAGGACTTGCACGCCGTTGTTACTATCCTACCTCCTGAAGTACTGGGAGGTGTCAAATACGGATGTCATGTGGAATCAAGCTGTTATGATCGCATTAATGATGGTCATGATCGTGTTCGTTCAATCCATATTTAACCAGCATGCTGAAATGAGGAACCAGCAATTCGGCTCGAGCATACGAGTAGCATGCAGTTCACTGCTATACAGAAAGGTATTATTTTGCGTTCTATATCGAAAGATACTTAAGTCAAATAGAATGGTTATGGAATATAATAAATCAAAATACTTACAAGGTTTCTGGTGTTTTTAATATTTTACCTATGTTCCAAAGAAAATCGGTAAAAATTTAATCCTTTGCAACCATTGTAAAAGCTGTTTCTTTAGGGATCCCTTCAATAGCCTTGTCCCTAATTTTTGAAAACAAAAGCAATCGCAGTTTTCGTAACTCAAAACAGTAATGTTTATAACTAATATTTTTTTAATATTACTACTTGTTACTCATATTTTTTTATATAAAACTAACTCACATTTTTTTAAAGCACTCTATTCTAATTACACTAGAAGTAGTTTCTAATGTACTTTTAATGTATTAAGTATGATTCTATAATATTTAGGGCTATATCCATTAAAATAGTCACCACGCCCTAGAGTTCGATTATGAGTTATTGTCACTATTATCTACTACCATAACAAGATAATTCAGCCAGACTTTGCAGTAGTATTTTTTTACGGTAGAAAACTATAGTAATATAGTTAATAAAACTGTATTAACTATACTACATAGTCAATAAAACTATAATAAACAATTAAACAATTAAGTGCGTTTTTATGCCAAAAAGGAAAAAAGACAATCAGAACATATCTAAATTTAATTATATAAGAATTATTACACTAGTTATACACATTTATGGGTCCAGGTAGTTAAAGTAACAGATCTGACCTTTGACGTGATTAGAGATTTGTCTATTATAGTACTCTACAAAATTTTACGATCGAAATTGTTTAAAACTTTCACATTGCACTTACGATTTCAGATTTCGATGTTAAAAATTGAGATTTCGTTGATAAATTTTCTTACATATTAAAAACATGTTTATTTTGTTTAACAATTAAAACGTTTTTATCAAAAATATAATAATAAATAGGTTTACTGGATTTCTCGGTATAGCAAACCAAAAGGATTTTGATTCCTACAGTAGAGCATGGATATTAATAAAATAAAGAAATTCTGTGATTAGAATTTCTTTATTTTAAATTTCAGAATTGTGTAAAACTGCTGAAAGGCGAGAGTGATTCCACACGTTTTTAGAGATATTTCGTTGGTTTATATTTACTCACTGTCATCTTTCTTATGTCATTTGTCAACCATTGCTGCCGTAAATCATTGACAGTGAAAGCATATACACGTATATCACACTAATACTTCTGTTTTCAAAACTCAACCTGATTTTTTGTTCACTTTACATACTTGTAAGATGTTACCTACTAAACCTACTATTAGATACGCAGATGTTTGCCAACTAGGATTCCATTCTTCTATTTATAGATATGGATCTGGAATATGTACGTATTAATAATAATAATTCCTAATATTAATAATAATTCTTTATTGTGAACTGTAAATAGGTCGTACAAAATGGATAGGTACTATTCTATGTGCTATACAGTTTACCAAGCAGGCGAACAATATGTATCTTTCTATAATTAAATATGTTCACTTCGCAGTTGAAGGAAAACAAATCCGAAAATATTACGTTTTAGACATAAGTATTAACAAAATAATAATTAGAACCTACAAATTTAGTAAGTTTCCAATACTATATTTAAATCAAATGTCAGTTTGTTTTTAAATTAAAATTTCAATCTGGAATTATTAGGCTATCTACGGTTTGTCAGATTTAGAGCTAGAATTAAATATAAATATTTAAAGTTTAAAATGTTGGAGAATTACAATAAAAAAATTTTATATTTTTTATTTGTCATTTTCGTTTAAAAAGTCGTTCACACTGTAATAGCATTTATTTTTGAGCCAGTGCTTTAATGTCTATTTGAATCCTGGTTGTTGCATTGATTTGATGTTTTGTAGAATAGCGTTAAAATATTTAACACTATATTGGAAGGTGCCAGGTTGGTTCTTTCTGATGCCGTGCGGAAACCAAGGTTCCAATCTTACGTAGACAAGAGCGGACAAGAGAGTAGAGAAACACAAACATTAGTATTTAAACAATTTAATATCTATTGTATTAATTGTATACAGAGACGCTTACCATCGAGTTGAACTGGGTGAAGAGAGAGTGAGAGTAATTTTAATACAGGAAATATCGCAGTTTATATAGCCAACATGTTGACGTTGAAATGTTCAGAATGACGTCGGAATTGGAATTGGTATTGAATCGTGGTATTGAAGAAAACGTTTGATAAAATGATTATGGCGAAAAACGCAATACGAATTCTGGTTAATTATGTTGTTTAATGATGTCAAACCAAATTCGTGACAAAAATGTTACACGTGTTATTTCAAAAGTAGTTGCTAAATTATGCGTGTTGCTAACGGTTACATATGATATGGAAGATATGGATTATAGGTATATCTTCTTGCGGTGTCAACTACAACGGGCGAGCCCGTCACCACAGGACGTTTTAACGATTAGTCGTTCTATCGCCCTGCAGTGAACGTAGAGACTTTGGACAGTACATTCTACGTCCAGCTACGTCAACAACCCGTGAGAGTCCAACGCCTTACCGCGAGTTAGCCAGGAGTAAACCCGGCGGGCTCGAGATACTCGCGCCCTCACTTCCAATTGTGACCAGATTTCTCCGGTCTCTCGATTGGTACCGAGTTCGAGGTCGCTTGCGCGGTCCTCTCCCTTATGAAGCGGTGAAACGGAGAGCACAACCGATTGGAGCAAACCCCGCACGGTGCGCAGACCGTACAATCTTCGCGGACCAAGGCGTCCTTTGCCCGCCTCTTACCCGGGATCGGATGGCCAATGGTCAATTCCAGAGCAGTCGCCATAAGGTACGCAACCACCCCCGCTCTATAGGAAACAGTACAGTTCCCAGACTCCCCCGACTGTTAGTCGGAGAGCACAACCGATTGGAGCAAACCCCGCACGGTGCGCAGACCGTCCAGGGGCGCCAGAGGTTTGATTCCCAGGGGAGACCGGTTGACCCAGTGTCCTACCCAGGACTCGCACCCCATGCGAGGAGGCCGTCGGATGGGTGTTGACCCGTGAGTGTGACCGACCCTGGACACATGGGTCATCGTGGCCAACTCATCATGGGCCCGTTAGCCCCATTATAGGTATAGATCATGTTTATCTATTTATAGATACTCCGGATGGATACAGCAAGCCTCAACGGCGCAGTTGCTGCGAGGGCCGTCAACCTCATGGCCAATGACGTCAATAGGTTCGATTCTCTATTCAGGTATTTGCATTTTGTGTGGATCACACCTACTCAGACCATCATAGTCTGTTACTTCATGTACCAAGATATCGGTTGGCTGGCATTCATCGGGATCTTCGCCGTTATCGGACAAACTTTGCCAATACAGAGTAAGTGCAATGGTTGTAATTACTTATTTTATCAATATTGTGCATCTTGGGCAGCATTTTCAATATTATTTACCTGGGTTGTGATATTTTAGGTTTCTGGAACCTAAAAATCAGGACATGTATAATGTTGCTGATAATGATTAAATAGTAATGTCTTCTTAACGGATTTCGGGTAGGACATATGACAGTAACTAAAGTGATAAATATCGGTGTGAAGAATGCGGTTAATTTTGATCATGTCAGGACAATGCCGAAAATAATTATACCTGCTTTATAGCAACTTCTGGTCTGACTTTCGACTAGCCCATTTTAAGGTTCAGCTCCACTTTCTGTATGTCCTAGAAAGGGTACGTACACTGCCTTACGAACTGAAGTCTCTGTGTAATCACCTCACGGCTAAAATAACGATTTTCACTGTTGAGTCAGGTTCGCCCATTGCAGTTGAAAGCTCAAAGTGTCTCCACCTAGTACCATCTAATAAGACTGTGCAGCTTGGGCCAGATGGCATGCTTGTGTTTTAAAGGTCGGCCCAACTCACGGTTCTCTACTATCCTGTATCCTCCTCGAAGAAGGACTAACCTGGAAAGGCCTGTGTGAACTCTGACTGCGGCTGTAAGTCAAGTCGTGGGAACTTGGATTTGATCTGGGGAGATATATTAGATTACCCGTCAGCATTAGTGCGAAAAGCAAGCGTTTTGCGATATTTTCAATTCGTGATTACGTGTAAAGGAGTCCGCGTAGAAAAACATAGATACAATGAATAAAAAGTTTATCTTTAGCTTTCGAAATTATGCAGCCACGATAGTGAGCTAATATTGATGACCGGCTGCTGTTTTACAGTGCGAATTTGAACAATTTTGTAAACAATATTGTATCTATCTCAATTTCAGTTGTTATGAGTAGATTAGCGGCGAGATTCAGGCTTGCAGTTGCTCAAAGAACAGATGAAAGAGTGCGACTTATGACTGAAATCATTAACGGAATTGAAGTGAGTATCTCATAAATTGGAAATAAATCTTTTTTTTCCTAAGGGTATTCAAGAGCTTAAATTTCTTCATTTTGAAAACTATATATATATATATATATATATATATATATATATATATATATATATATATATATATATATATATATATATATATATATATATATATATATATATATATATATATATATATATATATATATATATATATATATATATATATATATATATATATATATATATATATATATATATATATATATATATATATATATATATATATATATATATATATATATATATATATATATATATATATATATATATATATATATATATATATATATATATATATATATTGGGGGAAAGTAAAGGTTGGGCGAAAGGCCTAACTTCGTTTGGTAGATTTAGAGGCGTCTTGAGTAGTTAATGTATGTACGATTATATTTACAGGTAATTAAAATGTATGCATGGGAAGAGCCTTTTCAAAAAGTAGTCGCTGCTAGCCGAAAGGCAGAAATAGATAACCTCACCAAGGCCGCTTACGTTCAAGGCGTTACTTATTGTTTCATGTCATTCACAGAGAGGACTTCTGTATTCATCATGGTAGTGGCTTACTATATACTAGGTCAACCTTTAACCGCTTCACTCGTAAGTATTTTTTTATTCATTCTTTTCCAAATATGTAAAGCAGCTATTGTCGCTGCCTCTTGGACTGCCTCTTGGCAGTCCAAGAGGCAGCGACACAAACATGAAAGAGTTTGGTATAAGCTGGTACTTTCAGATCAGACAGTTTTTAAGCCATAGAATGCTGGGGTAGGGTCAGTGGGTTTAGATACACACATACATATATTATAAACACATACAATCTGATGAGTTTTTATAATATGTATTCTACCGAGGTACCAATTGTTATAACTCAGCTTATTGTTTTTTAAATCATAGTCTTAACACTTTCAACCTTGTAGTTACAGTATTTTCTTAAGTCAAAAATGCTACATTTTATAATATATGAGAAACAGTTTTTGGCCTTATAACTTATCAAATTATATTTTGGTAAACTAATTATTCTGTATCGCTGTAGGATTTTAAAATAAAGCATAGAAAAAATATAAAAGGTTAGAGTTGAGATTGAGATTGATTTATTTTTCAAATTCACCCAAGTTTTAATACAGAAGCCCAGAAAGGAATTATACATAATTATATAGGTATAAATCAACACTTGATGATCTAACTTCCTAGGGTGTTATCCCTAGAACAGGTTTTCCATTGTTGATCAATCCGGGTAAATAAATAGCTGGCTGGTTTTTATTTGATGACCGTCCTAAATTATTAGTAAAAGAATTAAATTTTCATAATTACCTTATTCTTTTCAGGTATTCGTTTTGGTACCATATTTGATCCAGCTAAAATTTAGTTACTCCTTTAACCTACCTCATGCGATAATATGTTTAGCTGAGAGTGGCGTTACGCTGAAACGCTTGCAAGCTTTTATGGTGATGCGTAAGTATGCATATTTAAGGTTTATAGCTATCGACTTTTAATTTTTAAGAAAAAAATATATTTTATTTTGAGGAAATGAATACCAATGTTATGTTATGTTAATATTTTGACGCATCGCATCATTAGCCACGTGTTGTTATTACGCGTTGGGTGATGATTACTTATTATATGATTGAAATATGTCATTTCTATAAAAAGAAACATTGTCTCAGATGGAGGTTTAGTTTTGTTTATATCTCCCGCATATATATTTTTGAAATGAGTATCTAACCTTTTCTAATGAAGTTATTGTTTTTTCTTGAATAAAGTGGAGCCCGCACTCGGCCCGATTGCGTTTCATTGTGAACTAAAATAGGAAATTAGTTCAACCGAACGAGACAGAGCAATACGTTAGAACGAAATATGAAATGAACTGTCGTCGATTTTCCTTCGCCAAAACTACACGTCGAACTTACAGACGCCCGAATAAGTTTAAACATATTTCTTGCGGTCTTAGATTTAGCTGCTTTATCTTCGGTGGATCGTTTTAAGGCAGAAAAGTAACAACCGTTCATAGTCAATAGTCAATAGTCCTTTATTGGTCCAAAATTGCAAATACAGTTGGATATGTTATAATCCTTATTGTTTAAAACACAATGATCAAAATATAAATGTAACAAATAATTCCCTTTGTTTTAAATTAGTAAAAATAATACTAAAAATAAGCAAAAATCTGACAAAATAAAAGATAAATGCTCAATAATGTCATACGTAAAACGACAATAATCATAATGAATAATCAAATATTATTAATTTATTGCTACGAGGTTTACCTTTTTTTGTATTAACATAAGCATAATAGAAGTATATTAGAGATATTTTTATTTTAATAATAAATGTATGTGCACCTATATTAAAAGTATTGTAATATTTTTTCGAGGTCGTCTATCTTATAAATAGCTTGTGCAATGAGCAAGTGTTCAACACATTATACGAATATTATTTGGTTTTAAATCTAGTATTGTCATTGGCAGGTTATTAAAGAGTTTAAAAGCCAAATACACAAATGATTTTCGGATCATAGTCAAACGGACTTTGGGGAGGGCTATGTTGGCTTTGCTACGAGTGTCGTAATCATGTACGTGCATGTTAAGCCTACACTCGTGTATGTTATTTTAAACATACACTAAACAACTGAGAATGTATGCTGTTGCCATAGTAAGAACTTTGTATTACTTGAAAAGAGGCGCGCAATGTGTGTCCCTTCGTACACCGGCTATCGTCCTCATCGCCTGCTTTTGGAGGACGAATGCTCGGCTACTGTCCGTGGCATTCCCCCACACAAGGATCGCATACGACAGCCTCGGGCGGAAACATCCGTAATACACGCTCTCCCCGCTGAGGAATTATATTCTTCGAATAGCGATTACCGCAGACGACAGACTTTTACATAAATTATTGATTTGAGTTAATTTAGATTACGGTCTATGGTCTTTCCTAGAAACTTTGACTACTAGACTCACTCATTTCACTTTCCGCTCTGACGTACTGCTCTGTCTCGTTAATGCGAACTAATTTCCGATTTTAGTTCAAGAGAAACGAAATCAAGCCCAGTGGGCCCGATTGCTTTTCTTCGTGAACTAAAATTGAAATAATTTCAAGCGAACGAGATAGAACAATACGTTAAAGCTGAATATGAAACGAACGATCGTCGATTTCCCCTCTTCAAAACTACCTGACGAACTTATAGTCGTCCGAATAAGTTTGAACACATTTCGTGCGGCCTTAGATTCAGATGCTTTATTTTTGGTGGGTTATTTTAATGCAAAAAAGTGACAACCGTTCATTTACATTCCGCTCTAGCGTATTGCCCTGCCTCCCTAGGTGGTGACTGTTTCGTGCAGCTTGGCCCACAAGATCCACTTTGTTCTCGGATCGGCTCAACTCACGATTCAGCTCCTATTCAGAAGCCTCCTCGAGTGGATGGCTACCCCGGGGAAGACTCTCGGTCTTACGCCTCAAAGCTGGTGGACCGGTTTCTCCCGGCGAGATTGCATCCCGGCGCCATTGGACGGTATGCGCACAGGTCGGCGAAGCCAATCGGCTGTGCATTCTGACTAATTGCTGAAGGGGTCTGGAGATTAGGGAAATATACTGTCTCCTAAGCAGCGGGGGTGGATGTTGACCTGTTGTCATGTCGCTCTTTAAATGACCTTGGGCCACTCGATCCCGTGTGACACTACGGGCAAAGTCCGCGATAAATTCTAACTGAATTACCGCTGCAATACAACAGGCCGAGGTCGCGTAAGCGACTTCGGACGCGTAGCCAGTCGGGAGGACGGAGGTATCCTGAAGGTTAATTCCAGACGGAGATATCCTACCAAAACTGGTAGTTAGGGATGACAGCTGGGTTCCTTTCCCGGTGCCTCAACTTAAGGCGTTGGTCTCTAACGGTTTGCTGTCAAGCAAGACAGTAGATTTGTCTTGTCTCAAGTCTTCTACGCTTATCTCAAGGCTGAAAGAATGATTATATATCGTTATACCTGCCTGTCCGATCATGTGGATTGTGACAATGGATTTCTCTGTAATGATTCTGAATAACATTTGACATTGATATTAAATATAATAAAATAAAAAAATTAAAACATCAAATATAATTGATAAAACAAAAAATATACATTGAAATGGCCTGAAATAACTTAAATATTATTTTAGAAAAGATATGAAATGAAATAACGGAAACAGGATTAAACAATCGGCAAAATTATACGAGAAAAATCAAATAAAATAATTCACAAAACATATTTGAAAAAACAAATTGGCATAAAAATAAAAAATATTTTCTACATATAATTAAAATAGCACAATCTTCGTAATAAAATTATAAATTTAAAAACTTTTCATTTAATTATCATGCCTTATATTATTTTTAGGCGAGAGGGAAGACTTAGCTCTGATAGCAAGGATGATTCACATTGACCAACAAAGTGAAAATGGGCAAATGACACATTTGGAAAAGTGCATCACAAAAAAAGAAGATACAAGCAAGAACTTTAATACTAATGACACTTCAAATCTCTATTTTACGAATATAGGTGAGAAATTAGGTAGAAATTAAATATTTAAAATAATTAAGCTTTTGAAATTAGTTGCTTATTTATTTATTTTACTTTATATTACTACGGTGAGCTGAAAGGAATCTTGAAAGGATAAGCCCGCTTTTTTTCCAATAACAAATAGAACATTTTTTTTGTTTTACCATTGTTAGTGTAAATTTGGTACAATAAAGCATTTTCTTTCTATCTTTCTTACATATTATTGTAAAAGAAACATAGGTACTTTCTTTTGATTAAGGTTTTGAAGAGGATAACTACAAAAGCTTGGATTTGATGAATGACACAGATTGGGCCGTGAATATCGACCATGTAACAGCTTATTGGGATGGAAATAGACTTTCTTCAACCCTGGCCGATATCACTATGAGAGTCGCACATGGAAAATTATGCGCTATTATTGGAGCTGTTGGATCTGGAAAGGTATTTTTTGTCATTAGTGCTTTTCGTGCGATTCGTGAGTGCCAAGGGTTGGTTTGGTGATATTTTATACTATTCCTGGGCACTGAATATGTAAATACTTTAGTTATGATCGCTGTTTATTCTATGTCTTCTATTAAGCTACAATGTGAAATTGGAGGCATATCCCCTTAGAACCTAGAAGACCTCATGCAACCAATCGTTAGTCAGGTGCTGTATATCATGCCTCTCTTTGCCTACTGGGCAAAGAGAGGCATGATAGTCTCTTTGCCTACATTCAAGGGAAAGAGAGGCTCTTTGCCTACATTCAAGGTCCACGAGGAATAGAAACCTCATAAAATGTCCCTCAGTGAGGTCAGAAATGTGTAAAAAAGGGACCTGAGTGTCAAATATTTTAACGCTTTTCCACAAAACATCAAATCAATGCAACAACCAGGATTCAAACAGACATTAAAGCACTGGCTCAAAAATAAATGCTATTATAGGGTGAATGACTTTTTAAACGATAATGACAAATAAATAATATAATATATTCTTATTGTAATTCTCAAACTTTTTAAACTTTAAACATTTATATTTCATTCTAGCTCTAAATCTGACAAACCGTAGATAGCCTAATAATTCCAGTTTGACATTTTAATTTAAAAACAAACTGACATTTACTTTATATATAGTAATGGGAATTTACTACATTTGTAGATAATAGTTCTAATAATTATTTTTGTTTATATGTCTAAAACGTAATACTTTTCGTATTTGTTTTCCTTCAACTTGCGAAGTGAAAATATATTTAATCATAGAAAAATAAATATTGTACGCCTGATTGGTAAACTGTATAGCACATAATATAGTACCTATCCATTTTGTATGACCTACTTACAGTTCACAATAAAGAAATTATTATTAATAATAATAATAACAGTTAGCGAAGAGTTTTAGTAGCTCTAGATTTAATGTCTCTTTGTAGCTACAGTTCACGTGCTTGAAACAGGTTGTATCCTAGCTTAGTCTCAAGACTGCATTTATCACTGAAAGAATAAACAGAAGAGATAATACATAATTGAATATTTAACTACTTGTGTTACAGAGCTCTCTTCTCCACCTCATACTGGGTGAACTGCAACCAGTCCTGGGGGACGTAGCAGTGAATGGAGACATTTCCTACGCCAGCCAAGAACCATGGCTCTTCGTTGGTAATGCTAGGCAGAACATTCTATTCGGTCTACCATATGATGAAGCCGTTTACAGATCGGTAGTTGCTGCTTGTGCTTTAGAAGACGATTTCGCCCAGTTCCCGCACGGAGACCAATCGCTTGTTGGGGAGAGAGGTCTTATCTTGTCTGGTGGACAGAGAGCGAGAATTAACCTTGCGAGAGCGGTTTATAGACAGGTTTGTATAAATAATTTCGCTGCACTTTGGCTTGGAGCAGTCAACTTTTGCGAAAAGCGTCATTTTCGTAGTTATTACGATATATGAGGGCCCAGTCGACATTGTGTTGCATCCGGCAACACAACGGGCGGTGCAAACAATCAAGCTTCTTAAAATTATTAGCAGTGGCCACGACGACGACCACTAGAACAGACGACGCGAAGGCGATTTTTTCTCGAGATGTAGTCAACTTTTTATTATGATCATGGGGATTATGTTTGAAATTTGTTGGATTTTGATTGATCAGTAATGATAATTACAATTGATTTCGCTATTAGGATTACTGTAATTAACTTTGATGTTTTCACTTTTACTTTCCTCGCCCACTAACCGACCAGATAGGCAAGTATTGCAAACGAGCTAAAAAAATCGAGACGAGGACGTAAATATCCATTTTGAGCCAATCTGAGACGATTTCCAGATTGAAATCGATCTGTGTGTGTGTGTCGTATTTTATCTATCTATCTATCTATCTCTCTTAATTCGATTGGGCTGAAATTTGTTATGCAGGCATCACTTTGTCACGAGGAGTGTTCAATAGAATGTGGTCTATATCGATACACCAGGGGACGCACCAGTGATATATTAATTTCGAAATATTGAATATAGAGACTTGAACTCGTACACATAGGTACTTATACTTTGTTGATCCGAAATGACATTTTGAAATTTTGGTTGGAATATCTCATATGCAAGCTGCACTAATAATATTTGAATTCCGCCATATATTTTAATCAAATGTTAACGCTGAGCCGCCTGAGCTTAGCTGAGAAATAAACCGCGCCGCCCGAGGCATTGTGCAATGGAACTCAAATGGGTCCATCCGCCGGTCAAGAGAGGGCGCTTATCGATTTTTTTAATGAAATTAATATTGAGATGTAACCAGTTCTTGGATACTTGGCGGGAAAGTCTTGGGGTGACACAATCGTTTTTTGTATATGAAGAGAACTGCTTTTCAGAAAACACTATTTTTCTTAGCAAACTACAATAGGAGCAAACCGATCTGATATTCCCTTCTGATACACTATAAAAATTTTAAATAGAGTTTTTTGTTTTCAGGCTGACGTCTATCTTTTGGATGATCCGCTATCCGCAGTCGATGCAGTTGTTGGACGACAACTGTTTGAAGACTGCATATCGAACTATCTAAGCGGAAAGACGCGGTTGTTAGTAACACACCAACTGCATTATTTGAAAGCTGCTGACGTCATCGTCGTCTTGAATAATGTAAGCAACTAATGAGAACATTTACCGAAATCTCACACTTCTTATATCATTGGGTCCAATGACAGTTTATAGGGTAATGTGTCAAATCAACATAGCGTTGCCCTAACGTGAATACAAAATCTTCTTATAATTAACTAGCTGTTGCCCGCGGCTTCGCACGCGTTAAATTTGGGTTAAGATAGATCCCTTTTTCCCAGTCAAGTGGTAAGTTTTTGCGTGTAATATATAAAGGTATCTAACGTCCTTCTCTGTAGGTACTCCTGTCAATATGTACTTCATGATGATCAACTAAGTAATTAAGGCGTGAAGATGTGACGATCGCGGTGCTTGCGCTACGCATGTTATCGAGACAAATGATGAATTTATAATGAGGTTCTAGCGCCTTCTCACGTCCGGGAACCGTCGCGCACGACTTCTTTTTTGATTTTTAGGGTTATTTACCTCTTCTCACCCCCTAAGTGGCAGATTTAAAAAAAATATGAAACATGCATTTGCTTATTTGTTTATTATCATTTAAACCCCTTTTCACCACATTAGGGGTTGAATTAAAAAAATACTAAATACGTATTTGCCTAAATGTTTATTAGAGTATACAATTTCCATCTAATATCGTTTCTCCATACAAATTTTAAACCCCTTTTCACGCCTTTAGGGGATGAATTGTGAAAAAACGCGAAAGACGTATTTAATTATTTGTTTATAATAGTTATCCTACAAAGTTTCAAAATAAAAAGTCCATCTAATATCGTTTCTCCATACAAACTTAAACACCCCTTTTTACGCCATTAGGGGTGAAATTTCAAAAAAATACGAAACACATATTTGCTTAGATGGTTTTTAAAGTAATCCTACAAAGTTCATCTAATATCGTTTTTTCATACAAATTTTGAAACCCCGTTTCACCCCTTTAGGGGTTGAATTTTGAAAAAACACAAAAGACATATTTGCTTATTTGTTTATTCGAGTAATCTTACAAAGTTTCGAATTAAAAAGTATATCTATATCGTTTTCCATACAAATTTTGAAACCCCTTTCACCCCTTTAGTTGTGGAATTTTGAAAAAATATGAAACACGTGTTTCCTTATTTATTTATTAGAGTGACCTTACAAAGTTTCGAAATAAAAAGTCCATCTAAAATCGTTTATCCATACAAACTTTAAAACCCCGTTTTACCCCTCTAAGTGCGAAATTTTGAAAAACCATGAAAGACCCATTTGTTTATTTGATTATGAGAGTAATATTACAAAGTTTTGATTTAAAAAGTCTATCTGTATCGTTTCTCCATACAAATTGTATAACCCCTTTTCACCCGTTTAGGGGTTGAATTTTGAAAAACCACGAAAGACGTATTTACTTACTTTTTTATTAGAGTAATCCTTCGAATTTTCGAAATAAAAAGCACATCTAATGTTGTTTATTCCTACAAAGTGTGGAACCCTGTTTCACCCCTTTAGGGGTAGAATAAAAAAAAAATTAAACACTTATTTTCTTATTTGTTTAATAGAGTAACCTAACAAAGTTTCGAATTAAAAAGACCATCAATAACGTTTCTTCATATTAATTTTATAACCCCTTTCCACCCCTTTAGGGGTTGAATTTAGGAAAAACTACGAAAATCGCATTTTGGTTTTTTTTTATTAGAGTACTCCTACAGCACATTCCTCCTCCTACATTCGAAATTAAAAGCACGTCTAATATTGTTCATTCATACAAATTTTGAAACCCCGTTTCACCCCCTTAGGGGTTGAACTTTGAAAAAACATGAAACAACTATTGTCTTATTTGTTTATTAGAGTAATCTTACAAAGTTTCGAATTAAAAAGTACATCTATATCGTTTCTCCATAAAAAAATCGAAACCCCTTTTCATCCCTTTAGGGGCTGAATTTTGAAAAAATATGATACACGTGTTTCCTTATTTATTTATTAGAGTAATTTTACAAAGTTTCGAAATAAAAAGCACATCTAATATTGTTCATTCATACAAATTTTGAAACCCCGTTTCACCCCTTTAGGGGTTAAATTTTGAAAAAACGTGAAACACCTATTTTCTTATTTATTTATTAGAGTAATCTTACAAAGTTTCGAATTAAAAAGTACATCTACATCGTTTCTTCATAAAAAAAATCGAAACCCTTTTTCACCCCTTTAGGGCTTGAATTTAAAAAAAATATGAAACACTTGTTTCCTTATTTATTTATTAGAGTAATCTTACAAACTTTCGAAATAAAAAGTCCATCTAAAATAGTTTATCTATACAAACTTTAAACCCCCGTATTACCCCTTTAGGGTCGGAATTTTGAAAAACCATAAAACACCTATTTGATTATTTGTTTATAAGAGTAATCTTAAAACGTTTCGAATTAAAAAGTACATCTATATCGATTTTCTATACAAACTTTGGAACCCCTTTTCACCACTTTAGGGGTTGAATTAAAAAAAAATATAATACATGTGTTTCCTTATTTATTTATTAGAGTAATCTTACAAAGTTTCGAAATAAAAAGCACATCTAATATTGTTCATTCATACAAATTTTGAAACCCCGTTTCACCCCTTTAGGGGTTGGATTTTGAAAAAACATGAAACACCTGTTTTCTTATTTGTTTATTAGAGTAATCTTACAAAGTTTCGAATTAAAAAGTACATCTATATCGTTTCTTCATAAAAATGGAAACCCTTTTTCACCCCTTTAGGGGTTGAATTTTCAAAAATTATGAAACACGTGTTTCCTTATTTATTTATTAGAGTAATCTTACAAACTTTAGAAATAAAAAGTCCATCTAAAATCGTTTATCCATACAAACTTTAAACCCCCGTATTACCCATTTAGGGGCGGAATTTTGAAAAACCATAAAACACCTATTTGATTATTTGTTTTTAAGAGTAATCTTAAAAAGTTTCGAATTAAAAAGTACATCTATATCGATTTTCCATTCAAACTTTGGAACCCCTTTTCACCCCTTTAGGGGTCGAATTTTGAAAAAACATGAAACACCTGTTTTCTTATTTGCTTATTAGAGTAATCTTACAAACTTTCGAATTAAAAAGTACATCTATATCGTTTCTTCATAAAAAAATGGAAACCCTTTTTCACCCCTTTAGGGGTTGAATTTTCAAAAAATATGAAACACGTGTTTCCTTGTTTATTTATTAGAGTAATCTTACAAACTTTCGAAATAAAAAGTCCATCTAAAATCGTTTATCCATACAAACTTTAAACCCCCGTATTACCCCTTTAGGGGCGGAATTTTGAAAAACCATAAAACACCTATTTGATTATTTGTTCATAAGAGTAATCTGAAAAAGTTTCGAATTAAAAAGTACATCTATATCGATTTTCCATATAAACTTTGGAACCCCTCTTCACCCCTTTAGGGGTTGAATTTTGAAAAAATATGATACACGTGTTACCTTATTTATTTATTAGAGTAATCTTACAAAGTTTCGAAATAAAAAGCACATCTAATATTGTTCATTCATACAAATTTTGAAACCCCGTTTCACCCCTTTAGGGGTTGAATTTTGAAAAAACATGAAACACCTGTTTTCTTATTTGTTTATTAGAGTAATCTTACAAAGTTTCGAATTAAAAAGTACATCTATATCGTCTCTCTATAAACATTTCGAAACCCCTTTTCACCCCTTTAGGGGTTGAATTTTGAAAAAATATGAAACACGTGTTTCCCTATTTATTTATTAGAGTAATCTTACAAACTTTCGAAATAAAAAGTCCATCTAAAATCGTTTGTCCATACAAATTTTAAACCCCCGTTTTTCCCCTTTAAGGGTAGAATTTTGAAAAAACATGAAACACCTATTTCCTTATTTGTTTATTAGAGTAGTCTTTCAAAGTATCGAATTAAAAAGTACATCTATATAGGTTTTTCATACAAACTGTGAAACCCCTTTTCACCCCTTTAGGGGTTGAATTTCGAAAAATCCGCCCTTAGTGAGCGTTTGCGTCCTAAAAGGAACCTATGTTAAAAATTTCAGCTTCCTAGGTCTAAGGGTTAGGGCTGGGCGTTGATGAGTCAGTCAGTGAATGAATGAGTGAATGAATGAATGAGTGAATCGGAACTTCTCTTTTTATATATGAGATTAACACTTCCCATGCCATTGGGTCGTTTGTCCAAGTTTATGATGCGATGTGCCAAATCAACATAATGTTGCCACAACGTGAATACAAAATATTTTTATAATTGGCGATTTAAACCTTTAACTTTTAGGGATCTATTGAAAGCATCAGTTCGTTTGACGAATTAACAAGATCTGGAGCTGATTTTGCTAAATTATTAGAAGAATTACAAGAAGACTCAGATGCAGTAGTGGATGATAATGAACTCAACCATAATAAAGTCTGTATAAAAAAATATTAAGGTAACTATTATTTAATATACATAGTGCGTATCATGATTTTAAATATTTCAGAAAGCCGATAAAAGCATGAAAGGAAATACATTAAAGGCTCAGACAAAGGGTGAGCATAGCCTAAGATTATATAAAAGATAATTTAAATTGTTTCTATTATGAGGTTTTGTTCTCATAGTAGTATTTTTTTGTTTCTAGAAGAAATCCTGGAAGAGGAAGAACAAGCTACTGGATCTCAGGGTATTCGTTTATATCTCAGTTACTTCATGGCTGGGTCAAGTGTTCCTCTTCTAATTTTAATGGCAACAATTGAAATCATGTCGCAAGTTATGACGACAGGAGTTGACTACTGGATTGCTCATTGGTAATAGTCTTTCTTCATCAGGTTTATTTTTACAAGCTTTTATTTACATTGCAATGTTTCTCAGCATCTTTGTTTAGGGCAAATATTGCAAGCTGAATTAGAACCACTTTCTTTTATCCTATAAAGTTGAAATTTTACAAGTTGATTCAGTTCCGATGACAATGCATTGCTAAGGTAAGAATGACCTGATTCGGCACCCGGGATTGGCTTCCGACGAGGGGACTCGCTAACGGACAACAGCATAGTCAAGAAATTTTGCATACGCATTCAATTATGATAGCCCGTTCTAAGTTTCATCATGACATAACTAATGTGCCCAGGGTTGGCTCCCGACGAAGGGTCTCCTCAACGGTCAACAGCACAGGCACTAAATTTTGTATACGCATTCAATTATGATAGCCCGTTATCAGGTTTACAATGATATTTCTGCTGTGCCAAGGGTTGTTTCCCGACGAGGAGACTCCCTAACGGTCAAAAGCACAGAAACAAAATTTTGTATACGCATTCAATTATGATAGCCTGTTCTAAGTTTCACCGCAACAGGGCTGCTGCACCCAGGGTTGGCTCCCGGCGAGGGGACTCCTCAACGGTCAACAGCACAAACATGACATTCTGAATAGCATTCAATTATGATAGCCCGTTTTAAACTCCACTATGACATGGCTGCTACACTCAGGGTTGGCTCGGGATAGAGCATATAATTAATAGCTTGTTTTTAAAAACCTGTTTTTACTATTAACCTATTTTTAATATTGTAATCAGTATGTAAATTCTCCTTGATCGTTATTTCTTTCATTGGAACTATTTAGAAGACTGTCCTCTAATCTCTTAATATTGCATTATATACAGCCTGGCTTTATTCTTCCCATTCGACTATCTTATTTCTCCTATCTTCTATAATATAAAATGTTGGTGTCAACTTTAATAAATAAATCTACAATTTTGTAAGATCATTTTGATGGACTTGTGATCTTCAAAATATTCCTTTTTTCATTTTAGGACCAACGAAGAGAGTTCGTATTTCGTCAATTTGCAAAAAGCAAACTTTACTAGTATGGAGAATAAATCGCTAACAGGTATCCATAACACATAATACATTTTTACATAATAGGAAAATGCAAAGTTATTTTACCTGCTCAGGTTTCACTGGTGGTTCAGTGTCAAGGTTCTTCGACAGGTCCTATTACCTTAACGTTTATATTACTGTGGTGGTTATATTAGTCATAATAACCTTTGTCAGATCAATGATGAGTTACAAGTTGTGCATGAAGTCATCGTCGGGTCTCCATAAGCAGATGTTTAAAGCGCTGCTTTCTGGAGTGATGAGTTTCTTCAATTCTAATCCATCAGGTGAGGAATGCTACCGCGAGTATCTTCATGATGTAGAACACAAATAAAGTAATACATTGTTCTTTTCAGGTAGAATAATAAACCGCTTCTCCAAAGACATAGGAGCAGTTGATGAATTGCTACCTAAGGCTATGCTATTTGCCTCAAAGATATACCTAAATGCTATGGGAATATTTGTGCTGGTTGCAATCACTTTACCGTGGACAACCGTGATCGGAATATTGATGCTCGTATTTTATCATACGGGTTTGGCCGTTTACTTAAAAACCGCCAGGGCCATCAAACGAATTGAGACCAATGGTAAGTTTTTTTTAACGATTAGACAAAGTGGCTTAAAAACCAATTCGGCGCAATTCATTTCCAGATTAAGGGACGCTATGATTTTTAAAATTAAACATACAAAAAACATTCGATAATATTACATATCTTTAGTTTCAATAGTTTACAATACCCCGTTAGAACCGTGTATAGCGATTAATGACAGGGCGCATTGGCAGGCGCAGATGGTGAAGCTATTGCGAATAGGCA
>OX155968.1:10741099-10810845 GCA_944548615.1 Micropterix aruncella
TTTTCAAATTGAAATTATGTTTATTACTAAATAAATGAAATGATAAAATAATGAAAGGGCACTTATCTGGTCTGTGGTGACCAGGAGTGACTCCACGCCTTTTTCTTCTCTTCTTTCAGTATTTGCTAGGTGTTTCCTGCTGTGGTATTGGAACCTGAATGTCTCTTACAGCGGCAACACAACAAAGCGAGACGAGAATGAAAGCTGGAAAATAATAGGCGATTAGTGTTTCTTAAATATTAATGATTGTTATAAAATGTATATCAATATTTCGGCTCAGCCGTCGTCAAGATATGTGACATTTCTGAAATCGAACAATTCTTTGAAAATTTAAATTCAAGGAATCGAACAAAAAGAAATGGATTAATAATATTTTACACGATTTAGTTAAGGTACCATAACCAACCGTGCAAAACGTTATTTTAAATGAATGATTATAAATTAAAATAAAAAGCATTTGATGATTATGATAATATGTTAAACCTTATTAATTTTGCCTATTGAGACCGGAACCTTTGCAAGCGCCTAAAATATAAATATAAGCTAATTCCCAAGATTTGACGTCCCTTTCTTTCGCATTATCACCAAGGCATTTTATTATTTTAACTTTAAAACATTGATCAAAAGATAAATTATGCGCCCTGGCATGCAAAGATATTGGGAGTTGGCTTTCATTTCCTACACTAGCCCTATGATTATTTAGTCTAATATTAAGTGGTGTTGTTGTTTCACCGATATAAAAGGCATCACAAGTCCTGCACAGAAGTTGATATACTATATTTTTTGAAATACAACTGCAATGAAAGGGAACCCTGTAACTATTAGTAGTATTTGGACTGGTAAAAAAAGGACTTAGATCTAACAGAGGACACGTTTTACAACGTGGACGACCACAAGGTTGAAGACCAAAAGTATTATTACCAATAGAGAAATTTTGATTATTTTTTGTTTTGTTTAATATTGATCTAATATTAGGTGGTTTGCGGAAAGATAAAATTGGCGGTGAATCTAAGAGATCCTTAGTGGATGCATCATTAGAAATGATGGGGAATAAATCAGATAATATATCTCGCAGTTTCTCAGCACCAGGAAAATAAGTGGTGCTAAGAAAGATTTTATTATTATTATTATTTTTATTTGAAGTAATTTTAGGTTTTGGTATATATTTTACTTCAGAGTTTAGAATATGTTTATCCAATAGAGGAGCAGGGTATTTTCTTTCAAGAAGAGATTGCTTTAGATTATTGAGATATTTATCTAAATTTTCTTTGTTGTTAACTAAACGGTGTCCGCGAATTGACATTGAATAGGGAATGGATCTCTTGGTGTGAAATGGATGACAGCTATCAAAGTGTAAATACTGTTCTTTATTTGTAGGTTTTATATGAATCGCGGTTTTAATTTTACCTTCGGAAATTGTTAAATCAACATCTAAGAAAGTAATTTGTGATTTAGAAATGGTATGAGTGAAATTTAAAGGGCCAAAATTATTTAGGTCGTCAAGAAAGGTTGTTAGAGTAGTTTGTCCGTGTGGCCAAATCATTACTATGTCGTCAATAAATCTATACCATAATATGGGTTTTAAATTTTGCGTTTGAAGAAAATTTTGCTCGAATAATCCCATGAAAAGGTTGGCATACGACGGTGCCATTCGCGTGCCCATAGCAGTCCCTTTAATTTGAAGATAAAATTCATCTTCAAAGGAGAAAGCATTACACGTTAAGACAAACTCGGCTAATTTGCAAAGAAAATCCGTAGAAGGTATTTGAGGATGAGGTCTCTCATCAAGAAAATAAGAAATGGCTTCCAATCCTAAATTATGAGGAATATTGGTATACAGGGATATGGCGTCAATAGTAACAAATAATAGGTCGTCTGACTTTGGAATTACAGTATTCTTTAAAATATCAATAAAATGATAGCTGTCTTTGATATGAGAATTTAGATTTTTCACAAAAGGTTGTAAAAAATAATCTACAAAAGCCGAAATTCTTTCTGTCGGAGAGTTAAAGCTTGCGACTATCGGTCGTCCAGGATTATTAGGCTTGTGAATTTTAGGTAATAGGTAAAAATTTGGAGTTCGGATAGGATCAGGAATTAAAGTTTTAACATCTTCGTCTGATAATTTTTCATTTGATTTATTTTGTTCAATATATTTTTTTATTTTCACTGCAAAATTTTTGTTTGGATCTCTGGATAGTTTTTTATAGAAAGTTTCATCTCTAAGTTGTCTCAAGCCTTCAGTAACATAGTCAGTTTTGTTAAGTATGACAGTAGTGGAACCTTTATCAGCCGGCAAAATGACGATGCTGGTATCCTTGCTAAGACTCTCAAGAGCTGCACGTTCATCTACTGACAAGTTTGATGTTGGTTTGAGGCTATTTAGGAAAGATGGCTGTGTTACTTTGTTTAATAAAATAGTAATAAAATTTTCTACCGGATGATTTTTTGGTAATGGAGGGGGTTCTTTATTAGAGTGTGGACGAAATTGAGATAGTGCATTGTGTAATTTAATATTATTATTGTTATTCTTTTGATTTGAATGCCAAAATTCGCGCCATCTTAAATTACGACAAAATTTAACAACATCATTACCAAAACTAAAATGGTTCACATTTTGAGTCGGTGTGAAATTTAGACCTTTAGCTAATACTAAATATTCATTGTGGTTAATTACTTTGGATGACAAGTTTTTAACAGCATTTTTTTCTCTAGGAGATGGACCTTGTATATTATTAGAATATGATACTGATGGTGTTATACTGTTATTAATTTGGTTTACTAATGTGGCACGTATTGGTACGGAATCTGATACTAATGGAAATATATTGTTAGTAATTTGGTTTACTGATAGGGTGTGCATCGGAGAGGAAAGAGTACCTTGGTGAACTGCTGGGATAACATTTCGAAGTGAATTTGAATTCCTTGTTTTGTTAACATTGGAATGACTGTAATTTGAAATGGAAACTGGATTCAAAATGTTTCGTGTATTGTTACTTGGGATAATGCAAATTTTCTGAAAGTTCTTTAGTAAATTAAGGAACTTTTTATCGTGTTTTAATCTAATATTTCGTAAATCTGTTACAGAATTGTTAACTATTTTATGAGCTTCTTGAAATAAGAAAGGAGAATGTGTTGTTATCATGTTAACATAAAAACACAGTGAGTTTAAATGTTTATCAACTAAAATTTGATATTCATTTCGCAAAACAGACGTAATTTCCATTGAATACCTTAAACGGATTGCGGTGAAATCATATTGAATTTCTGTACTAATTGCTGCGAAAGGAAATTTTGGTAATAACCCTTTAGGGCAAATGTTGTTTTCTAAACATTTAGAAAGAAATTCAACGTGTCCCGTGAATTTAGCTGTCTTAAGTGAATGGTAATTTATTTGGTTTAACCACTGAGTGTACATAATGGATGTGATTGCAACATAATTAAAATTAGGTAATATTTTAATATTTGATTGTAAATGTGTAAATTATTATTTTTTCAAATTGAAATTATGTTTATTACTAAATAAATGAAATGATAAAATAATGAAAGGGCACTTATCTGGTCTGTGGTGACCAGGAGTGACTCCACGCCTTTTTCTTCTCTTCTTTCAGTATTTGCTAGGTGTTTCCTGCTGTGGTATTGGAACCTGAATGTCTCTTACAGCGGCAACACAACAAAGCGAGACGAGAATGAAAGCTGGAAAATAATAGGCGATTAGTGTTTCTTAAATATTAATGATTGTTATAAAATGTATATCAATATTTCGGCTCAGCCGTCGTCAAGATATGTGACATTTCTGAAATCGAACAATTCTTTGAAAATTTAAATTCAAGGAATCGAACAAAAAGAAATGGATTAATAATATTTTACACGATTTAGTTAAGGTACCATAACCAACCGTGCAAAACGTTATTTTAAATGAATGATTATAAATTAAAATAAAAAGCATTTGATGATTATGATAATATGTTAAACCTTATTAATTTTGCCTATTGAGACCGGAACCTTTGCAAGCGCCTAAAATATAAATATAAGCTAATTCCCAAGATTTGACGTCCCTTTCTTTCGCATTATCACCAAGGCATTTTATTATTTTAACTTTAAAACATTGATCAAAAGATAAATTATGCGCCCTGGCATGCAAAGATATTGGGAGTTGGCTTTCATTTCCTACACTAGCCCTATGATTATTATTAACTCCTGGTCACCACAGACCAGATAAGTGCCCTTTCATTATTTTATCATTTCATTTATTTAGTAATAAACATAATTTCAATTTGAAAAAAAAAATATATATATATATATATATATATATATATATATATATATATATATATATATATATATATATATATATATATATATATATATATATATATATATATATATATATATATATATATATATATATATATATATATATATATATATATATATATATTTTCAATAATATATAAAATTAGATTCATGAAAAGTTACTTATCTGGGGTCCTGGTGGACCAGAAACATTTTACCGATAGTTAATGTCCTCTTTAAATACTTAGGGCAGCAGCACCTGTTTCCGCAATTGATAATTTATGATGTTCTTAGTTATTGCAGCCGAATTACTGTATGCCCTTGGATGTAATAAGTATAGGAGGATGGTTATACTTATTACATCCAAGGGCATACAGTAATTCGGCTGCAATAACTAAGAACATCATAAATTATCAATTGCGGAAACAGGTGCTGCTGCCCTAAGTATTTAAAGAGGACATTAACTATCGGTAAAATGTTTCTGGTCCACCAGGACCCCAGATAAGTAACTTTTCATGAATCTAATTTTATATATTATTGAAAATAATTTAAAAAAATTTACACCCTTAAAATATCAAAATATATATATATATATATATATATATATATATATATATCTTCTTATATATAAAAATGAATCGCCGTGCGTTAGTCTCGCAGGATCTCGGAAACGACACGACCGATTTGAATTATATTTCTTTTATATTGTTTGGCTTGATTCAGGGGTGGTTTACAAAAAAAAATATTTAGAAAAAACCCAAAGGAACAGCTAAAAAATCAAAAAAATCGAAATTAGTACTTCTAGGGATGGCCACTTCGTATTTCTGTCAATAGATGGCGCTCTCTATATTTTCTAACAATAGATTCTATTGTTTGACAGCTACGCCATTCATAATTCATTCCGCGCGACTGTGTGAAATTGTTATTACATTTAACGTCGTTTTTTCTTTTAAAAAAGGTAGTGGGTTTGGAGAATAGATTTGTTCACTTTGATCAGCCATTATATAAAGGTAAATAGACTTTGCAGGCTTATACATAACTACAAATTTGGCCTTAGTCTGAGGATTTCAATATTGTTAAGTTCTCAAGGAATGTTCGACAGATTTGAGTGACTGAAAACAATTCCGTGTCTTTTTACAGTGTTCATTATAATGCCGAGGAGAATAGGTAACATAGGTCGTCGAAGTCAGTCAAATGCGCGGCGATCTACATCACGTGCAAGCCGCACTGATGACCAGCGAGCGACGGATAATGAAAATAGTCCTATTGGCATTGTCGGAATTATGTTTGAGAGCGACTGAAAATGAACGACAAGCGAATACATTGAGAATGCAACAATTTCGTGCACAACATACACAACGCCAGCAATCACGACAAAATCAACATGACCGATTGCGCCGTCGCAGTGTTCCTGTCAACCTGGAACAAGCGGCATTCCATTACGATCCGGAAATCGATTACGGTGCGGAGAGATCAGTAGCAAGACTTTCACCTTCCCTTCTCCGACAGACTTACTACTTCGCACATCATCCCTCAAACAGTTTTGATGAAAAAACCAGTAGGGCAGTCCCCACCCTAAATAATGTAGTATATTCTGACCTTATATCGTCCCGGTCCCCTGGCTTGGACATCATATTTACAGACAGCTCTAAGGCAGAGGTTAGAAGTTGTGTGGGCGTGGGAATTTTCTACCACAGCTGTAGAGTTGTCATGTTGTGGATTTATATTACCTTATACACACATTTTAAATTATTTGATTTTGTTTGTATTTCTTTTGATAAATTATTGATCTATTTATCCTTTGCAATATGCTATGATAACCGTGTTAGTCCGCTTTACAATATTTCTCATTTTTGCTTTCATGAGTGTGATTCTTGATTTCTTCCTCTTCTTTGCTATGGTGTGGATTTGAAATTTTAACATCTTAGTCTTCTGTGAACATGCCCTTCAAATGATAAAGCTCTTTTCGTTTTCCTGTCAGGTCCTATAGATCGTAGACCACAGCCGATTTATTTTTAACCGACTTTAAAAAAGGAGGAGGTTATAAATTCGATCGTATTTTTCTTTAAATGTTTGGGACCTCAGAAATCCGTCATTTATGAATTGCTTTGGAAAATTATTTTTATTTGAAAGGATGTACTTCCAGATTTATTTATTTATTTATTTATTTATTTATTTATTTGCAGCTGTTATAAAAAACATATACAAAAAAACAAGAACACACAGATTAAAAATTAAAACTATAAATAGACAAAGACTATGAAATAAAGCTACAAACGCTGCAAATTAGGGGTATCCTCAGGACATCTCTTATCCTGGTTTTCAGGACAAACCTATTAATTATTGATACATAGGTATATGATTTTTAAAATAAAATAACCAAATCAAATAAATCTTAAAACAAAAAATCCAAATAATCATAATCAAATAAATACACAAATCGAAATAATCAAAATCAAGATATTTAACATCAAATGATATTAAAAGAAAATAACGTAATTACATAAATTTAATAATCTACATATAATAAATCAAAAATAATCAAAATCAAAATATTTAACATTAAATAATCAGGTTACAAATTAATAAATAAACGAAGACAATAGTAATAATCCAATTAGCAATAGTTATTTTAAAATAAAATCAAATTATGACATCTAAATATCTTCCTTAAATAATAAACTTTTAAAGTGGTCCTTAAATACTGCAATTGATTTCGATCGCAAAGCCATTCCCAACCGTTTCCATACAACCGCAGAATAATACGAAAAGCTGCACTGGAAATGTGTAGTTTTGTGCTTGGGTATTATAGCAAGTTGTTCACGTGCCCGTGTTGAATGGACATGCCGGTTACGGGACCACGTCATAATCGAGTAAAGATATCGCGGCTGTTTATTGCGTAGATTATATATAGATTCGTCACATCTTTATCAAAATTTTGTTCTGATGATGTGATCCATGAGGAATTGAAGGAACTCCTCAAATATTAACATATGAAGTTGAAAATTTACATGTTGGTTCAGCTCCGATGACAATGCATTTTATATAGGAAGCATGCCCTGATTCTATACCCAGGATTAGCTCCCGACGAGGGGACTCCTCAGCGGTCAACAGCACAGTCACGAAATTGTGTATATGCATTCAATTATGACAGCCCGATCTAAGTTTCATCAAGACAGGACTGCGGCGCCCAGGGATGGCTTCCAACGAGGGAACTCCTCAACGGTCAACAGCACAGACACGAAATTTTGTATACGCATTTAATAATAATAGCCTGTTCTACGTTTCACCATGACATGGCTGATGCACTTATTAAAAAAAATAACGCAGTTATTTTTGTTAACATTTTGTTTATTACCTGCAACTTTGCATTACAAAGATCTGGGGGCTAATTTTCTTGAGAAAAAATACGCTTTCTTTGATATGAAATATGGTCGTAGCTATACCGTACCACCCACGCTATACTTAATCCGTTTTCACCGTAAACATGGAATCGTCCATCGATTAAGACTTCTCCTCCGAAGAACAAATATGAGGGGCTAAACGTCGTCGTCATACCGGTTGTGTTCAAGGCATGTTATACAAGTGGTACCTACTTTTAATTCCTTCCATGACCTGATTTTTTCGCTTACTGTCCTTTACACTTTTTTTCGCGTGTCCTTTCAGCAGTTTCATGTATATCACCTACGGTCTTTTTTCCATAATGTTTTATTCTATCTATCTTCTTATATCATATAAATAAAAATGAATCGCCGTGCGTTAGTCTCGCAAGATCTCGAAAATGACTCGACCGATTTGAATGATTATTCTTTTGTTTTGTTTGTCTTGATTCAGGGGTGGTTTAAAAAAAAATATTTAGGAAAAATTAAAAGAAACAACCGAAAATCGAAAATATCGAAATTGGTCTTTTTGGGAAATAAGCCCCTTTCAATAGATGGCGTTCGCGGCGATCCTATTGTTTGACAGCTGCGCCATCCATAACTGTTATTCATTGCGTGCGTTTGTGTAAAATTTCAAAAAGTCAAAAAAGTCAAAAGAGTCAAGAGTCAAAAAAGTCAAAAAACTCAAAAAAGTTGAAAAAGTCGAAAACGTAGAAAAAGTCGAAAAAATCGGAAAAGTCGAAAAGTCGGAAAAGTCCAAAAAGTCAAAAAAGTCAAAAAAGTCGAAAAAGACAAGAAAGTCGAAAAATGCAAAAAAGTCGGAAAAGTCGAAGAAGCATTATTATTTTATCATGTAAATTAAATACATTGAATTTATTTTAATTATAAAACGATTGTCATTTAATCACCGAACGAAACTCAAACCGTACACGATTCGGCCATATTATAGATTTCAATGAATTGGATTTGGAAGGTTGATATAATCAATAAACGCTTATGAAGAGTTACAAACAAATCAATTTTAGGTGGTACGAAGTTCACCGGGTCATCTAGTATATATATATATATATATATATATATATATATATATATATATATATATATATATATATATATATATATATATACATATACATATATATATATATATATATATATATATATATATATATATATATATATATATATATATATATATATATATATATATATATATATATATATATATATATATACATATGTATATATGCCTCTAACCATTATGAGAAGTATAGATATTTATAAAATATGTTTTTTTTAACAGTAAAGAGCCCAGTATTCTCCCATCTCAACTCAACTCTCAGGGGTATTACTACAGTGAGATGCACCCATTCTCAGGGTACTTTCATTGAGGAGTTCGATTCCCTGCAGGTAAAGTTTCACTTTTAAAAACAACCTAGTCCCCGAGGCGCCCTCTGAAATATGCGTGATTTCAATACCCACAACTAGCCTTTACTACTTAGAGCTAGTACAGTTGAGATATATGTAATTCCAATTATGATTTTTGGTCACTTTACCGGCTTTTTCCACCCACATTGTATGCACGTAATCATATACATAAAAATTAATAAAGATATACCTTATTATAAATTTTCAAGAAACATTTATTGCTTTAATATTTTTACAGGATAATCACTCTTCTGCTTGGCTTCAATACCTCTATAGCTCAAGCACGTTAGGATTTTGGTTGGATGCAACGGTGGCGGTTTATTTGCTGGTTGTATCCATGACTTTTCTCCTGTCTGAAAGTAAGAATAAACTTTCTGCCTATTTCTTGAATGAAAGAATCAATATTTTTTATTTCCACAAGAGACAAAACGTGCACATAATATTTTAAACACTGTTATTATAAAAGCGATAAAACATATTAAATTATTATCCTAATACAAGTAACCCACCAAACAAATACCTGTATTAGCCAAGGTTAATAGTTGTTCGAAATACACTCTAGTGTCGATTAAATTAAGCGTTTTATATATTTATTTGTATATCAATATCCCCGCAGATTTAAGAATTACCAGAAATCTAAGTACCTCAGCTGCTGGTGAATGAGGGATGGGATAATAGTCAGAAGACGTATTGAAGTAAAAAGCAAGCCAGAAGCGAATTCACCTAAATATTTTTAAAAGAGACTATCATCAGCAAGGGCCTTAATTATTATTTAAGAATTGGTTTGTTAGATGCTATGATTTTCCAATTTTCCTATATGGCATGAAATGGATTCTGTCGGAATCCCTATGTAAAAAAATCTGGCATTCGATTACTGGGTATACCAAGGGATACTTATGATTTCATGAACTGATAAAGTTCATAAGGAGATGGTTCTTCAAGGAATGGGGAAAGAATATGAACTCACGATGATTAAACAACGGAAATTGAAATACTTCGGACACGTTATGAGATAAATACTACCTTCTGCAACTTATTGTACAGGGCAAAATACAAGGATGGAGAGGCCCAGGAAAAAGCCGAAGTTTTCAGCTGAAGATTTAAAGAAAATGGAAGGAAGACGGAAGACGATTTCCTTGTTCCTGGCATCGGCATCTTTACTAGTGATAGCTATGGTGATAGCCAACCTGTAAAGAGGAAAAGGCACCTAAAGAAGAAGAAGAGTATTAGAATTTATGAAATCAAAGACTATCGCGGTTGCTTGATAAGATAAAAACGTAATTTACTGCGTGAAGTTTAATTTGCAGACTGGTAGTCAAGGGTAGAATTTTATAGAAATTCATAGACTACCAATCAGAGTATTTTGAAATTTGAAATTTACAGTCTGGTAGTCAGGGTAGACTGTACAGGATGGTCTACCCTGGTCAACGGCGGTTGCAACATCGCGGAAACGTCGGGTGTTACAAACGTTACCCGGTAAATTTCGTTTTTATCTTATATATAAAATTCAAGTACAGGAACAACTATAATATACTAACATTACTATCTGATAAGGTAGCAGCCAAATATCATAATATTTCATTCTGTATACATAGTAAAATCTAATTTTACGTTTTGTGTATTAGGTTTAGCAACGCTGGCTGGTAATGTCGGACTAGCCATATCTCAAACCATCGCTCTAAGTGGATCTCTACCATATGGGATACAGCAGACGGCTGAAATGATTAACCAGATGACCAGCGTTGAGAGAGTGTTGCAATACACCAACATAGAGAAAGAAGAAGAAAACGTTAAGAAAGGTAGGAGGGTTTTTTTTTTCATATTTAAATTCAATGTTGAGGAATATTGAGAATATATTCTCAGGAAAAAACTCAAAATTGGTATGTTAATTCCTCGAGTGTAAATAGTTTCAAAATTTGCCAAAAGTTTAAAAGTTTTTACAATACTGAGAAGTGTATACCGTTATTTTTCAAAAATTTTGTTTCCCTAAATCGCATGGACGTATTAAACATAGCGGTATTTTGGTCTAAGTGGGTTATTGGCATCCTGACATTTCGTAAAAATCATAAAACAAAGGTATACACCTCTCAGGGATTTAGTATTGTTTGATCTAAATGAATCCGTTTTTTTTAAACCACTATACTTTGACAGTATTGGAGTTCCCTTTCACACTGTGAATTTAACAATATTGATATTCTAACTAAAAATATAGGTCTTTTCGACATAATGACTATTATTTATAATAAAACCAATTTTAATCAGTTTTTTTAATTATTTTAAGAGTTTTAGAATGAATGTTCTGTATGTAGATAAAGTTTCTATTCAAAATGACAAAAACCTAATTGACCCAAGAAATTGCATCTCTAATCTCTACGTTAAAATAATCAAATCAACCAAAAGCATTATATTTCTTATACTGTAATGATTCCAAAAATATGTATTGCATTTTCAGATTCCAAGAAACTAGAAAATTGGCCCTCATCTGGCGCGATTACTATGAAAAAGATGAATTTAAGCTACGCTCCAAACAAACCATACGCATTAAATGATTTGAATATTGAAATCGAAGCAGGCTGGAAGGTATGTTCCTGGAGATAGCACGACTTTATTTAAAGTTTTTATATTATTTATTTCAATTGCATTTCAATGGTATTTATTTATTTATTTTATTTTCGGGAAACATACAGCGCTTCATTATTTATTCTAATACTGTGTTTCGCTGGCCGATTAATTGTTTCCTACATTATTTCCTTATACGGTAAATCAAAAGTTGCATTGCACTAAATTAAATTAAATTAAATTACAATCGAACTATTGCAAGGATAGAAAAGGAGAGGGATGGGATATATGTAGGATAGGATATAGGTATTCAAATTATACTCTTTGGTATTCTCATTTTCGCTCTGAGTGTTTTGAAACAATTTGTATACTCACTAAATAATCACTTCCTAGACGCCCAGTGAGCTAAGGATAGCCTCGCTAAATTTAGGTGATTCAAGTAAAAAATGTCGATATCCTCTTTTGCTCTTTTTAGGTTGGCATAGTTGGAAGAACGGGGGCTGGAAAAACATCCCTTATTTCAGCACTCTTCAGACTTGCTAAAGTTCATGGTACCATCGCTATAGATGGTGTTGATACGAGCACTTTAACTCTGAATGTAAAGTATGGTTGTTTAAGAAACTATGACGAATAATTAGAAGCATCGGTCTCCTTATTTTATTATTTTGTTTCAGGATTTACGTTCTAATATTTCCATAATACCGCAAGAACCAGTGCTCTTCTCAGCTACAGTAAGATACAATTTAGACCCTTTTCAATATTATGATGATGCGCAACTTTGGGATGCACTAGAGGCGGTAAGTCAAGTCATTAAGAGTCCAATTTCAAAGGGATTCCTATAATGGGGAGTAGTATTAAATATCTAACATTTTACGCTGGCGCCCGCGCCGGCTAACCCTGGCCAGCGTATTAAATTCACACAAAAAAAACATTTATCTTGCTATTAAACTCTTGTTGACGTTTACTATAGGTTTTATAGATAGCATATTAAAATAAAATATAAGAGATGTCTAAATACATGTAACATTTATGAAAGTGGTTATTTTTCTACAACTGGAAAATGATTGACGGTAAAATGTTGAAACATGTACCTATAATGTATCTGGTCGTGGCATGTAAATAGATGTAAATGTAGATTGACGAGTAGTCCTTGGCTCACGACCAGAGTCCGTTTTTTATGTTGTCCACGCACCTAAAGGATGTATACAGATGAGAAAATCAATGTCAATATTTTAACCGTTTTTATAATGTAGAATGTAGAGTGCTACTTACCATTTTAGTGTGTTGACAGAAGTGAATTAATAAACAAAATTGCGCTCTTTTATATCCGTTAAACCGTAAGAATATTTCGTCATAAACATTTCGTAGTTATTTTTTTTTCTTACCCTGTGAAATAATTCATTTTTACGTGAATGAAATACTGGCAATTATAATTGTCGTTTCTCATGTGAAAGTACATTTGTTATTCATACTAAGAATCATTTTCATTTAATATTATTTGAAGGGTTGATAAGTGATATTTTCCTACATATCAATTGACTTCTCAGCTTTATTTTATAGATGACGTTGACATTATCATTAATTTATCTTGAACATGATTTGCTTCAAAACTGAATGAAATGCAATGATTTTATGAAATTTTGATACCCACTGAATGGATGCTAGCAAATGACTGAAACTTATGTCAAATAAACGTCAAAGTTACCAATAGTCAAAATTGTGTAAGAAACTGTTATATTTAGAGACAATTTTAAAAGCGAGAGCAAGTTATCAATTTGCATACTTAAGCACATTTTTGCACAATGCATTTTACACACTAAACTTTCGAGTTTTATTTTTAAGGATATCTCTCGAAGTAGACAGCAGATTTATATATCCTAAAATAGATGAGTATAAAAGCTAGTATCCCATTTCTAAAAACAATTTATTTGACATTTCATATAGCACTATCTAAAGATAGTGCTATATTATAAAAGAAATATACAGATACATTTATTTTTTTAGGTAGAATTAAAAGATGACATATCATCACTAGATTTCAAAGTCCTTCAAGGCGGCTCAAATTTCTCAATGGGTCAGAGGCAACTTGTATGCCTAGCGCGAGCTATACTCAAGAAAAACAAGATCTTGGTTCTGGATGAAGCTACTGCAAATGTTGATCACAAGTATGTAGACAATTTATTTTGTAATTTACTTACATATGTACATTAACATTACATGTGTACATTACATAAGGTACATTTGACAATATGAGGTACATACGGTGGATTTCTCAAAGTTTTTAAGTTGACTACATATCAAAAGTCTCTCTCTCCAAATAACTAATATTAATTATTTTTTGTTCAATTTTAGAACGGATAGCCTTATTCAGAAGGCGATAAGGAACAAATTTGTTGAATGCACAGTTCTCACCATAGCGCACAGACTCAACACAGTAATGGATTCCGATAGAATTCTGGTCATGTCTGCAGGAAGGGCGGTACAATTTGGTCATCCTTACACACTTTTGAATGAACCGGATGGCGTTTTTGGCAGTATGGTCAAGGAGACTGGATCTAAAATGGCGTCACAGCTATACAGCGTTGCTGAAAAGACATTTTATAGTCAATTTAGTGAAAGTTATAATGAACATGAAGTAGTTTTTAAATTGTAAATGAAATCACTATTTTTTAATTTATTTTATGATAATACTATAATAATTATAAGTAAGTTACTACCAAAACAAACCTTAAGACTGCTGAACGGTGGACTACGGATGACGGATGAATTTGTTAATTAGTCCTTGAGACTGTCACCATAGTATGCATTGGTTTCATTCTTGCCAATAACAACCACGTGCATGAGACCTATTTTCATTTTCATTTAGTGCAATGTGGGTCTAATGCAATGTGCAATGTGCATTTAGTGCATTCCTTTAGAAAAAGAAAACGAAATAACAAAATCTGCCTGTTTGTCTGCATGTCTGCCTGTTTGCAAGAGTCATAGATATCTAAAGAACGCAATGTCCAATTTTAAAAATGCTTTCTCCATTATAATTTATTTATCGATGGGAAGAGCTGATTAGATTTAAGGTTTCGTAGCTACGATCGAAATGAAAGTTGCCATACAATCAGATCCAAGTGGACCCCTTTAAAATCACGTATTCAGTTGAGCAATCAGGGCATTTCGGCGAAGGTGCGGAATAACTGGGGTTAGTCGGGGCAAGAACGGCGAAGTGTGGAACGATTAGGGTAAGTAGGAGCAAGTCCGGGCGGAGCACAGTACCGCGACAATGGCCAAAGCAGAAAAATACGACTGACGATTGGGCCGGGGGCTAATGGGCCCTTACTGAGTTGGCCACGAAGACCCATTTGTTAAGGGTCAGTCACACTCACGGGTCAACACCCATCCGGCGCACATTGGGCGAAATAGCTTATTTACGGCGCCAAAAATCAAAAAATCAAATTTGATAAATATACATAATTCAAATTGGAAAGTCTACCTCAGCATTCCTTAGGTAAAAAACAACGAAAAGATTTTAACAGAATAGAAAAAACGATTTAATTGGCGTCATAAAAGTTGGGTCTTCCCGCTACCTGGAAAATTGCATCCATTTGTGTGCAAAATTTAGTGCCAATAAGTTGTGTTTTAATATAATATCCGCGTACAAATTATTATTTTCTACCATGGATATTTTACCTAGCAGTAAATACTTCATTTTAAAATATTTTTTATATACACAGTAATGCACAGTTTTTAAAAATAATTCCACATTTTATAAGAAGTCATCAAAGCCAATATTTTAATTAGTGTTCTATTTCATTGTAGTTTTTAAAAAAAGTTCCACCCAGTGCCACTCTATTCATACCTTTAACTCAAAGATTGTAATGTTTTCTTTTATTTAAAAGCAGTTGTAGTCCCAACTTTTTCCAACTTTTGATTTAATTTATCTTTATTTTCAGTTAGTGGAAATGATTTCATGAAGTCAGTAAAAATTACTCGAAAAGAACTATTTTTAGAGTTAAAAAAATAAAAGTTTTTTAAGCTGTCGTTATCAACATGTAATAAAAGACTAGTGAGTTATATTTTGGAGAAATTTTACATTGACAACTTTACTTCGCAGTTGCAAAAATCTATCAAAAACTCAGTTAAGGTTTTTGTAACGAAGTTTGTAGCCAAATGGGGAGTCATCACAGTCAAGAGAAGTTTCTAGAAAAGAATTCACTGTAGATAGAAGGAGAAATCAAGCTACCTCGATTGCGTGAAGTCAGTCAAACGAAACAAAAGAATCAACGAAAAGATTGTCAAAAAAACTTTTTCTGTGTCAACAAGTCGTGTTAAACAAAGAAGTTTTCAATCGCTGATAAGGAATATTTCTCCCGAGCAGCTTACATATGCGGCTGAATCTAGCTTGTTCCAGTCTGGGAAAAGAAGAACTGCAAAAGTTATGAAATTAGCGTTAGAAGCTTCACCCAAAAAGCTAATAAAAATGCAACGATTAACCAATTCTACGTTCACTGCGTTTACGCCAGAAGAAGCATTGGCTCTCATAGGTGAAACAAGCCTAAGTAAGGGAGACTATATAAGAATTCAAAGTGGAGCAAAATCACGAGGAGCATCTTTGTACCCAGCATGCAATGTTATATCTCAAGTCAAACCAACTTGCTCGCTTCGAAAATCCGTCGTGCATACAACGTTAGAATTTTTTTCGCAAACTTAACTGGACGAAAATGCTATCAGCAGATTTGCCAATATCTTGGTTGCAATTTCAAGTTGCCATTATTTTAAAATAGAAACTTTTAAAGCTTATTGTCTAGAAATAGCTAAGCTTTGTATCCAACTATATGGATGGTATAAAATGAGTGCTTCCGTGCATAAGCTACTCATCCATGGCAGCGACGTTATAGCTTCTTTGCCATTGCCTGTAGGCCAGCTCTCAGAGGATGTTGTTGTGGAAATTGGCCAGAAAGACTACACAAAAGTTAGGCTATTTCACTCAAGAAAAACCAGTAGAAAAGATAATAACAAAGATATTATTCACTGGATGCTAATTAATTTGGATTCTCTGATTACTTCGAAGCGGCCTTAACAACGAAAGAACAATAATACATTCAGTAATCAAGTGTTGACAATGATTACAATTGCCGAATATTTATAAAATATTTCTCCAGAAATGGCTATTGATCAAGAGGTTGATGATGACGAAGAACAAAGTGATTCCAGTATGTTTAATTAGTTTAATTTAATCTTATTTTCAATGTAATTTTATATTTTTTTATTTTGAATAAACACATGAGAACATAACAATATTTTTTAATTTTTATAGGCTTAAAGTACTTAAAACATACAATTAAATGATCAGTAATCAACTTTCTTAATATTAAAAATGCTTCCTATTATTAGTTATCACATTTTTGTCGCCGTAAATAGGCTCTTTTGCCCAGTGTGCGGCGGCAGTACATGGGTGTTTCAATACCCATCATGGATCAACACCCATGCCTGTTTCCTGGAAGCAGTACTGTTTTCTAATGGGCCTTGCTGAGTTGGCCACGAAGACCGATTCTGTTCAGGGTTGGTCACACTCACGGGTCAACACCTATCCGGCGGCCTCCGCGTATGAAGTGCGAGCCCGGGTAGGACTCTGGCCTTAGGGCTAGTTTCCCCTAGGAATCAACCTTCTGGCGCTCCTGGACGGTCTGCGCACAGTGCGTCAATCGATTGTGCACTCTGAGTAACAGTCGGGGGAGTCTGGAAGCAGTACTGTTTCCTATAGAGCGGGGGTGGTTGCGGACCTTACGGCGACTGCTCTTGAAACTACCATCGGCTACCAGGTCCTGGGTGAACAGGCGGCCAAAGGATGCCGTGGTCCGCGATAGATAGATAGACTGGTTACAGGATCGAGGTCGCTTGTGCGGTCCTCTCCCTTACTTAGCGGTGAAACGGTGTCAACCTAATTTATCGCGGACCATGGCATCCTTTATCCGGCTCTTCACCCGGAATCGGATAGCCGATGGTCGTTTCAAGAGCAGTCGCCTAAGGTCAACAACTACTCCCACTCTGTAGGAAACAGTACTGTTTCCAAACTCCCCCGACAGTCAGAATACACAATCGATTGGCTTACGCCGCACGGTTCGCAAACCGTCCAGGAGCGCCAGAAGGTTGACTACTAGGGGAAACTAGCCCTAAGGCCAACGTCCTACATTCGTAGCCAACTCAACAAGGGCCCAATCGTCAACTAGAGCTGTCAACTACAACGGGCGAACCCGTCACCTCAGGAACTTTTAAAGAAATATGATCGTTTTATCTCCCGTGAAGTGAGCGCAGAAGGCTCGCACAAAACAGTCCACCGTCAAGCTCCGCCACATGCCCGTAAGAGGCCAACGCCTTATCCGCGAGATTACCAGGTATGTTACCCAGCGGGCTTACACTCACACCCTTACTTCCAATTGCGACCAGATTATTTGTTTATACTCTTTATTGTGAAAATGTCACAATGGGCGGGTTTATTGTCATATGAAAATCTCCTACAACCAACCGCACTATGACGTGTTATATGAATGTGTGCGTGTAACATGTCTGTAAGTGTGTGTCTTGTTATTGCATTCAATCGACAGAATTGAAAATGCAATTCCGCTAATTTGATCCCAACGGAAAATGGTGACCCAGCCGGGAATCGAACCCGGGACCTTACAATGTAAGATTAGGCAACCTACCCACTATGCCACCGGGCCGTGTTTATTGTGATTACTCCGGTCTCTCGACTGGTTACGAGCTCGAGGTCGCTTGCGCGGTCCTCTCCCTTACGAAGCGGTGAAACGGTGTGAACCGAATTTTTCGCGCACCACGGCATCCTTTGCCCGGCTGTTCACCCAGGATCGTGAAGCCGATGGTTGTTTCAAGAGCAGTAGCCGTAAGGTCCCCAACCACCCTCACTCTATAGGAATCTGGGTATAGTAGAACTAATATAAAATCGACGACTATCGCGGTTGTTTGACATTATAAATAGGATAGAAGCAAAACCCTCGTGGAACCCTACGTGGAACTCTCTTTTTAAAATGTTCCCGCCGTCGAAGGCCGAACGCAAGGACGTAAGACAGGATACAGTGACTGTTGTGTGCAAGACGGATATTCGAAATTCGCGCGCTCCGAGCCCGGCCCCCCACCACCGTTATAACCTACGCAGTGGCGGCAGCGGTATGCGGCCTATCCGCAAAACAAGGGATTGACAGCTCTTTCAGTTTACCCTGGACAACGGCGGCTGCAACGTCACCGAAACGTCGGGTGCTACAAATTTCAAGTGGTAAATTCGTTTCTATCCTATTTATAACTGTAGAACTAGTTAACGCATTTATGTTTGCTTATAAATATGTTTATGGATCTATATGTTTTGTATTTTCTCATAATTACAGTGGGTTGCCTTATTAAAAGAGACACAGTAATATTTTGTAAAATTTGTCACATTTCAAAATGTTTCCCAACCTTTTTTGCATGGTGCCACCCTGGATTATAAAAATCATGCCCCCCTATATTTTTCTTCATTGCTTCAATAAAAAACACAAATTATTTTTGCGATATTTATTTCACACGATTTATTATTTATTAATGGTATGTTTGTGCCTGCATTTTTTGAACCAGTTGGTCGATATCAGGTTCTGTTTTTGACAGAGCTATCATCAAATCATTATCGACTGCAAGACGATTTCGCTGCTTAGTCTTAATTTACACTAATGCTGAAAATCCGGTTTCACATAAGTAAGTCGAAGAAAATGGCAGAAGTATTCGCAAGGCAAGAGTGGCAACTTTTGGATTAAGGAGAAAGCGTTTTATCCAAAATTTCTCCAAAGTCAAGAGGTGAAAGTCATCTTTCATTGTCGAATCTGCCTTCATTTCCAGAAATTCTTCTTGAAATTCTTCTTGAACATCTTCCAAAACTCTATTACAGATTATACAATATTACATACAACTCTATATAACTCTATACAATATTATTTAAAGTAGGGAAATGGAGGAAGGAGGCTGAACATAAACTGAATAAAAAAAATGAATTCACAAAGAAAACTATTAACTACGATAATATATTAAAAGACATTAGCAGTCACGACTGGTCTCCTGTTCTCTCTCTGCATAGTACAGATGAAACATATCGGGCATTTATCACTTCGTTAGGTCAAATAGTAAATAAAAATACGTCAATTGAAACTTTTAAAATTAGACACAAACACAAAAAACTAAAGCCTTGGATCACTAAGGGTCTACTCTTTTGTATTCACAAACGCGATAAAATGCACGCTACCTTAAAAAAGCGACCGGATGACCTCATTTTAAAACAAAAATTTATGCGGTATAGAAATATATGTAAGAATTTAATTAAAATAACGAAGCAAAGATTCTACAAAACGCAAATTTCAAACTCGAAAGAAGACCCTCAGAAAATATGGGAAATAATAAAAGAAGCATCAAATTCAAAAAATAAAAAAACTTCGTCTTTGTCCAAAATCCAAATCGAGGATGAAGTTGTTTCCCTGCAAAATAACACTAAAAAAGTGCTAAATCACATTAATAAACACTTTTGTGGCGTGGGTCCTATGTTAGCCAAAAAATTTGTCACATGAAGAAATTGATTCATGTAATGATACTGGTATCTACCAGGCCTCACTATATCTCAGACCGACTAATGCTGCTGAAGTCACGAAGATAATCGAAAGCCTAAAGAATAAGTCAGCAGCAGGAAATGATGAATTAGGGTCCCATACATTTAAAATTACTAAGTCATATATAAGCGTACCCATCAGTCATATAATCAACGTTAGCTTTAGAAGTGGTGTATTTCCGAGCGATTTGAAAACTGCTAGAGTAATACCAATTTTTAAGGGGGGTGACAAACTGCAGGTTAATAATTATCGACCTATTTCAATACTGAATACAATGTCAAAAATTATTGAAAAGGTGGCTAAATTAAGATTAATGAAATTCTTAGGAGAAAACGCTATTCTGTCAGACAATCAATTTGGCTTTAGAGAAGGCTTAGGGACATCAAACGCCATCTCAGCCTTAACAGATTTTCTTGTACAAGGCATAGACAAGGGAGAAAAGTGCCTGGCAGTATTTTTAGATTTGGCGAAAGCCTTTGATTCGGTGCCTCATAATAGGTTACTACAACAATTTAAAAAATAGGCGTAGCGTCATCCAGTCTCCAATGGTTTCAGAGCTATTTAACTAACAGAGTCCAGTTTGTGTCGATTCTTAACCACTTTAGTGACGCTAAACCACTAACCTATGGGGTTCCGCAAGGAAGCGTCCTGGGACCCATACTTTTCCTCACTTATATAAATGATCTTTGCCAGTTACCGACAGCAAAAATAATTTCATATGCTGACGACGCTGTAGTTATCTTTAAGGGATCAAATTGGGACAGTACTCTCACAAAAGCAAATTTGGGCATGAATGAGATTCGTGATTCGCTAGAAACTGCAAAACTAACACTAAATGTGAGTAAAACCAGTTATATGACTTTTAGCCCTACTAATAGGGGTCAGCCAACAGTAAATCACCACGTAACCATTCACAAAGGTCACTCTGAAACCTCGTGTAATTGTGCACCACTAAAGAGATCCCCCACAGTCAAATACCTAGGCATTGTAGTTGACAATAAATTGCGATGGGAAGAGCAAGTCAATGTAGTGTCAAAGAAAGTGAGAACCCTTGGTTATACTTTCAAAGAGTTGAGGAGTGTTCTGGATCGCAGGACGCTAACCATAGTGTATTTTGCATTATGTGAAAACCTTATTAACTATGGTATAATTGGGTGGGGTGGGTGCTGCAAAACCCTCCTGACGCCACTTCTAACAGAGCAAAAATATATTTTAAAAATCATGCATCGCAAACCATATCAATATTCTTCTAAGGAACTCTTTAAAGAGGCTCAGGTTTTGGATGCTAGGTTATTATTCATTAAAACTGCACTACCTTGGGTTTTCGTGGCCAAACAAAATAAATCTTTTATTATTACGCACACGAAACCCACTAGACAACTCCTGAGTGATAATTTGAATGTACCTAGGATGAAGACGACTTTCGGACAGCGACACTACTCTTTCATAGCTACAAGACTCTATAATAAATTAAGCAGTGACATTAAAACCAGCCCCAATTGTCATGTGTTTAAAAGCAAAATAAATAAATGGCTGGTGCAAGAAGAGCGTTTATCTATCCATGCCATGATCGATGTAGTAGAATAATTTGAAGTTGACTTAACATATATTGTGTATATATGTATGTATGTGTGTATATGTGTATTCTAATGTATTTAGTATTTCTATTTCCTATATAATATTGTAAATTTTATTATTATATTTATTTATTTATATTATATATATTTTTAAATAATAATTATTATTATTGTGTTTGGTTGGTTCAACGACCTTCGTATTAAATGTAAAAATACAAATTGCTTGCCTTGGAACGGGTATATTCCAGTTGGGCAGCACTAGCCAGTGAATGAAAGAGGAAAGTTTTTGCCATTTGTTTTAATATTATATTTATTGTAAAATGGTTAATTTAATAATTCCAATAAATAAATAAAAAATAAAAATATATAATGTACTGTATTTTACTACCAGTTTACGTGCGAACCCGTCATCTCATAAAGTCTCCCGCGAGGCGAGTGCAGAAGACTTAAAACAAAACAGTCCACCGTCAAGTTTCGCCACATACCCGTAAGAAGCCAACGCCTTGCCGCGAGATATCAAGGTAAGTCACCCAGCGGGCCGACACTCGTGCCCTTACTACCAGTTGCAACCAGATTACTCCAGTCTCCCGACTGGTTACGGGTTTGAGGTGGCTTGAAAACGATGTGTACCAAATCTGTCGCGGATCACGGCATCCATTGCCCGGCTTATTCACCCGGGACCGGGTGGCCGAATGGTCGTTTCAAGAGCAGTTGCCATAAGGTTAACAACCACCTCGGCTCTATAGGAAACATAATTGTTACCAGACCCCCCCCCCCCCCCCCGCTGTTAGTCGGAGTGCACAATCGATTGGCTTATGCCGAACAGTGTGCAAACCGTCCAGGAGCGCCCGAAGGTTGACTCCTAGGGGAGATTCGCAGGCCAGCATCCTACCCTGGCTCTCCCTTCTGAGTGGAGGCCGCGGGATGGGTGTTGACCCGTGACTATGACCGACCCTAAACGAATGGGTCTTCGTGGCCCACTCTAACAGGGCCCATTAACTCCCTAAGTTTATCGAACTATTATATTCAGCAGGAAATCATTAGGAGCACAAATTTAAACCAGGGCAAATATTAAACATTTCATTATAAATGAGCCCAAAAACCTTTCATATCTAATGCATAAAAAATGGTTTGTGACATTGTGGATAAAGGAGAAGTATAAAAACTCACTTTTCAAGTTCATCCCCCAGCAGATTCGATTGGTACTTATCCTCGACTGAGCTCAAATCTTGAAATTCCAGCTCTCTTTTCGTACCCTTTATAAAAGTTGGCAACATCCAATAAAAACATATTTTTGACAAAACATTCGCTTTCGAGTAATTGTTCCTTTTTGGACCTCCTACAATTTCAATATGATCGATCATTTTCACTAAAACTTTCACAAGCGCAAAAATTTGAATTAATTGGATTGAAAAATGTATGAATTTCAGCACGGGACAGGACGGCTCGTTTGAGCACAATTATTAGTCTACTATTTTGATATCGTCTGTTTTTTGTCAGTTTAAACTGAATTAATTAAGATTAACAGTTTTGTTTGGACTGGTAATTCTGGTTATTTTCATTTCGGTATAAAAACTTGTTCCGAGACTCGTCATTTATCAACTGTACTATATGGGATACATCTCTAATATGCCACACTTTTGTATATTAAACTATAGTGTCAGATAAAAGAAATAATGAAGTTTTTGTGAGAAGAATAAATATAGCCACACAGCATATTGTGCTTTTGATCAATGGGAGCTAATGGGCCCTTGCTGAGTTGGTCACGAAGACCCATTCTGTTCAGGGTTGGTCACACTCAAGGGTCAACACCCATCCGGCGGCCTCCACGCATGAAGTGCGAGCCCGGGCAGGACTCTGGCCTTAGGGCTAGTTTGCCCTAGAAATCAACCTTCTGGTGCTTCTGGACGGTCTGCGCACCGTGCGGCGTAAGCCAATCGATTGTGCACTCTGACCGACTGCCGGGGGAGTCTGGAAGCAGTACTGTTTCCTATAGAGCGGGGGTGGTTGCGGACCTTACGGCAACTGCTCTTGAAACGACCATCGGCTATCCGATCCTGGGTAAACAGCCGGGCAAAGGATGCCGTGGTCCGCGATAGATTCGGTATACACCGTTTCACCGCTTCGTAAGGGAGAGGACCGCGCAAGCGACCTTGAACTCGTAACCAATCGAGATACTGTAGTAATCTGGTCGCATTTGGAAGTAAGGGCGTGAGTGTAAGCCTGCTGGGTAACACTCCTAACTATCTCGCGGTTAAGGCGTTGGTATTTTACGGGCATGCGGCGGAGCTTGACGATGGACTGTTTTGTCCAAGTCTTCTGCGCTCACTTCGGGGAGATAGAACGACTAATCGTTAAAACTTCCTGAGTTGACAGGTTCGCCCGTTGTAGTTGACAACTCGTTGTAGTTGAGTAACTCTGAAGAATTCAATCATATCACGGCCAATATGTAAATGTTATACAACTACTTATGTCTATACAGCTACGTATTAGTTTAAGACAATAAATTATTTGATTTGACACGCTTACGGCTGTCTGGAATTAACCCGACTAGTTATGGGTCCGAAGTCGTTTACGCGTTGTTTAACTCTACCTGTTGTATTACAGCGGTAATTGAGTTAGAATTTATCGCCGATCTAAGCGTTCTTTGCCCGTAGCGCCGCACGGGATCGAGTGGCCCAAGGTCATTTCAAGAGTGGCATGACAACAGGTCAACATCCACCCTCCCTGCTTAGAAGACAGTGTATTTCCATAGTCTCCAGACTCCTTCAGCAATTAGTCAGAATGAACAACCGATTGGCTTCTCCTAACGGTGCGCAAACTGTCCAGTGACGCCGGGATGCAATCCCGCCGGTAGAAACCGGTCCGCCAGCTTTGAGGCCTGAGATGCTAGAGTCTTACCCGGGGTAGCCTTCCACACGAGGAGGATTCTGAATAGGAGCTGAATCGTGAGTTGAGCCGATCCGAGAACAAAATGGATCTTGTAGCCCAAGCTGCACGAAACCGTTCACCACCTTCTTTGTCAACACCATTTCTTGGGTCAATTGGGCTTTTGTTATTTTACTTTCCGGTGGAGGAAAGTATTTTGAATGCACTTCTGTGTGCCTGTGTGTCTGTGTGAATACCTCGCCAATCGCGCCCAAACGCTTAATCCGATTGAGCTGAAATTTGGCATGCAGGCACCATTCGCTCGCAATTGGTATCGGTCAACTAGAGGGCGCGCTAGTCATACTTTCACCTCGAAATATTCCAGTTAGAGACTTGAAATTCGGTACACAGATGCTTTGTCAGATAGAAATCACGTTGTTAAATTGGTTGGTAAATGATATCTCGCATATCGGCGACGCAAAAAATGCCGCCATATTTAAGAAAATATTGCCTCGATTTTGGAAATATACCACGGAAATACATTTGCTGTCATGGTCACTTGACGCAATTACTACCGAGTTGGGAGGGTCGTGTTCTGGGGGTGGGGGGTTGGCGAGGGGGGGGGGGGGGGGAAGTTAGCGAGGGGGGGAGTGGGGGGTTGGTTGTGAGGTGAGGGGGAAGGCGGGTAGAATTTTGGTGCACAGTGGGCAGGGGGGGGGGGGGGGGGGGTCGCGTGCTTGCCGAGAAAGTCTTGGGGTGACACAACCGACATTTTAATAAAAACTTCGATTACGCGAAGAACATGCAGACTAAAACTCAAAAAGCAGATGACCAGAGGCTTCATTATTTACCCCTAGAGCCCCAATTGGCCGATATCGGCCACAACACGATTTAGCGCGACGGCCCCGTTTTAATTTTAATTTAATTTAATATGTTTTATTTTATTGTTTTGTTATGTTAATATGTTTCATTTTAATTATGTCTACAGTAGTTTGGCAGTAAATAATGTTTTGGTGAGACAGTTTTTTTACTAATTTTTACTAAAATTTTATAGGACATCAACTTGTCAATCGGCTGAGGGGCCGAGGCCTGAAGGGTTGATAGTTATTATGTCGAAAGGCTATTTTAATTGAATGTCACGCCATATAAGAATTACAAGATTGTTTTTTTCCCAGTGTTAGACATGGGGAAATTAAAAAAATATGCCAAAGTATAGAGATTTTGCAAAACTAATTCATTAAGGTTAAACAATTCTAAATCCCTGAGAGTTATATGCTAACTCCCTGAAACAATTTTAAATCCCTGAGCTTTGCTTTTTGATTATTTTGTTTTTACGAAATGTTAAGATGCCGAAAACCCACTTAGACCAATTACCGTATGTTCAATACGTCCTTGCGAGGTAGAGAAACAAAATATTTTAAAAAGAACGATATACTCCTCTCATATATTTCAAATATTTTGATTCCAATTAAGTTTCATATAATTTGGCCAAATTTTGGATTCTCCTAACACTTGGCGAATTTACCAATTTTCAGTTTTTTAATACCTTTTACTCTACAATAGTTTTTTGTCAAAATATTTGTTCAAAAATTCGCAATCAAACCTTCATCTAATTCTCAATCCAAAATTGAATACAGAATGATGAAGAAAAAACCACCAGACCTTTCTTATTCTTTCTTTATGTTGGCATACTGCAGCACTCTCTTCGACGCTTGTCATCTGGTTAATCATTTCATCTGTCTTAATCACTTAGAGCGATGGTTTGAGATATGGCTAGTTCCACATAATTAATAATATCAAACCTCTAGATGGCGGATCAGTTGTCCGAAGTCTAATTATAAAAGAAGTTCCGGATGATTTTTTTTAAATAATGTGTTGTGTGGGGCTTTTCTAAGGTTTTTATGAGCATTGTACACTGGGACCATTGCTAATCTATTGTGTTCGCCACCTACTATATTGCTGCGCTAAGCCTTGTGTCATTTAAGAACCGCAACAGGCTTTTGGCGCCAGATTGTTTTACTTTCTCAGGTTGGAGGTAATGACCACCCAAGTGAGTGTATCTTTTACGCATCAACGGGCCACATTCGCACATGAGGTGCAGGGGAGTTTCCTCTGCCCCTTGGCAGAACCTGCACATTTTTGCGTTTCGGAGTTTGAGGTTTTACATGTGTTTGTTAAGGCCACAATGCCCCGTGAGCGCCCTCACCAGTATGCGTAGATTGTTCCTATTTAGCGATAAGGCCTCACGAGCCGTCTTAGGGTCGTCTGCCTTAATTAGCGCTTTGGATTGGTTCAACACTGGCATGTTGTTCCAGTGGTTGATGGATTGTTCTAACATAGTCCGACGTTGCCAGCCAGCGTTGCTAAACCTAATACACAAAACGCAAAATTATTCTTAAAAATATTAGTTTTCCACCATATGCAACATCGTGATAATTTTTCGCTAGTTAATAATATAATAAAGTTATAATTATAATAATATAATAAAGTAGTTGCATTAATTGTATATTTTTCTTTCTTTCTTTAGGTGCCTTCTCCTCTTTGGAGGTTGGCTATCATTATAGCTATATTATAAACATTACATTTGATACTGCTGTGCAGAACAAGAAAATCGTCTTTATTCCAAACCAATGTATTAAATACTTCAGCAATGAAATTCAACGTCTTCCTGGGTGTGTCTTTCCATTTATTTTGCAATGGTCAATAAGTTACAAAATGTAGTATTTACTGCCTCTCATAACGAGGCCGAAATATTAAATTTTTTGTCGTTTACTCTTTGAGAGTTCAAAGCATTTCATAATAACGAATTAGATTCTATCTAATTCGTTAAATTCATCAACAGATGGCGCTGATTTGGTCCCAAGATTAAGTTGAGTTTTAAATATTTAGCTTACGTGATAAATAAAAAAAAACTATAAAATATTTGTGAAAAGAAAATGTGTCTTAGGGGCTCTCTATACGATCAAGCATGCTTCTCATGCATCGCGTCGCTGGCTGGGAAGGGATCGTAAGCCGTAGGAAATATGCTAATATATTTTTTTAATATTTACCAAAAATGCCTTATTTTGTAGTTTATACCACGGAGTCACGTTAATTATACGTAATTGATTAATGAATGACGTGACTCCTGGTACAAAACTACAAAATTAGGCATTAATGTAAAATATTTAAAAATATATTTACATATTTCCTGCGGTTTACGATCCCATCCCAGCCCGCGACGCGATGCTTGACAAGCATGTTAGATCGTCTAAAGAGCCCCTTACGTTTTGTCGTTATTACCTCGCTATCCATTGTAAATAATGCGAATTAAATATGACCACGCGTCATATTGTGAGGGCATGGTTCTTAATTGATGTGATAGATAAAAGACTATTTTACGCAATAATAAAAGGCCTTTTCAGGTCGACTCCATACTCAATTTCAAAAAATTAAACAACAGTTAAAACATGTCCATATAATATGTGTTTATTCTTTGTCGACATTATGAATTTAACACAATTTTACAATAACTTATGGAAATGGAATTAAGAGCCAGCTCGTAATGTTTAGTGGCAAGAATTAAGTCAATGCACACACTGTCGAGAGAACCAAGATCTAATTGACTATTTCATACGTGTCATGCGTAGTCACCATCTCTTATTATTAAAAAATATAAAAATACTGATTTTATTTACAATTTATAAACTACTTCATCATCACTACTTTGACTTTCACTAAATTGACTATAAAATGTCCTTTCAGCAACGCCGTATAGCTGTGACGCCATTTTCGAACCAGTCTCCCTGACCATACTGCTAAAAACGCTATCCGGATCATTCAAAAGTGTGTAAGGATGACCAAAGTGTACCGCCCTTCCTGCAGACATGACCAGAATTCTGTCGGAGTCCATTACTGTGTTGAGTCTGTGCGCTATGGTGAGAACTGTGCATTCAACAAATTTGTTCCTTATTGCTTTCTGAATAAGGCTATCGGTTCTAAAATTAAAAAAAAAAACCTATTAGCTATTTTATGAGAGGAAATTTATTTTTTTCAATAATGCTAAAATCAACTATGTGCTTAAGGCGACATGACACCTCAGAAAAATATCCGAAATGGGCGGTCACGCAAAAAAATAGGCGAAGTCAATTTTGTAGGGTTTGACCAATAAAAATCTAGCATTGACGAAGCGTCAAGCACAGATTCCACGTCCGCTAGCGGCGGGAACCAGACGCATACTAAACGGTCAATCGCAGCGCTAGCACAGAATAACTATCTTTACGCAATGGTGGTATAAGGGTGTTAATGGCAAAGCATATTTAGCGTAACCCTCAGAGCGCTCTCACGTTTTAATTAATTGTAATTAATATAGGGCCTGAACAAAAAATGTAGCTAAGGACTGCCCTAGAAAATTAACCAGTCAATATAATGAAATTATAATAAAACACACTCACCGCTTACATTGTAAGAGTAAACGAGCCTGAAAGTTTTCGAAGTCTGTTTAAAATCTTAATATCCAAGGCAATGAGCAACTTTTTTGAGTCCAAATTTTAAATTGGTTCCTTCTCGAGGGATTCACTTAAAAACTTTTTAAATTAATGCTAATATTTTTCAAAAAACTCATAAAACTAAAATTCCTCAGATATGATCGTTCCCAGGTATCATGTCGCCTTAATTTTCAAATGTCAAAATGTACTCATTTTTATAAATAAGATAATAACGAATTTACCACGTTAAGTTTGTAGCACTCGACGTTTCGGCGATCTTGTAACCGCTGTTGTCTAGTCTAGTCTAGCCTAGACATATGCGGTTGCAACATCGTGCGAAACTTCGGATGCTACAATCTTCACGAAGTAAATTTGTTTTTATCTTATTTATAATGTCGAACAACCGCGATAGTCCTTGATTTCGACATAACATTTTCTAAATTACCAAATAAATTGCCTACATACTTGGGATCAACATTTGCAGTAGCTTCATCCAGAACCAAGATCTTGTTTTTCTTGAGTATAGCTCTCGCTAGGCATACAAGTTGCCTCTGACCCATTGAGAAATTTGAGCCGCCTTGAAGGACTTTGAAATCTAGTGATGATATGTCATCTTTTAATTCTACCTAGAAAAAAAATAACCTGTATTTTTTAAAATATAGCAGAGTCTATTATATTGAAAAAAGTTATTTAAAAAAAAAGTACGATATTTTTTTTCATCTATAAAATAGGCTATAAAAATCTGGTGTTTCACATTCCGAGATATCCTAAACAATGTGACGGCGACTTGAAAACCAGAAAGTTTAAGGTCATGTGTCAAGGTGAGCAGAGTGACAACTTGCTTTAGAGTTGTTTCGTAAATATAACTAATTTATTCTTCAAAAACTTGGTAACTGACTTTGACGTATATAATATGACATAACTTTTAGTCATTTAGTGGGTATTAAAACTTTCATTCATTCAGTGGGTATTAAAATTTCATAAAATGGAATTGCACAATCAACATTTACTCCATTTCTATTCATTCTGTTTTAAAATAAAATAAAACGTGTTCTAACTACAGAAACGATTAATTCAACGGTATTTGGAAACTTAGGCCGAGGAATCAATTGGTGCATGATTTTAAATTTTAGTCAATAGTTTTCCAGTTGTAGAAAAATAATCTCCTTCGTAAACGTCGCTATTCGGACATGCTCTCTATTTTTTATTTTAATATTGTCTTCATCGATATTATAGAAAGCGTAAAGAAATGTTTACTTGCAAAAAAAAAAATTTTTTTGCGAATGTGAACGCTGGCCGTGCGTAAAATTGCAGAAATTTCATAAGACTCCCCTACACAGAAATTCCTCCAAAATCGCCCACTTAATGACTTGACTTACCGCTTCTAGTGCTTCCCAGAGTTGAGCATCATCATAATAGTGAAAAGGGTCCAAATTGTACCTGACTGTAGCCGAGAAGAGCACTGGTTCTTGAGGTATTATAGATATATGAGAACGCAAGTCCTGAAAAAAGAAACAAAATTCAGAGTACAATTCTTCTAATTATTTCTCATAGTTTCTTAAACAACCATACTTTACATTCAGAGATAAAGTGCTCGTATCAACTCCATCTATAGCTATTGTACCATCAACTTTGGCAAGTCTAAATAGTGCTGAAATAAGGGATGTTTTTCCAGCTCCCGTTCTTCCAACTATGCCGACCTTAAAAGATCAAAAGCAAATAAAAATATATTTAATTATTTATATATAATTTATTTACATTTTTTATTACAGGCGCAGAACATATTTTTATCACAGGCGCAGAACAGAAATACAATATTTTTATCAGAGGCGCAGAAGAGAAAAATATAGGTTTGAGAAAAACGTTTTATTAAAAGAACAGTAGTAAGTTTTTACACTTATAGCAACCTGCAACTATCAAATAGAGGTAAAAGATTCATGAATCATGTATGAAGATGAAAGATTCATGTATGAAGATTCATCCATTGATTGTATTGTATTGTATTGTATTGTATTGAATAAATTTCAACTTTAGGGTGAAAAAAAGAAAAACATTTTTTCTGCCGTCTAAACCAGGCCTAAACGAAATAGATGGTGGTATTCATTCCCTCAGTAGTGACAGCATTTAGTTTCATACCATAGAAACCGTTATCAAAAATATCCCTAAGTAGTATGGAGCACGGAATGGTGAGTATCGACTTCTATTTCCGTGTGTTTTAAATCTAAGGTATTCCCTTTTTATATAGATAAGCAGGTTTTTCGCCATTTAGTATTTTAATATAATTATACAAATTCAAAATAAAATAGTTATATTTCAAAGAACATACCTTCCATCCAGCTTCAATTTCAAAATTCAAATCATGTAATGCATTTGGTTTGTTTGGAGCATAGCTTAAATTCATCTTTTTCATAGTAATTGCACCAGATGAGGGCCAATTTTCTAGTTTCTTGAAGTCTGAAAATGTAATACATGTTTATGAAATCATAATGCGCTTGTTTGATTAGATTATTGGATAGTAGACAGATATAATTAGGGTGGTATACTGTGTAATTAGAGACCAAGGGCCAATATATTGTTATATACGGTGCCAGCATACCTCTACCGTATTTTCCTATTATATTCCCTTCTCATTTAATTCCGCATAAAAGCACAGTTCCGACTGTACAACGTCTAGGGCGCTGCCATCTATCGGCCAAAACCATAACTAACTCAAAGTAGGGGTTAGCATTAAGACGGCACTGCTTCACAGTTCCGCAGAGAGAGGGCATTACACGCAGCTTTATTCATGCAGCGGGCGGCACGGTTAAACCGCTATAATAATAATATCCTCGTACATTCACTTTGTATATTTACTTAACCCCTGGGTGGCCACGCTGTTCATCGGCGTTTTTCGTATTATCCTTATTATATTCGTAATCGTGCAATTATCGGCTCTATTTCCCCCTCCACTGCGGTAAAAGCCTGTGATTGAAGCCTGCCATTGAATACGCCACCGGTATATGTATATATGCTTGCACACACCTTCTACAAACAAATTTTCTAGGGCTTCGAAAATTTTGGGTGGAATGACTGGCTTCTGATAGGTTAATCTTCTTCTATAATGTATATACTTCTTCGCTAAACTTATTTTTCGTCCTCCGCCAAATCGCGTTCGCTGAACACAGGTATTGTGTTAGGCGAACATGTTCTCTTCTTGTTCAAGCCTAACCGGGTTTGCTGAATACAGGTATTGCTGAGTTTTTTTATTGAACTCGATACATTCACAATTCAATCGTCCTTTTTATATTTCGTTCTTCTTTTTCTCTCAATTTATTTAACTTCTTTTAAAGTACGACTCCTATTCTTCTTCTTCCATTCGAGCCTAATTAAAATCAAGGCCGACTGCTCCTGCCGATTATTCACACAGGAGCGTACCGTCCCCGCGTTAAGAACATAGAGTGTCATAAGCCACGACCCTTGACCCGCTGAGCGAACCGTAGTCCATCAGGAGCGAAACGAAGCCCCACAGGCACAGTATACAGAGAGAATAGTAGACGCTCTCTCGAGCGACAAGGCATTGCGGGAATAAGGTGTGAGGGAAGTGGGCCGAGAGGTACGTCTCGAAGATGCGCGGTTAAAGGTTGGTAAATTTTTCGAATGTTTGCATATCCGTGCGGGCCAAGTAACGGACACCTTGCGGTCATGTCATGTCATGTCTTGGACAATAATACATGGCCCATTAACCTACAACAGGACAGCCAAAAGCAAATATTCAAAACCAAACAAGTAACTGACCGGAAGTAGGTACACTACGATATCAACAAGCAACGTCTTTACGCATACCTACATGAATATAATGCGACACGACTTTAACCTTTCCCGAGAAATCGCCCTCGGTATATTTTTGGAACAAGCTGACCTGTCTTGAAACCAGATCAAGAAACACGGAAGACGAACCTGATAATAACCGGGAGGGAAAAGGCTCCAAATGGCAATGGCGGACACATCTTCTAAAGTGCTATGACGATGCGGTGAAAAGGAAACGTTAAAGTTGTGCAATGTCATCGTAAAATAACCTATCCTGTATTTATGAAACAAATAATTGGGGTCATTCTTAATTGCCTTATAAAGGCGTTTATTCATAAACTAATTACAATAGCCAGGCGCATACTATGAAGCAAAACAAACGTTGAAACACCCCGGAAAGAACACTGCAACCTACCGTAAACCAAGCATCACGGAAAATACGTCTTATCTATACGCCGATGGGGCGTCTCTCCTTCCTTACTTATTAGTACAGTATCAAGAAAGTAGACAATAGACCTCGGGTGAAGCAGAGAGCAAGTATCAGATGCAACGAGAGTAAAAAGAATTAAGTGTCTCGAGTTTGGTAAAGCGCGCCGTGCATTATAAGGACGGCGCACGACTGACCGCGGACACGTCTAAGGCCGTGGCGGCCAAAAGTATATGAAGCATAATTTTGTGGCCTAGTTATGAGAACACGAAAAAGAATTTTAATACAATTATGCCGGATTTTTAAAACCAGGTCCTTAAGCTATCATTTCGCAAAAACAAAATTGGTAAATTATTTCCATATTAATTGTAAATTATCTTTATCTATTCTGTTACTGTTTTCCAAAAAAATAAAAACGATAGAGATTTGTCTTCAGTTTTTGAAAAACCTAGAGATGATTCTCAATATTAAAAAGTACTATTTACACCCGCGTATGGTCTATTTGCATAGTACCAAGACAGTTTCTGGAACTTCTATACAAAAAATATTAGAAAAAAATGTTTGAAATTACGTAATTACCAGAAATATTATGGCCAAACATTATTTTTTTTCTATTTATTAAAGATACTTTTGAGTGATATAAAAAATAACACAGTAATCTTAAGTTATTTTATTATTGTAATCTAATTTTTACTTTATAAAAAACTATTCATTTGATAATTTATTATATTATCATTGAAAAGCCAAATCGACTATATTAGACGACGCGCGAAGCCGAAATCGTCATTCGTAATTGGCCACTGCCAACGATAGGGCTTATTCCCTTGTAGCCGCCGTATACTTACTTATACATCTTTATGTAATATCGAAAGCGCGCGGGCGCGTGGCATTGCAAAAATATCTAAATTTTTAGTCGCGTCAACTCGGAAGGGAGAGCCTTACAAGGCGAATGACAAAGAGAGCGATGGAAAAAAGCTAAGCGTAAACGAGACGGCTATAGAGACCAGGAAAAAGGAAAGGGAATAGAATCAATATAAATATACTAGGTAGGTATATAAATTATATAGTAAGAAATCATTTTGTACCGAAAAGTCGAATAAATAATATGTACATATCCAAATGGTATCACGAGTTTTATTACCAATAATAATAGCCATGAAAGATATGATTAATGAAAAAAAAATACCACCAGACCTTTCTTTACGTTTTCTTCTTCTTTCTCTATGTTGGTGTACTGCAGCACTCTCTCAACGCTGGTCATCTGGTTAATCATTTCAGCTGTCTGCTGTATCCCATATGGTAGAGACCCACTTAGAGCGATGGTTTGAGATATGGCTAGTCCGACATTACCAGCCAGCGTTGACAAACCTTAAAACACAAAACGATACATTATTTTTATTCCACCTGTACTGTCTACTGAATGCAACATCGTGATAAAATTAACTTAAGGGGGAAGCCTAGTGTAAAAGGACAAAAGGAAATGTTATTCATGATTTTTTTTTTAACTTAAATTAACACGAAACAGGAAAATCGTCTTTCTTCAAATTGCTTAAAAATTCTTCAAATTTTCTTATACTACTTTTCTTTTAGTTGAAATCTGGTCATGAATCTTTTATATAGTTTGATTAAAATTTTAAATATAGATATATTTTTTGCAATATTATACAAACTGTTTTTGAGGAATTGAATTGCAAATGTTTCTAGCGCTGTTTGCGATGGTAATAGCGATCGTAATTTCGCCTGGAACAAAAGAAAGTAAACTAATATATTGTTTTTTTATGTGTGTAAATTATATAAAAAATCTAAGTAAAAAAATATGTCTAAGTAAAAAAAGTAAAAAACTTACTATAGTCCTAATTTTTCAAAGATTTAAAGAAATAAAATCGATTTTTGCCCCAAAATTTTGGGTTTACCAAGTAAAAAAATATATTATAACATCTTTTCCGTTTTTTCTTTAGTTCATATAGCAGATATTTTAATAATCTTAAATTATTTTTTTTTGGGACAACTCGATCCCTCAAGTAGTTTTTTTTAACACCGGCGCAGAACAGAAAAATATGGTTTTGAGAAAATTGCTTTTAAAGTTTTCTTTAAATAACTGTAGTAAGTTTTTACACTTATAGCAATCTATAATTATCAGCGATTCGATAGGTAAAAGATTCATGAATAGATATCAACTAAAAAAAAAACAAGTTAAAAAACAAACATGAAATCACATGTTTTTTTTGTCATCTAATCAGGCCCCTAAACTAGAGATACCGCTGCCCAAAATAAGGAAAAAGCCTTACTTTAAATTTCTTCAAAATTCTTCAAATTTTCATAACTTTCTCAGCCAAGAAAATTGGCATCTTCCTGGGCCTCTCCGTCCTGGACAATAGGTTGCAGAAGGTAGTATTTACGGCCTCTCATAACGTGGCCGAAGTATTCCAATTTTCAGCGTTTAATCGTCGTGAGTTCAAATTATTACCCCATTTTTTGAAGTACCAATTCTATGTAAACTTTATCAGTCCACGAAATCCTAAGCACCCTTCGATATACCCAGAAATCAAATACTAGACTCTTTTTACATGGGGTTTTGTCATGGTCCATTCCATGCCACAAAGAAAAAATTAAGAAACCTGACCTCTAACCAACCGTACTTTTAAAGACAACTTGGTATATACGCCATTTTATCTTAAGAATCCCCATTCTCCATTCAATAAACTGCTGAAGTACTTATATTTCTGGTAATGTCGACTCGAGTGCTGCTTACTTGAATGTTTACGAAGTTACAGGATGAGCCATATAGGGGTAGATAAAATATCGCGTATATTGTTTATTATCGATATTGTACCTACGATACGATATAGATATCGCAACGCGCCCGCAGGTCAAGCTTTTATTTAACAGTCAAGTTCTTAAAATTTTTGACTTAAAAAAAACTAAATTGTAAATTAAAAAAATATATATCCCATTTTTTTTTATTAAAACTTGTGCAGTTGCAACTGCAGGATTCACCCTCTTGAAGGATGTCGTTTATAAAAACTCATCTTGTTTAAATAAATATGAGAAATGCTAAATCTAATCGACTTTTTTTTGTGAGTTAGTCGTACTTTCTAGGACTAAGGTAATCATTTATATCTTCCATTGATTTTATATATCATAATAATATTTTTTCAGATATATTGTACATGTATTGTATATTTTAAAATATGCTATAAAAATAGATATTCAGCCATGAAATAGGTAGAAACTTTATTCTTACTTTCAGACAGCAAAAAAGTCATAGACACGAACAGCAAATAGACCGCCACCGAAGCGTCCAACCAAAATCCTAACGTGCTTGAGCTATAGAGGTATTGAAGCCAAGCAGAAGAGTGATTATCCTAAAAAATATATTAAAGCAATTAAAATATTTGTCGAACATTTATAATTAGGAATATCATTATAATATGGAATATGTGGTAAAGTGACCAAAAATTAAATTTGAAATCCATTTCTGCTGCACTTGCTCTAGAGAGTAAATGATAGTTGTGGGTATTGAAATTACACTTATTTCAGAGTCTGCCTCAGCGACTTAGTTGTTTTTGAAATTGAAACTTAAATAACGAAACTTTACCTGCAGGCAATCAAACTCCTCAATGAACGTACCCTCAGAATGTGTGCATCTCACTGTAGTAATACCCCTGAGAGTTGAGTTGAGATGGGAAAACACTGGGCTTTTAACTGTTTAAAAAAGTTTAATTATTTTTTATTAGTTAATTAGTCTAAAAACAGGAACTAAAAGCTGAAATGATTTTGTTTTCTTACTGTAGAGAGGAAACGTATTTTCTTCCTAAATACCCAGTGGCAGGCTATGGATACTTTCCGTGAGAGTAGTAATATCATTCTTCCAAATGATTATGCCATAAATTATGAAAGAATAGTTAGCCAAAACCCTAGGTACGAAGTCAACAATCATTTATACCGAAATATGTTCTACATAGTGAGAATCCATGAACGAAATTTGTCAAAAATGCTCAAAAAGGCTTTTGTTGTGCGGATCACAATAATCGCTATATAGATAAAAAATAGAAGAAATTCAATTTACTTCAGAGCAAAGAGTAAAAAAACATGAAATCAAAATGAATCAAAAGCTTTACGAAGCTTACTAGTTTTTTACTAAAATTCGGCAAACAATCACCTAGATGATTTTCTGGGACCTTCTTATTTTCCACACTTGTTTTTTGCTTAAACATCAACTTATTTACACTGGACAATCATTCACATAAATTTTGTATGAATAGTTAGCAAAAAAAACCGAAGATACAAAGTCAACAATCATTTATACCGAAATATGTTCTACATAGTGAGAATCCATGAACGAAATTTGACAAAAAAATTGTCAAAATTTGACAAAAATCAAGGATTATCGGCTAGGGATGCTCGAGACGTGGCAAAAAATCGTCAAGAATGGAAGCCAATCGTGAATGGAGTACGAGATCCAGCGGCACCGACAGCAGCGTATTGGCTGCAAGGGCGACCCCCTCCCCAATCGCCGGTTACGGAATAAATAATAATAATATTTACACTAGGGTATGTTATTATAAAATTCGTCATCAAAAAATCATTGTAGTCATTTTGGCTTGTTTTATCATCATTTAACTAACTTGATCTCAAAAATAAAATAGAATATTAAATTAATGTTTGACCTTTAAAAAATAATATTTAAAAAATAAATTATTATTCTTAAAAAAATGGGTTTAAACTTTTGAAATTATTACTTTTATTTTGATTATGCGATGTGATGTAACGGCACACCTTTATTTGGTTGTCAATTGTTGTCATTTGGTTGTCATTGCTATTTAGTTGTCAATTGTAATTTGGTTCTTTAACGAGGGAGTCGTTAAAAAACTTTTTTTTAAATAATGCCTATATTTTTCTAAAAATTCATAAAATTTAAATTCTTCAGATATGGTCGTTTCCAGGTATCATCTCACCTTAATATCTCGGAGGCTCAACGGAGGGCCAACGAGGGGTGGAAAAGAGTTTGAGATTTTGTAACTATTTTGAATGAATAAAGTACATTTTTAAAAGCATTCTTTTTATTTTTCCACTTACAACTTAACACCTTGCAAACGCTGGATTCACGAATTTTCACATTTTCAGCAAATTTGGTTGATTACGTAATCTTAGGGGGGTAAGGCCGCTGATTACGTCTGTTAACATGTGGGAGGGGAGGGGGGTAGAAAATCCCAAAAACGTGATTACGTAATATGTCAAATGCCCCTGAGCTCATAACCGCGTTGAAAATGCACAATCAATGAGCTGTATTCAAATAATTATGACATCGTTTATCTCAATTACTGTGATATAGTTTAATATAAATATAATATAAGACGAAATAGTTAACAATAAATCGGTTTTCTGCTTCTCCTGAAAAATATCTAATTTTGACTTACACGGCACTTTTGTTTAGCAACGATATACGGCGCGTCATATTGTCGCGCCAATTGGCGCCAACCGGTGTGCTGCGTTAAATACCTATTTAACGCCCGTGAATTATGCTCGGCGCAGTTTTAACAATTCGCTTTAGCGCATTATGAAGTCATACCCATTATAAATAGGATAGAAAACGAATTTGCCGCGTGAGTTTTGTAGCACCCGACGTTTCGATGACGTTGCAGCCGCCGTTGTCAAGGGTAGACTGAAGAGCTGTCAATCCGTTGTTTTGCGGATAGGCCGCATACCGCTGCCGCCACTGCGTAGGTTATAACGGTGGTGGGGGGCCGGGCTCAGAGCGCGCGAATTTTTAAAATCCGTTTTTAAATCAGTTTTACCCTTTGACAATAGCGTCACTATCTGCGCCCTCCTATAAATGTCTATACATGTTTCTAACAGGATATTCTTAAATACTATAACTAAAGATATCTAATATGTAATAATAGATGTATTTTTGTATGATTATTTTGAAAAAGTATAGCGTCTGTCAATCAGGAATTTAATGATGCCTAATTGGTTTTTTTAAGCCACCCTTTAATCGCATCGACTTAGGCACAGTGTAATTACGGTGGTAAAAAAACTTACCATTAGTCTCAATTCGTTTGATGGCCCTGGCGGTTTTTAAGTAAACGGCCAAAACCGTATGATAAAACACAAGCATCAATATCGCAACCACGGTGGTCCAGGGTAAAGTGATTGCAACCAGCACCAATATGCCAATAGCATTCAGGTATATCTTTGATGCAAAGATCATAGCCTTTGGTAGCACTTCGTCAACTGCTCCTATGTCTTTGGAAAAGCGGTTAATTATTCTACCTGAAACGAAATAATTTATCGCTATATTTGTTGTTTACATCATTAAGGTATTCTGGTCTAGAGGACTACATTTTAGGCGTTTTCCGTCAAAACATTTTTACAATCCATGTTGTTACGAAATGTTCATTGACTTTTCAAGATTACAAAAAAAATTACTAACAAAAAAAAAGAGAGAGTTAAAGACTAGTGATGTGGGGCTATAAAAAAGGTGCGACATGATTTCAATCTTTGTAGTGTTATGAAACAAAAAAAATAAAAAAAACTTGATTAGTAAGGACGTCGCTTTGGCACGGACCTTGGAAAGAAAAATATATTTTTTTCAGCAAAATGGCGACGGTTTGAAAAAAAAGTCTGTTTTTGAAAATTGTATTTTTTTTAAAAATTCGTGGTCCCAGATATAGAGGGATAAGCAAAGATGATTTTCACCAAATTTCAAATAAATCGTAGAACTTTAGATATATTAATCAACCAGTTCGTAAAAAGTAGTTTCTAGAAAAAAGCATTTAAATTTCGGGAGCGTAACTCAGATAATGGTATTTAATTTTCACATTTGGTTCTACTTCGAAATTAAAATTTTCTGAAGTTCTTCCAACTAAACAAACTGTTTTAGCTTGATAATCATGAAGATTCGTTCCGGCACGATTGGTTTATTTGCCAGGGCACAAAAGTCGCTGTAACTCGGAAAATAATTCAAATTTTGAAAAATCATGTTGAGGACATATTCTTAAAGGTCTAAACTTTGGAAATATGCAACGAAAAAAAACAATTATTTCAAATTTCTAGACCAGAATACCCCCTTAAGATATTCGCGGCAGTATTTCTCACCTGATGGATTAGAATTGAAGAAACTCATAACCCCAGAAAGCAGCGCTTTGAACATCTGCTTATGAAGACCCGTCGATGACTTCATGCATAACTTGTAATTCATCATTGATCTCACAAAGGTTATTATAACCAATATAACCACCATAGTAATATACACGTTAAGGTAATAGGACCTGTCGAAGATCCTTAAGATAGAACTACCTGTGAAACCAAAGCTTATAAAATAATTTTGCATTTTTCCTTTATGTAGAAATGTAGTAATATATTTTAATGATACCTGTTGGTGATTTATTCTCCGTACTAGTAATATTAGCTTTTTGCAAATTGATATAATAATAACTCTCCTCGTTTGTCCTAAAACGAAAAAGAGAATATTTTGTAACTAATATTGCACAAAAGTAACAGATATATAATATAAACTGGAGTAGATAAAATAGACAACGTAAAGCTATTGAAAAGATCTTGCAATATTGTAGATATAATTATTAAATTTGACACGAGAATAAAGTAGACTTTGACACGAGAATAAGTATGACAAGTAGAATTTGACACGAGAATAAGTATAATATATTTTAGCAAAGACCAGGGAACAAGAAAGTTGGATGAGATTAATGACGCCAGGCTACATTTAAAGTAACCTCAAGAGATTAGAGGACAGTCTTATGAATAGTTCCAAGAAAATAAACAAAGATGAAAAACAGGTTGTATGCAGAAGTCAATTTTAAAAATAAACCTAATGAAAGGAGTCTATTACCAATGAGCAATCCAGTAGTCGACCCCTGTCATCATAACTTGAGACATGATTTCAATTACTGCCATTAAAATTAGAAGATAAACACTTGACCCAGCCATGAAATAATTCAGATATAAACGAATACCCTGAGAGCCAGTAGCTTGTTCCTCCTCTTCCAGGATTTCTTCTAGAAACCAAAAAAATAACATTGATAATTATATTTTAAAAATAGTTTTTATATAAAGCCTAGTTTATGCTCACCCTTCGTCTGATCCTTTAATATATTTCCTTTCATGTTCTTATCGGCTTTCTGCAATAAGTAAAATCATGATGAGCAGTGTCTACATTCAATATTTGTTACTTTATTACTGCTTTATACCGACTTTATTATCGTTGAGCTTATTATTTCCCACTACTGCATCTGGGTCTTCTTGTAGTTCTTCTAATAATTTAGCAAAATCAGCTCCGGATTTTGTTAATTCGTCAAATGAACCAATGCTTTCAATAGATCCCTAAAATATTAGGATTTCAATCACCAATTATTGGAAGATTTTGTATTCACGTTAGAGCAACGTTATGTTGATTTGACGCATTGCTGTATGGACTTGGAAAAACAGACCCAATGACATGACAAGTGTCAGATATTCGATGAATATTTTCATTCATTGCTTACTTTGCCCAAGATGACGATGACGTCAGCAGCTTTTAAATAGTGCAGTTGGTGTGTCACCAACAATCGCGTCTTTCCGCTTAGATAGTTCGATATGCAGTCTTCAAACAGTTGTCGTCCAACAACTGCATCGACGGCGGATAGCGGATCATCCAAGAGATAGACATCAGCCTGAAAAAACCAAAAAAATCCACTTAGCGATTAATATAATGGAAGGAGTATCAGTTCAGTCGCTATTGTTGTAGTTCCGCTTAGAAAAGTAGTGTTCATTGTCAAGCAGTTCGACTAACCTTCCAGGGGAGAAACTGAACCTTGTTTTCAATATCGTAGAACCAGTACCGGCCCGGCTTGATTCGACCCGCGCTGCAACGCTATCAAACCTTGGAGAACGAACCTTGGAGATGTTTGCAAGGTTAGTGTCTGTTTATTTCAGATGACAAATAAATATAATAAGAAAATGGATAAAGCATGCTTAGCCTAGAAGTATTCGAGCTCGCCGCTGTAGAAGTTACTCTACGAAATAAAGTCTACGCGATGCGCCCAAGAGTTATGTTATGTTTTATGTATTGATTTTGTAAAAAATGTAAGACTGATTCAAAAGTGACACATTTGAAACAATGTTTAAATTTTAGTTATATTTAATAAACTTGCTCCATAATACTCGATTCTATTTTGACATCATTATCTTTATATATGAGTTATCTTTCGAGTCGTATCTTCTATGTCGCCACTACCAGTCATATTAAGAAGCTTGATTTATTATCTCCTTCGTCTTCCCGGTATGAGACTGGTCTTTATATATCGCAATAAATACGGAAATGTCGCTTTTTTTCACCGCAAAAGGTAGCGAAATTATTTATTTTACTACAAACCTGTCTATACACCGCTCTAGCAAGGTTAATCCTCGCTCTCTGTCCACCAGACAAGATAAGACCTCTCTCCCCAACAAGCGATTGGTCACCGTGTGGGAACTGGGCGAAATCGTCTTCTAAAGCACAAGCAGCCACTACCGATCTGTAAACGGCTTCATCATATGGTAGTCCGAAAAGAATGTTCTGCCTAGCAGTACCAACGAAGAGCCATGGTTCTTGGCTGGCGTAGGAAATGTCTCCATTGACTGCTACGTCTCCTAAGACTGGTTGCAGTTCGCCCAGTATAAGGTGAAGAATAGAGCTCTGTAACACAAGTAATTAAATACGCATTTATCGATTATGCGTATTTATATTCTATTTATTTTATTTTTTTATTTTAATTTTATTTCGGGAAAAATACAGGGCATACAATATACTCGTGCATAAACATAGAAAAAAAAGAAAAACATTACGCAGGTAATCGTTTCCTACGAAAGTAACTTTTTAAACAGATTTCAGCATATTTACTTAAAAATTAATTATAAAATAAACTAATTCATACTAAATATAAATTTATATAGAAAACCGATGGGAGAGGTAGGGGATTGGAAGTGCTTAGGAAGAGGGAGTTAGACGATGGTATATGTATATACATAGATATAAATATAGACATATAGATTTGTCAGCTACAACGGGCGAACCCGTCACATCAGGAAGTTTTAACGATTAGTATGTAAGAGTTTTCTGTAAAAACATAAGTTAATGACTTTCACAAACACAGTGTGCCATATCCTACACAATATAGATCACGGCCTGCTAGATCCACTAAAGGCCCCATGTCCACTGAGAAATCTAGAAGAAGGGGATAAGTAACAGATAGATTTTCTACACTTATGGAAAGCTTTTGACATGATGTCATATTTATGATGAAGATGTCGAATTTGGGCAATATGGTATTCGTGGGAAAGCCTCGCAATCCTTCACCAACTACCGCTTAAGTACTATATATCACGACAATAAATGACAAAGTGAATTCTTAGCGGTATATTACTTATACAGTCCCAAGGGAAATGTATTAGTCTTACGTAGACTTGACTACTGTGGCATTATATGAAGGAAGGAATATTTATTTGCTAATGATACCTCTTTGGTCTTTTCTGATAAAATATTGCCAGCGTTATATTGTTGAATTATTAGACCTATGTAACATCAATTCTTATCTGAAAGAAATCTACTAATGCTAAACTAACAATAATTCTAAATTCTCCATTTATATCGCTATATACGGGCTTTGGCATAATTAGGCAGACTTAGTATATTCCCGTTTAATTTTTTAGTTGCGGAAATAAATAATAATAGTTAAAGGATAGGAAAATATAATGCATTCGGGAATGAAGACTTAGAGAAGAAGAGGAATAGTGAACTTCAGGCAAATAAAGTCGCAGACAAATCCGTAATCAGATCTGGGCATAAATTGCCATTTGCAGAGGAATACTAGAAAGTTTGCTTGAAACGCTGGTTAAAAGACACGGACAAAACACAATACTGTAGACAAAGAGAGCCATGAGACCCGACATCTGACTAACGATTGGATGCATGAGGCATTTTAGGTTCTATAAGGATATGCCTTCCTTTCCACATTGTAAGCATAGTGCAAGGGGACAACACGCCTACATGCCAACACCAGATACATAGAAAGCACGGAGAGTATACGTAAGATATTAACAAATTAATTTCCCAGGAAAAGTGTAAAATATCCATAAATCCAACCCCATGCACTCACAACCCGAAAGAAAAGCACTAACGAAAAAGTTACCTTTCCAGATCCAACAGCTCCAATAATAGCGCATAACTTTCCATGTGCGACTCTCATAGTGACATCGGCCAGAGTTGAAGAAAGTCTCTGTTCCTCCCAATAAGCTGTCACATGGTCGATATTCACGGCCCAATCTGATTCATTTCTCAAATCCAAACTTTTGTAATTATCTTCTTCAAAACCTGAATCGTAAAAAGTGCCTAAGTTTGTGTCAGAATAATAAGGAAGAAAAAACAAATAAATATAGATTTATTTTTTCCAAATTAAGCCTAACAATGAAAAGAACAATTCAAAACTTTAGTCGATTTTTAATTGTAAAAAAACCCGGGGATATCGTTTTATGATTTTATACAACCAACCGTAGTAATATTTAATAAAATAAATAAATAGCAGCCTATTTATTTTATATGTCTAGTTTATACCTAAGTTCTTACCGATATTCATAAAATAGAGGGTTGAAGTGTCATTTGATATGAAGTTTTTGCTTGTGTCTTCTTTATTTGTGATTGACTTTTCCAAATCTGACGGTTGCTTCTTTTGACTTGGTTGATCAATTTGAATCATCCTTGCTCTCAGGGCTAAGTCGTCCCTCTCACCTAAAAATAATATAAGGCATGATAATGATTCACTGCGCAAATGTCACTACTTTTTTTAATGGAAAACACCGAATTAAGGACAATAGTTTTTTTCCTAGATGATCTAATACGGTAAATATATGTTATAACGGGTCAAGTCTACTCGGCGAGGGAAGAAGAGCCGAGCTTCGGATGCAAGGAAAAAGACGAGGTCGAGGAAATACTGAGGAGCACATTCTGCGTACACTGTTCAAATATGACCGAAGAGCTTGTATGTATTCCTGGCAAGCAGGAGCAAACCAGGCCAGGGCACCCGAACAGTTCCTAGACACTATGCCAGAGATATAGCGGTTCAGATCCTGTGACAAAACCATCTCGTTGAGTTAGCTGTAGACAATCTAGATAGAAGAAGAAAACTGATAGAGAATCAGCCCCAGCTGAGAATGCTTGTGAGAAAGCTTGCGAAAAAAAGAGAAAGCTTGTAAAGCATGAAGCTTGTGAAAAGAATATGAGAATGATCAACGAATAGAACGAGCGTAGGAAAAAGAGATTTGCTTAATGAGGTAGTATGGATTAATTAATTTAATTTACGAATTACGATTACGAATTAATTCATTCAATTTACCACTATTTTTTAATATAAAAAGCATATTATGTAACAGATTTACCAAAAGCAAGTATAAACCTAACACCCACTGGTTGTATGTTTCGCAGTATGTAGTTTTATTGAATTAAATAGAATGTACTTTGAAGTTACACAAGAGACAAATTTCTTTTAATTCAAATAAAATAATAATAATGAAGACTTCTATATAAAAAAATATATGTTTGTGTTTTAATCCATTCCTGTGTTTATCGTCCATTAATTCCAAAAATATTTTTTTTTTGTGTACAAGTTTATATTTTGGTAGGTAAAAGAATTATATTTTAGAAGTATGTATACAATTCTCCCTGTAGTATCGCATGTAAAGGGTTTATAACGAATTTCTTTTTATGGGTTAACTTATTCATTTTTTTACTGTTTTTTTATTTTTTGCGCAGTTTACGGTGGAATTTAGCTGTATTGATTGATTTCATTTTAATTTAAAATTACGTCAGGAAATTGACTTCTTTGGAGTGATTTGTTCACGCGGATTGAACTATTTTTTTTATTGCGTTGGAATAAAGCTTTATTGATTGATATGCGTTTTGTTTATTTTTTTTATTGTTAGTATTTTTTGTTGTTTTCTTTATTTTATTTCGTGTATTTTCCTGTTTTAATGTTTTGCTATTTTAATGTTTTTGTTATAATTTTCTTTCCACTTTTTCTGTGCAATCAATCTGCTTTAGTTCATCCGAATAATGGCTTGCAGATTTTTTTTTTTTTTTACAACTTGGTAGAGAGTTAACAGTGAGATCGTACAGATATGATTTGTAGCTATTTATATAAGCAATAAGAAAATGAACACAACCCATACGATCATTTTAGACGAATTTAAACTTAGGTAGTCGTACTTGCGAAGTGGAAGAATTCAACGAGCAATTGCAAATCAAACTGATGAAGAACGGGCATCAGCATACGAGCGAAACACATAAATAATGACTCAAATACGTGCCGAGGAAGCAGCAGAGCGACGTGTATTCAGACTTAATGATGCACGGTTGCGAGCACAGCGAAAGCGTTCTGCAGCTTTAGACCCGCTTCGTTTTCAACAGAATGAACGCGACAAGCTGAGAATGGCTGAACGACGTCAACAAGAAACAACGGATAAGTGACAAATACGATTACAATCACGCGATTACAATTGCTTTGCATTCCAGTACAAAACAGCTGATGATCATAGTTTAAGCCGGCCGGCATTTTCTCATTGTCACTATGAATATAGTGTGTCCTGATTGCAAATCTCTGAAAACGAATGGAGAAATGAAGGGAATGTCTTGTGCCTCGGGAAAAAATAACTGCCTCAACAACAACCGCCAGAGCGGTGAAAAATTTTGCTTGCAATTATTGCAATATCTTTTGCTTCTTGATATACACCCCAATAATTTAAGTGATTGATTAATTGCCAAACAAGCCAAATCTATTCGCCAAAAGCAGAAAAGGCCGCCGTTTTGTGTGGAATAAGGCCTCCATCCCCATTATCAAAGTAAATACACATTTACTTAATCCTCCGTAAGATCTCGAAAATGACTACACCGATTTGAATTATTATTTTTTTTGGTTTTACTTACCTTGATTCAGAGGGCGGTTTACAAAATAAAATATTTAGGAAAAATTGAAATAAACAACTGAAAATCGAAAAAATCGAAATTGGTCATTTTGGGAAATGGGCCACTTTCAACAGATGGCGTTCGCGACCATCCTATTGTTTGACAGCTGCACCATCCATAACTGTTATTCATTCCGTGCGATTGTGTAAAATTTCAAAAAGTCGAAAAGTCAAAAAAGTCGAAAAGTCGAAAAACTTGAAAAAGTCGAAAATGTCGAAAAAGTCAAAAAAGTCAAAAATGCCGAAAAAGTCGAAAAAGTCGGAAAAGTCGAAAATGTCAAAAAGTCAAAAAAGTCAAAACGTAAAAAAAATCGAAAAATGCAAAAAAGTCGAAAAAGTCGGAAAACTCGAAAAGTATTTATATTTCATCGTGTAAATTAAATACATTGAATTTATTTTAATTACAAACTACTTTCATTTAATCACCAAACATGGTACATGATTCGGCCATATTATAGATTTCAATGAATTGGATTTGGAAGGTTGATTAGGATCAATAGACGCTTATGAAGAGTTACAATCAAATCAATTTTAGGTGGTACGAAGTTTACCGGGTCATTTAGTATAAAATATAAAAGATCGCACACTGCCGTGGTTTACAAAGCTCCGAGCAAACCAACAAAATGTAAATGGACCTAGGCAGCGACTGTGGGCCTTACTTTATTTCAGGGAAAAAATATTATTTAATTAGAAAAAGTGAGAACATCGTCTTACAGATGGGCGTACGGCGAGAGGGATAAATTAAACTAAATCTGGATCTGTGAAAATATTTCTTTTCATCGAAATGAAATATTTCACTCATACAATAATTATTAATCACCCAAAGCCATAGACGTGACATAGAAGCCACGCACATGGCTAAAGATGAGGCCTTTCAAAATATTGTATATGTGTATGCATTGGTGTTCTTTAGGAAACTATTTTTTTTCAACGTTGATAGGTAGAAACCATAAAATATATATACTTACGTATCACCATAAATGCCTGCAAGCGTTTCAGCGTAACTCTACTCTCAGCTAAGCATGATATCGCTTGAGGTAGATTAATGGAGTAACCAAATTTTAGCTGTATGAAATACGGCACTAAAACGAATACCTGAAAAAATAACACCTTAGGTAGGAAATATAATTCAGTAACTATTAATTTAGGTCAGTCAATAAAGCAAAAAAAAGTGTATAAAAAATTAAAGAAATATTTGAGAAGAATTCAAATAATTATGAAGGGCCTGAATATTATTATAGCCTTTCAGTTTTTGCCAAAATCGGGTTTAGTAATAGTCAAGCAACACACATACCGGAAGTAAAGTTTCCTGGCTTATCTTCTTTACGAATCCTGTCATTATTGTATTGCGCATGCGCATCTTGATTCGAGTACGGGGGAGAAAGAATCTATCCAATTAGATATGTATGATTTACATAACAGGCTACTCAGGCCAGTGATGACGTAATCAAAAAAATAAGGGGTCAAACAATGAATTAGGGGGAAGGGGAGGGAGGAAGGTATGGAGGGAGGGAGATAGGGAGGGAGTAAGGGAAGGTGGGAGGACGCTCCCTATCGTCCTCTCTCCTAAGGGGGAAAGAAGGGTGGGATGAAACAAAGAAGGACGAGGGAGAGAGAGAGAGAGAGAGAGAGAGAGAGAGAGAGAGAGAGAGAGAGAGAGAGAGAGAGAGAGAGAGAGAGAGAGAGAGAGAGAGAGAGAGTGACCAAGGGGTAGTGAGAGAGAGGGAGATACAGAGGGTAGAGGGAGAGAGAGAGGGAGAGAGACAGGGATAGAAAAAGAGGGAGAGAGAGGGGGGAGAGAGATGGAGAAAGAAAGGGAGAGGAAAGGAGAGAGGGAGGGAGAGGGAGCGATAGAAATAGAGATGAGGATAGAGACACAGAGAGGGAGAGAGATAGAAAGTTATTGTAATGCGTTGTTATATTTAATCAATGATGTCGTTGTTGCAGTTTAGAAAGAGCTGATTGACATCGTTGTTTATAATGCCCTAATTAAAAAATACTTACGAGTGAAGCGGTTAAAGGTTGACCCAGTATATAGTAAGCCACTACCATGGTGAATATAGAGGTCCTTTCTGTGAATGCCACGAAACAATAAGTCACACCTTGAACGTAAGCTGCCTTAGTGATGTTATCTATTTCTGCCTTTCGGCTAGCAGCGACTACTTTTTGAAAAGGCTCTTCCCAGGCGTACATTTTGATTACCTGTAAACATAATCATTCATACATTATGTACTCAAGACCCATGTAAAACTACTAAACGATGCTAGGCCTTTTTGCCAAAAGCTGTACATGGCGATTTTGTCTTGCCCCAAGAATTTTATCCTTTTTTTCTCACTTTGTATTAATTTTGAAAATAAAACAATTTTTTTTACACGTATATCTACTTCATTAGATATTATTTTATTCCTTTAAATTATAACCAAAAGTGTATACAGGTAAAATAATTTTCTGGTACGCCTGCCTTAGTACCTACAGGCATAGGCCTAGATCCTTGAGGGCCTTGAAGAAGTGATCAATGTGCTGCAGTTTGTTTTTTTTTATTACTGGTCCAAACACGAATATTTTGTGATGCTGCAGGAATGTGTATTTTGTGCTTTATTTTAAATAAGTACATAATAATAAAATAAATGTTGTTTAAATGAAACACTTTTTGTGCTTAACTTTAAATAAGTACATAAAAATTTTTAAAAAATGTTCAAATCAAACACGTCTCTGAGTATAGAAGCAGACTTCATTGGCTTCGAATACTTGATCGCAGAAACCTGCAATTTCTCTTCCTTCTTTATAACATCCTCAACAACCCTACCGCTCCCTCCTTCTTAACCGAAAAATTCAATCACGTAGGAAGGCATGGTCTTCTACTCCGTTCCAGTCAGTGTAGTAAAATTACGATTTCTACTTATAATTCTTCTTTTTTTACATATTCCGTCTATGTGCAATAAATAATTTCCATCTAACTTTTGTAGTAGTTCTTTAAATAAAAATAATAATGAACATAAATATGATACATGCCTTAAGTTCAGTTTTTTTTGTGGAGTAGGGTAGACTAGGTACGGTTATGCCGGAGTACGGTTGTGCAAGTCGTCATTTTAAAATTAGCGAAACTAACTGGACGGGTGCAAGGGGAGAGAGAAGCGGCGTTTCCGTCTGCACCTGTTCCACAGTATTGCGTTAGTCATCAACCCCTCACATGTGAGACGTCCAATAATGGATGCCTATGGCAAAATGTATACAAAATGTATATAAATTTATATAAATGTAAATATAAATGTAAATGTGGGCCGCTCTATAGTAATCCGCTCTATAGTAATGCTATAGCTCTATAGTAAACCCCGCTCTATGTAAATGTAAATATAAATTTATATACATTTTGCCTTAGGCAAACCCGAGCTAATCGCCATTCATTTGAGGGGTCAAGGGACATTAACGCTAGCAGAGGCCTACATTACCTTTTAACCAACTTCAAGAAAAGGAGTAGGTTATTAATTCGGTTGTATCTTTTTTTTAATTTAAATGTTTGTTACTTCAGAACTCATGTTATTTATGAACCGATTTGAAAAAATCTTTTTTTATTTGAAAGCATGCAGTGGTCCGGGCTCCTCACCTTGATGAGGTGATGCGACCCTAGTGGAGTCCGGCGACAAGTTCTCGGGACGCGCGTTCTTCTTCCTGCGTCTCGAGGGGGCCTGGGTAATATTGCTATCTTAGGCAATGTCATAGAGTCCCGTCCTAAGGACGAGCGGGCGCCATACCCAGGTCCTCTCGAGAGGTTTCCCTACCTCTCGCACGTCCCCAGTCCTTTTCCCCTGTGCAGACACTGAGGAAACCCTCCAGTGCCGCTGCCTAAGTCCTAGGCCACCAGCTCAGCTATCCGGTTCGCTCAGCGGAAGGGGTGGGTGGTGAATAGCTGGTATTAAAATACGCGCTGGTGGCCGACTTGGCGTGTTCTGTACCTGTGAGGAGTCGCACTTCTTCCCGTTCAAATGAGAAAGACTGTATTTCGAAACTAAAGATTTATTTCCCTCTATGCGGGTTCAAGGTTAATTTTATAATGTTTCCCACAAACGCCTTCCAGACTCCTTCTCTTAAACTTTATAATATCACTTTACAGCATTAACACTCTCGTTTATCTCGCGGATGGCGATGATAATGACCGATACAAAAATTAAATTATACTATGTTGATTTTTAAGGTTTCTACAGTGACTACTATTTTTAGTTTATTAACATTGACATTTTAATTAGCACAATTTATTTACTTAGATACACTAGTTAATCGACACGCTTGATAATTGACACGACCACTGATGTACTTTGAACCTTTTTCGCCGCGCGACACGCGGCAGATAATTTGCTATTAACCTTTAATTATTTTAGCCTTTTGGTTTATTTTTAATTTTGAAATGTTTTTTTAATTAATTATTTTTACTATGATTAATCGAAATTAGTTTCACTATCCGGTTTATTACCGGGTCCTTAGCTTCAGGGTATTTCGAACCTTACGCCCCTGCTACGTTTTACACCCCTCTATTATATCGAATTCGGGACACTCGAGGAAAACTAAAGAGTTGCCTAGACCTTACATAAAATCGGAGTGCTTGTACCTTGATTGAATCCGCGGCGTACACGTGCTGCATCAGCCTGCTGGTCGAAACTCTAGCTGCTTTGCTGCTATGTCGGGCAGATACTTTCGTCCTCAGAACTATATAAGTGTGGTACATCCGTCAAGGGCGAACACGTGGTTGACTTCAATCGCCGTCGCGCGTAGATAGTCCTTGCGGCGGCGAATTCTCAATTGATGTTACAGTTGATAGTGGAGGCGATAATCCAAGCCAATAAGAAATAAGAAAAACCCTCTAGAAAACAAGAAAAGGATGGTCTAAGCCAGAGTCCTATGAATTACTTTAGTAATAGAAATTTACTCACGCCAAAGGAAGGGAGCCACTTCTCGTAGGAGATATGCGGGACAAGTGAGTACGAGATTCTCTCCGGTCTGCGCTAGCGACCGCCGTCACCGAATAGGGACGTTTAAAGTACGGCGAATTATGTCGACGACATTTCGCCGGCAATGTTGGGGCCTATCGTTCTACGTACGATTTTATAGAATCTAAATATGTCGAACCCCAAACATTACAATGCCGGCTAGTGAACGTCGTGCGCGACCTCGTGCACCCTAAACCAACAACAGGGACAACGCCTAGACCAAAAACAAAATCCAAAATCGAGCGGAAATGCTGACCTATCAGTGGAAAGTAGAAGAAAATTCACCTATATCCCTATTTCCAACCTTCATAGCTATATCAGTAGCGTCTAAAAATTATGACTTTTTTATATAGTTATACTCTAGTATTATTTCATTGAAAACTTAGCTGTCCTTTTTCAATTATATTATAGTCAATATTTTTTATTTATCCAAACTTTCTTTATATTTATTTATATATTTAGATTGTTAAGTTATTTAATTAGTGTTCTTTTATATAGTACCATCAACGATCGTGTCCTTTACCATAAACCTTTAAATATTTTCTTTATACAGTTATTTGCAATTGTACATTTCCATCCTTTCTTTAAAGATCTTAAAGTTACATTTTTTTACATATTATTTAACAATAACCTTTAGTATGATTAAACATGATATTACATTTCTATACATCAACAAGAAAAATTTTAGTACTCGATAATTATTACAACTTTTTAACATATGTGGTAATAACCACCAATCTTTAGTTATTAATCTTCAAAATAAACTTAAACATTAATTTACATGTACTTATTATCCTAAAAATTGTTCTGTCCATTTCTTGCCACTTCAACCCTTTCACCATGATAGCTTAATTTTCCCTTGATATTTTCCTTTCGGACACGGAGGAGACTAGTTTGTTAACACATACGCGAGTTTAGTTCATTACGGGACTTTTCTGCACTCTAAAGCGTCTATTTTTAAACTTTCATGCAAACTCGATTTTGATTAAACTGTCACTCATTGAATGTCTAATTTATACCAATAAACCTTATTGCCGGCTGCGGAGTAGTAGTCTTCCGAGTTTTCGTACTCGCCGTTACTCTCTCTGGCAGCGTTTCTCCTTCGTATTATAGTGGTTTCGTCGCTGTCAGCTCCTTGCATGTTTGTTGTTATATGTGTTTGCCCGTCTTTCGCTAGTATGGTTCAATGCTCACCCCGCGTCCTGAAATTTAGAAAAAACAGCAGCAGTATCTAGGAGTTACTTGTTCATGTGGTGTGTGTGGGTTGGTGTTTGACTTCTCGGTAATATTTTGGTTCTTGAGGTGTCAAGGACAAGTTCCATTTTTCGGTAAAGCCACCCCTTTAGTTTTCAATTTAGTCCCCTTCTTAGAATTTTCAAATATTTACTTTTAATAACTCCCAATGTATTCACAATGTCAATATCAACTTTCTATAATTTTTTCAAAATGTTCTATTTCCACTTTCAACAATAGTAGTATTTATTTTATTTCTTCTAATTTACTCTTTAACGACTCCTGTGTTTTATTTTAATATTATTATGAAGACTTATTATTTAATACAATAGATTAATACCAAAAAATATTAAGTGTAGTAATTAAATGCAGTTACTTTTCCATTTTCCCCAGAAAGATTTAATAAAAACAAGAAAAAAAACTTATTGTTACCCATTACCTTTTATAACTATGACATGTTTTATTTACAGAACAGTATACTTATAACTACTTTTTAATATTTACTTGCTACTTATCCTATGACTTGTCCCGTCTTTTCCTAAAACTAATATATTTTAATTTAAGCTCTATATTATTATAAATTTATTTATTTATTATTATTATTACTATATTTTTTTTTATTTATTTTTTTTATTTAAATGGGTTATTTCTAAAAAGAATCTCCTTGGCAATTTTCTTTTGGCATCTTTCCTTTGGCAGGGTTTTGTTTTTAAGAGATAGGTTATTTTGTTCGCCTCCGCCACCTATTTTATAACTCCGCTCTTTGTTATACATTAATTGTCATTTTTATGTAGTCTCATTTACTTTTTTTAAGTTCCTCATCCGTTATATTAATCACTTTATTATGTTCTTTACATTTGTATAGTTCAATATTGTAGTTAATAATATCCCATCATCGGTTTTACATTATTCTATTTTATCTTCACCGTGCTTAGTCACGTTACATTATTTAGTAGTTTTATTGTTCATAGTTTATTCAAAAACAGGTTTATTTCCGGTTATCGGGGTATACTGGCGGTGTTTCAAACTTCCGCGACCCCTTATCGGTATACATATTTATTTTTTTTACTAATTATTTTATTTATCAGATTATTTCAGGTTTTATATTTTCAGTAATGTTATTTATAACTTCAAACTTTATATTTATCATTATTTATATATCCAGTAGTTCCATCAATGATCGTGCAAATTGTCCAAGTTTATCACCCAACTTATTTTATTGCCTACGTCTCGCAGTGTTGCATTTTATTATTTATTAGATCATAATATATGTACTTTTATTAATTTACAATGCTGCGGTTTTAAACGTATTAAGCTTGTATTTAATTATATATTTTTAATTATTATTTAACCTTTTATTTTCATAGTTTTGTTGTTTTTCGGTCTGGGAAAAATATGAATGAAATCTAGATCTTGCCAAATCGCTGTTTGTGGTCGATTTTTATAGCAAGGTTGGTCATAATGACCGCTTCTTGATGGAAAATGGAAAATCATAATCCTCGAGCTGTGGACTATGGCTCTCCTTCGAGTCACAATGTTTTGCTCGTGCGACACGATAATTATATTTTAGTTTACATGATGTCTCAATCTTCATTATATTATTTATACGCAATTTTTGTATACTACATGGTGTTTTAAAATTTTATATCCACTCTTTCGGCCCATTCATAACTTTCCATTCTTCTCTTCAGAGGCTCCTTTTTCTCGCCTTTCATACTTTGTTTATAAATTTTGTGCATCCATGTAGTTTGTAAAAATACAGCATGTTTCATAATTAATATAATATGTCTTTATTGACTTTCATGTTTTCTAAAATTGGTTTTTTTAAAGAAGCATATGGGAAAGGTTTTGGCTACTGAACTTACATGATTATGCGCTATATACCCTAGTTATTAATATTATATTCGACCCTCCTGCTGCACGTCATGCATTGGTCTTTTTTCTTAAATTTTACTGCCGGTTTAATTATTATTATTTTCTTTTTTTTTTTTAGGTGAGTGCCCGTTATTCGAGGAATTATCAATGTTCAGTTCGCTAGACGTCCCACTGTACCTCTCCTAAACAAAGCAGGGTAAAGATACGGTTTGATGGCATACTTATGTATTGGCCGCCGTTCTCCCTCTTTACTCAAAATACATAATATTATTTTATATATATATAGTTTTATTTCTCCCGTCTGAAGCTTTTGGGCTTGTGTAGGAGAGCCTCAACTCCTAATGTGCATTATTTCAGCACGCTTTCCATCAATCATCATATTTATTATTATTTATTTTATATTCCGGACAGTTTTTGCGCTAATGTCAGTAATGTGCCGTGCGATTTCAGCTACATATTAGCTTGCTACTTTTTAATTACTTATTTCGGGATTTTAATTTTTATTTCTAACCCATTTCTACAGATTCTAGAATGTATAAGCGATTACTAAGTCGGTTTAGCCGGCTTAGTGAACGTTTAAAAAAAATAAAAATAAAATATCTTATTCATAAATAAAAATTTCGCCTATATCCACCATTTTCCCAGAGGAGGTGTTATGGACCTTCGTGTCTCTTTGTGCTATATTTTACATTTTAAATTTACTAAATTTATTTATTTATTTATTTATGTTTTACTTTTAATTTTAGTTGTCAGGATAGTATTTATATTTTATTTTTTTATAATATTTTATTTTTAACCAAATTTAACACAAATTTTATTTTTTATTTTTTTTTAACCCTGTAATACTGATTTGACCTATTTATTATTTTCAATTTTACCGCTTTTAATATTATTATTTTGTGGAGCTTTCGGAACTATTTCAAGATGTGATTTTAGACATTACTCAGGATATAATTTTTGATTTTACATTAATGACTTAAGTATGCTTTGCTATGTGCTTTTTTTAACCCTTGCCAATTTATTCAAGATTTTTCGCCTTTGCGCCCATGAGTGCGTTTCTCCGTATTGTTTTACTCGTTATGGAGTGGACTTTTTTAGACGTCAATCTGCCTTGACCATATCTTTGATGTGGAACAGCCCTTTCCGCTTTCCTGCCATATCCTCCAGCTCGTAGGCCACAGCTGACTTCTTTTCCGCTACTCTACATTTTAGGAATCTCGGGGCCAATTTGCTCGAGAAAAATTCCGCCTTTTTTGATAGGTAGTGCTGTCTTACCCACACTATGTCACCAACATTATACTCAATTCGTTTTCGCCGTAGATTGTAGCGCTGTGCATTTGTTTGAAAAGATTCGAGGATTTTTTGTTGGACCACGTCATACGTTTCTGCTAGCGTCTCGAGGCCTTTCGAGTGTTCGAACGCGTTGTTTACGTGCAAGGGTTCACCGTCCTTCGGGATATAGCCAAACGGTGCATGGAAACGCCCATCTATGATGACCTCCCGACCAAACATCAGGTACGCTGGACTGAACGTCGTCGTCATATTTGTTGTGTTATTTAAGGCGTGTTGTATAATCGGCAGTTTCTTGTCCCATGTCCTTTGGTTGTCGCCGACTAAAATCGCTAAAGACGTCTCGATAGATTGGTTGTATCTCTCGACTGAGTTGGATTGCGGCGAGTATACGCAGTTGTAAAACAACTTTGGCACTTTGTATTTTTCCATGAAGTCCTTAAAAACTTTCGATTTGAAGTACTGTGCGTTATCCAGGATTACGGTGGCCGGCGTTCCATATGGCAAGAAAATGCCATTTTCCAAATGTTTTGCGATGCTCACCGATGTCGTTTTTCGCAGTGGAAAAAGCCAGCAGTATTTGGTGAAAACGTCCACCGCGGATAGTATATATACGTGGCCACTATTTGACCTTGGGAGTGGCCCCACCACATCAATGGCAATTGTATGCATAGGCTGGTTCACCGCCTTTGGCGTAGACATAAGCCCTTTTGGCGCAGTTGTGGAAATTTTATATGCTTTGCAAACGTCGCAGTTTCCCACCGATTTCCTGACTTCTCTCTGCAATCCTGGCCAAGAAAATCGTGCTTGCAATTTTTTAATGGTTTTTCGTACCCCGAAATGCACTGCAAAGTCTCCGCTGTGCGCTTCATATATGATGTCTTTTCTTTCTTCGTATGGTGGTACGATTTTCCACGGGTTCATATTCCCCTCGCCTTTCCGGGGCGCTATGTATCGAAGGAGGTGGCCGTCGTGTATACGGTACTCTGGTTCCTTTTCTGGATCTGTGCTTACAGTTTTAAACATTTTTCTGTACCACGAGTCTCCCTCTGTCTCTGTTACCGCCGCGACCATGATTGGGATTCTCGAGAGGGCATCGGCGACTACATTATTTACCCCCCTCTCGTGAATTATTTCCATGTCATATTGCGATAACAAAGTGCTCCAGCGCGCAAGCCTTCCTGAAGGTCCCTCGAGCTTGGTTAACCATCGTAAACTGTTGTGGTCCGTGTATAGTTTAAAATGCGTTCCTTCCACATACATCCGGAAGTGTCTTACCGCCCTTAAAACTGCCAAAAGTTCCCTTTCTGTAACCGTATAATGACGCTCTGCAGCCGTTAAGGTCTTAGAATAATATGCGATTGGATGTTCCTTTCCGTCTTCATCAGATACTTGCGTTAATACCGCGCCCGTCGCTACATCACTTGCATCCGTGTGCAATGAAAACTCTTTGTCGAAGTTAGGGCAAACGATGACTGGTGCCTCCGTTAGCGCTGTTTTTAACCTAATAAATGCATCTTCCGCCCTGTCTGACCATGTGAATTCCATTTTAACCCCTTTTTTGCTGCCAGTCAATTTGCATAATGGCTCCGCTATTTTCGCATAATCCTTAATGAATTTCCGGTAATATGAGCAGAGTCCCAGGAAGCTGCGCAGCTGTTTCACGCAATTTGGCCGCGGGAAATTGCTTACACATGAGATTTTCTCAGGATCCGTATGTAGTCCATCTTTATTCACTACATACCCAAGGTATTTCAGCTGGGGTTTGCAAAATTCACACTTTTTTAAGTTAACCGTCAATCCTGCTTCTTTTAACCGTTCTTGCACCCTATAGAGCATCTGTACGTGTTCTTGAAAGTTTCCAGAGGCGACAATTAGATCATCAGCGTACGTAAAAACTTTCCCGTCGAATTCTGGGCCAAATATGTAGTCCATTAAACGATTTAGCTCTGAAGATGCGTTACATACGCCAAATGGTGTCCTTTCAAAAACAAATAGTCCTCTGCCCGGTACCGCAAAAGCTGTCTTCAGTTTTGACGAAGGTTCCAGGGGTATTTGCCAGTATGCCTTACTGAGGTCCACTGAGCTAAGGTACTTCGCGTTGCCCAAACTGTCCAAAATCCTTTGAGAGTTGGCCATAGGATACCGATCCTTCAAAGTAACTTCATTTAGCTTCCTAGAATCTAAGCATACTCTCGGTGTCCCGTCCTTCTTTGTGACCACTACGAGAGGGTGACACCAACTCGATCTGGCCGGCGATACGACACCTAACCTTAGCATCTCATCCAATTCTGTTTCGATAAGGCGTTGCTTCGCTGGCGCTTCATATCTTGGTTTCTGCCGGATCGCTGGTCCATCAGTTACGATTCTGTGCTCGGTCAAATGTGTTCTTCCTAGGCCCTTTTCTTCGAATGATATTTCTTTAAATGCTTTTTTCACTTCCTCCAATTGTCCCGCCTGTGCGTCTGTTAGCTCCTTTGCCGGTACTATGTGGCCTATCTCCTTTGTCCTTTTTTCAATATTAAATACTTCTATTTTCTTCCCGAATTTTAATGTTAGCCCGAAAGCTTTCATAAAACTAATTCCTAAGATGAAGTTGTTTTTTATTGACGGACATACGATGAATTCCACTTCTACCTTTTTTCCTTTGTGGAGTACTGGCACGATTATGGTCCCGAGAGTCGATTGTTCCTTTCCATCAGCTGTTGTGAGTTCTATGTTGCATTCTGCCAATTTATATCCTTTTTTTATGAGGTTCAAGTGTATGTTATTACCCATTATGCAAATACCACATCCCGTATCCACTAATCCTATGTATGCCTCCCCTTCTATGCTGAATGTCGTGAATGGTCTTGTGTCGTTATCTGTCCGTATTAGAGAGCAGGTTAGCTTCTCCACGATCTGCCGACCTGTGGCGTGCTGTCGTGGGTCACTCCGTTTTTTGCATTATTTGCGTTATTTGGTAGTCTCCGACTTTCTCTGCATCGCTGGCAAGTTGCTAGTGTCAGATTCGGCGTGCCGCACCCAAAACACCACTTATTTGTGTATCTTCTGCACGTCTCGTGAGTATGTCCATTTTTTCCACATTTCTTACAGGCCATCATGTATCTCTCGTAATTCGGTGCATGTCTATACTGTTTTGCAGGTCCTTCGTATGCCGGTCCCTGGATTGCCCGTGGTACGTTTGAATTTTGATTAATCGGCTGATTTGATATGTGATGACTCGGACTATTTGGATTATAATAGTTCGTATTGCTGGGAGTGTGATAGTTTGGATTGTTCGGATAATTCGCCTTGTAGACGTGATGATAGTTCTGTATGTTTGCTGGATGAAACTCGGCATTGTTAAAAGCATGATTGTTTGGAGTATGATAGTTTGCGTTGTGAAAAGTATGATAGTTCGGATTGGTCGAAGTATGATACTTCACATCCCCTCGATGTGGCATTTCGCCTATCTCTTGCTTTCCTATGTCCGCTTCAACTGTCGCTAAATTTTTTCTATTTGAGTCGCTTTTGTTTTCGTATTGTTCCATATGTTTTGCCATTTGTAATAGTTGACGTAATGATGTTATGACGTTAGTCGCAATTAAGGTATTGTATCGTGTCGACGCGTTTAACTTTATTATTTCTAATAAAGTGTCTTCCGACATCTTATCCTTTAGTTTTTCGTTCCACGTACGGATTGTGGTGACATAATCATCCATCGTCTCGTGTGACGATTGTTTATGCGTCCTAATGGTGATATCTAGTTTCGTCCTATGGTTGAGATCTTCATACTTGTATATTAAGGCTTCCTTTAGGTCTTTCCAAGTCTTAATGTTTGCCCGTATTGTCCTATACCATTTAAGGGCTGGACCCCCCAATAGGTCGGTGAATCCTCCCACGATTTCGTCGTTCGAAACTCCCCTCGACAACCTTCTATCTTCGATATCCTCGATAAATTCTAGAACTGACGTGTCCCCTCCAAATCTTATCCCCCATTTGTACAAAGACGGCTTTATTTTTTGTTTCGGTGAACGTGATTTAGTTTTCTTGGCGCTATCTGGCTGCATGTAACTTGTCTCTGAGTCTGCATCCGAGTTTTCTTCCGGTTTTCCTAAATGATATTGAGTTTCGGCTTCTTTTAATTCCTCTGCTAAGTTTTTCGGTGTGAGATCCTCCCTTGAGCTGTGAGCAGCCATGTTTCCTTCTATCATCCGTCTTCGGCTAACTGATCGTCTTCGTCTCCTCTCTTCTCTGTCCATTTATTCCGAAGAAAAGCGACACACCTTTATGGCCCTAATACAAATATCTTACCTTGGCACAGTTAAATTAAGCAATGAGTATGTGAAAGTCAAAAAATATATATTTTTTTTTTTAAAAATCGAAATGTAGACACCTGTGAAAAATTACATAAGTCCAAACGTCTAAGTCCCAAATATACACAATATTAAAAATAAATGTACAAGAAACAAATTTACTACAACACCTTCATCCTTATTTTCAGTATTCCAATTTTCTAAGTATTTCCTAAACCCTCAATTCTTAAATAAATTAAAACTTGAAAAAATTAAATGTTGTAAGGCCCCTTAAGTCTTAATTTTCCCAACTAATTTTAAAATGTTTATGTCCCCCTTATCTAACAAGATTAATTTCCGAAAAGACTTTATTCTAATATTTTATTTTTATAGCAACTTATTATTTGTTGTTAAGTAATATTCTTATACACTGTTCCTTTATTATTTGCCCCTTTACTCTTACTAATATTATTTATTGATTTATTTTACATCAAAGTGCGGCATATCTACTTTTTATTTATCATTCTATGTCCTACGCGTGCATACATGACGGTGTTATTGGCCGGAGCGCCGTATTTTATTTTCCGCGGTTGCCGGTATGTACCTACTCGTTGTACGCTCGCATTCCTGCAATTTGATTATTTCGTTGTCGCTAACCCAAACGGTAATATTCGATGAATCGTTTGACGGTAGAACTTCGCTGTGTGCGCCTAATACCGCGCCGTGCCCTGTCCGTCTTCGATTTCGTTATCTCGGAACCGGTTTATTTTTATTCGGGCGCTCGGCCACTTTCTCCACTGCGAGTTTTATTTTAATCGCACTTATATTGACATTTTATTTGTTGCACAGAACACGATTATTGTTAGGCATATGAAAATATTGTTACATTAATTTATTTTGTATAATAGGGTTATAACATTTTATTTTCAACTGTGTACTTTTGCCGTATTATATATAAAAAAAATCCCTATTTTGGCAATAGCACTATAAAATTTTTTTAATACATATGATTATTTTATAATTATTTTGTTCCATCCAGCGAGGTACCTATACTGTTTTGGAAATAATGTTTAGACGTATTGCATATAAGAAATACTGGTTTCCGTATGGAACCGCCGGAATGTATTTTACTGGGTATGATTTTATATTTTACTGGGTAGATTTTATATTTGAGGTACACTTTGTTTTACAGAATTCTGATATTATGAAAAATAATACTGGACAGAAAATTTTTTTTACTTTTTAGAAAGAGCTAGGTTTTATAGAAAAATAGGAAAAATTAGGAAAAATATATCTTTTTTTTTTTTTTAAAATTTTTGCCCCATGTTGGGAAGCCAATTTATGTGCTACCGCACAAAATTGCGACCAACGCGAATATACTTGATACCGTATTTAGAGATTATAAAATATTTCTGAAAAAATATATTTAAAAAAAATTTTAGCCCCGAGTTGCGGCGCCATTTTATGCAGTGGTCCGGGCTCCTCACCTTGATGAGGTGATGCGACCCTAGTGGAGTCCGGCGACAAGTTCTCGGGACGCGCGTTCTTCTTCCTGCGTCTCGAGGGGGCCTGGGTAATATTGCTATCTTAGGCAATGTCATAGAGTCCCGTCCTAAGGACGAGCGGGCGCCATACCCAGGTCCTCTCGAGAGGTTTCCCTACCTCTCGCACGTCCCCAGTCCTTTTCCCCTGTGCAGACACTGAGGAAACCCTCCAGTGCCGCTGCCTAAGTCCTAGGCCACCAGCTCAGCTATCCGGTTCGCTCAGCGGAAGGGGTGGGTGGTGAATAGCTGGTATTAAAATACGCGCTGGTGGCCGACTTGGCGTGTTCTGTACCTGTGAGGAGTCGCACTTCTTCCCGTTCAAATGAGAAAGACTGTATTTCGAAACTAAAGATTTATTTCCCTCTATGCGGGTTCAAGGTTAATTTTATAATGTTTCCCACAAACGCCTTCCAGACTCCTTCTCTTAAACTTTATAATATCACTTTACAGCATTAACACTCTCGTTTATCTCGCGGATGGCGATGATAATGACCGATACAAAAATTAAATTATACTATGTTGATTTTTAAGGTTTCTACAGTGACTACTATTTTTAGTTTATTAACATTGACATTTTAATTAGCACAATTTATTTACTTAGATACACTAGTTAATCGACACGCTTGATAATTGACACGACCACTGATGTACTTTGAACCTTTTTCGCCGCGCGACACGCGGCAGATAATTTGCTATTAACCTTTAATTATTTTAGCCTTTTGGTTTATTTTTAATTTTGAAATGTTTTTTTAATTAATTATTTTTACTATGATTAATCGAAATTAGTTTCACTATCCGGTTTATTACCGGGTCCTTAGCTTCAGGGTATTTCGAACCTTACGCCCCTGCTACGTTTTACACCCCTCTATTATATCGAATTCGGGACACTCGAGGAAAACTAAAGAGTTGCCTAGACCTTACATAAAATCGGAGTGCTTGTACCTTGATTGAATCCGCGGCGTACACGTGCTGCATCAGCCTGCTGGTCGAAACTCTAGCTGCTTTGCTGCTATGTCGGGCAGATACTTTCGTCCTCAGAACTATATAAGTGTGGTACATCCGTCAAGGGCGAACACGTGGTTGACTTCAATCGCCGTCGCGCGTAGATAGTCCTTGCGGCGGCGAATTCTCAATTGATGTTACAGTTGATAGTGGAGGCGATAATCCAAGCCAATAAGAAATAAGAAAAACCCTCTAGAAAACAAGAAAAGGATGGTCTAAGCCAGAGTCCTATGAATTACTTTAGTAATAGAAATTTACTCACGCCAAAGGAAGGGAGCCACTTCTCGTAGGAGATATGCGGGACAAGTGAGTACGAGATTCTCTCCGGTCTGCGCTAGCGACCGCCGTCACCGAATAGGGACGTTTAAAGTACGGCGAATTATGTCGACGACATTTCGCCGGCAATGTTGGGGCCTATCGTTCTACGTACGATTTTATAGAATCTAAATATGTCGAACCCCAAACATTACAAGCATATACTCGTACTTCCAGATTGGTCCCACTGTTATCAAAGTCTTGTTCTGATGATGAGATCTATGAGGAATTGAGGGAACTCCTCAAACATCAACAATATGAAATTGAACATTTACATGCTTGTTCAGCTCCGATGACATCGCATTTTTTGTGGTAAGCATGACCTGATTCTTCACTCAGGATTGGTTCCCGACGAGGGGACTCCTCAACGATCAACAGCACAGACACGAAATTTGTGTGCGCATTCAGTTATGATAGCCCGTTATAAGTTGCACCATGACACGGTTGCTGCACCCAAGGTTGGCTCCCTACGAGGGAACTCCTTAACAGTCAACAGCACAGACACGAAATTTTGTGTACGCATTCAATTACGACAGCCCGTTCTAAGTTTCACCAAGACAGAACTGCGGCACTCAGGGTTGGCTTCCAACGAGTGAACTCCTCAATGATCAACAGCACAGACACGAAATTTTGTATACCTACGCATTAAATTATTGTAGCCCGTTCGAAGTTTCACCATGAAATGGCTGCTGCACAAAAATTTTGAAGTTGTTTTTTTTTTTTGTAAAAAAAATGTACCTATCATTAATAGCCAAAGTAAGTTGTTTTATTGCTTTTATTTCAATAATTGATATCATATGTGTACAGATAGAGTGATGAGTGTTTTTCCTTGTTGTAAGGTAAATGTAAAATAAATTAGCATTTAAAAAACAGTATTTATACGCAGAATATTAATGTATTATTGGGTATGGGCATATCAGCAAATTGCTATTCGTCAATTAACCAATAATAATAAAAATAATAATATTTTTTAAAATTCAACAGGAGTTTAATGCTAAAAAAAAGGATTTTAAAAAAGACCTATTCAATTAAGGCACTAAAGATCCTTTATTTTCGAGTATATTATTCTGACTACGCCGATACTCAACCGAAAAGCGCCGAAGAATGATCGACGCAGTATATCTGCATAAGCTAATTAACAATCGTGTTGATGCTAGTCAAATCTTGGAGCAGATATTTTTTTTCGTGCCCCCTCGACCAGCTCGCTCTCAGCGTTCCTTTCAACTGCCAATTGTCAATTCTAACTATGCACAAAATGCTTTTCTTTATAGAGCTTGCCATCATTATAACTCGGTGTTTATGGATGTTGATATATTTGCCACAACCCCAGATACATTTAAAAATCGAATTTTGAATATATTACAATTTAATTAAGTAATCTGTTTATTATGAAAACAGTTATTCTCCTCTTATCTTTGTATTTACATAACTTATTCCTTTTTTCTATTTTTCGTTCTCATAAAATGTGTCATTACATAATTATATATTTTATTTTCTTTTTACTATCTATTTAATAATAAATTAATTTATTACCATATTAATATACATGTTTATGAATCTATTTACTGTTTTTTTCTGCTCTATTTACTTTATATTTACTTTGGACTGTTTAGTAACTTAGCAATTACTTTTCAGAATATTTTCTGTTTCTTTAAAAAACCCTAATAATTTCACTTTTTACTTTAAAAAATGCTTGTATATTTTAAACTTTTCTTTTATATAGAATAACGCACTATATAACCGTTTAATTGGTGAAAACATATAAATGGTCTATGTTGGTATATTTTGATTAAGTAAATATGTTTTTTGTACTGTCTGTTTCCTGAATAAATAAAAATTAAAATAACAACTAAATACCATTTATTATTATTATTACAGGGACCATTTTAGTACCTTTTAGTTATTATTATTAATTTTTTTCATAATATTATTTATGATTATTATATTACAGATTGATTATAAATTGAATACTATTTACGACCAATTGATCATCTATAGAAAAAAAAATCGTACGATGCAGCCTGGCGTGAAGTAGGAAACTGGAAATCTGTGAAACCGAATGCTATAATTTTGCTATAATAATATTATTATTATTGTTTACCCCTTTATCGTTTCCTATGTATCAGTGTACTTTGTTAACCTTGAAATATTTTCATATATAGAGTAAGTTTCATATATATATAGTAAGTAAGTTTCTACAATCTGTAAAGATTTTAGAAAATAAAATGAATTGAATTGAAATAAAAATTATGTCGGTTGGCTGTAAGAAATTGTCTAGTCAATAAATACGTTATTGTGAGCAAGTATGTGAAGAATAGAGAGTTCGACTAGTAGTAGTATCGACTAACGCACCATAAAAAATAATGAGTAATAGAATACATAAATATAATATTATATTTATTTGCGATTAGTTTTAGGTCGTAACTATGACATATTACATAATTATAACAAATTTATCTAAAACCTAATAAATATGTTATTCTGCATGACTATACAAGGAAACGTAATCTGTTGAATACCCTTAAGAAAGTGATATACTCACTTCAATTCCGTTAATGATTTCAGACATAAGTCGTACTCTTTCATCTGTTCTTTGAGCAACTGCAAGCCTGAATCTCGCCGCTAATTTGCCCATGAGAACTGAAATATACAAAATAGAGATATAGAAAACAGATATATATGGAGAACAGATAGGTACAATAGTAAACAAAATTGTTTAAATTCGATCAATATGAGATCACTATCATGATGATATTATTTTGAAAGCTGTAGGATAAGCTTCGAAATATATTATATTGTAAATATTTCATATCAATATTTTATTATCTTTTAATTTCAAATGATCTTATAGGCTGCCATTCGATAAGGTTGCCGTTATGTGCCAAATAAAAATAGACATGGCATAGTTGTTAAATTATAGCAAACGCATCCTGACGTACACAAAGCTGATGATGATTACCAGCAAGCGCATTCTAAAGTACACAGGTAAGCTGCTGCTGCCTTCTGCAAACCCATTCTGAAGTATACAGAAAAGCTGCCGCTGATTACAATCAAGTAAAACACAGAAAAGCTGCATCTGCTTACCAAAAACTTATCCAGAAATTTAAAGGATAGCTGCTGCTGGTTACCAGCTATAGCACCCCGAAGTATACACAGCAGCTCAATCTCGATATAGTATGCAAGCCATTACACGCCAACGGAAGACCTGTTTGTTCAGCGGTAATTCAGTTTGATTTTATCGCGGACCGTTCCGTCGTTTGGCCTTCTCTTCACGTGGGACTAGCCAACGGGTCGTTACAACAGTGGCTAACAACAGGTCAACATCCACCCACGTTGATTAGAAAACTGTGTAGCATTCCCAGACTCCCCGAGTTATATTTCCGGAGTGCAGAGTCGACTGTCTAACGCCGCACGGTGCGCATACCGTCCAGTAGCGACCGAAGAGCATCCCCACAGGGGAGACTGATCCAGCATTCATGCAATGAAAGGTAGGGGAAACGGAGTCCTTACCTGAGTAAACCCTCTTTGGAGGCTACTGGATAGAGGCTGAATATCGAGGTGAGCCGATCACAAAGACCGAGGTTGATCTTAGTGGCCTAACTGCACGAGGGCCATTACTGGTGGGGACAGTTCGAAAGGCAATTTACGAACACTTTCTAGAACATACAAAAGTGGAGCAGAACTTTAAAATAGCTTAAACTTAGAACAACTGTGGATATATAGTAAGTATAATAATTACATCAGTTGTTTGACGTGTCCCAAGTTAATCGCATTTTCACACCAATATTTATTAAACCCATAGAATGTGTAACGTCCCTTCCGGGATGCAAAAGGTAGTATTTACATCACAAGTTTAGGGATTAAGTCAGTCCCAGTCTTATAGAACTATATGAATGCTGTATCCAAAACCGACTAAGAGAACATCATCATCATCAACAACATTATGACTGGTTAAATTTTTAGGTTCCAAAAACTTAAAATATGACCTACGTAAAAATTATGGACAATTCCCACCTGGATCCCTAATATTGACAAAATACATAATTAAAATTGTTGCACTTACTCTGTAATGGCAAAGTCTGTCCGATAACAGCGAAAATCCCGATGAATGCCAGCCATCCTATACCTTGGTACATGAAGTAACAGATTATGATGGTTTGGATAGGTACGATCCACAGAAAATGCAAAAACATGAAGAGTGTATCGAATCTATTGACGTCATTGGCCAAGAGGTTGACGGCCCTCGCAGCAACTGCGCCATTGAGGCTCGCTGTATCCATTCGCAGTAACTATAAGAAGAAGAATAAGCTCCATCCTATCATTTCGAAAATCTTTAGCGTGCGTACTAATTCGAAAAACTTATTCTAATATTTAAAAATAAATATTTTTACAAACTCTAATGTGTATTACTTTAAATAAAAATAATTACAAAGATGTGTATGTAAATGGCCAAAAAATATACTGAAATCTATTTCTAAAAATTTTAAGACAATTTTTTAAAAGATTTAGTACAGTAATTATTGATAAAGTACAATTCGAATATCCTTCGTTGCATGCACTTCAAAATGGTGTATTGCTGCTGCACTGTAGTGGAACAGTTCGAGTACAATGGAGACAAGTAAATATATTTTAAAAATATAAAACTCGACTTCCGTTTCAGAAAAAGAATTATTGCATTTAAATTATTTTTAAAACAGTCTTTTAGGCAATATTAGTGGTTCATATATTTATTCATATAGGTACATATATATTTCCGGAATTTACTCAGCCAGACCTTTCATTTGACACTAAACACGATATATTCATGTTAATTTATTGATATTTGGACATTTATATGTTTAGACAACTACTTACTCGATATTTGGACAGTTAAGATACTCTATGACGTCTTGATTATAAGTAGACGTAAACTCAAGATGACATAACGATTCTAACAATACCACACACTTCTAAATCGGTTCCAGCGTTTAGAAGTAGTGATGGAATAAAAAACGGAAAACATACATAGATGAACCCTGAACACATTACACTCCTTTTTTGTTGGGCTGTCGTGTAAAAAGTAATCAGACGGTCCCGCCCCAATAGAACAGGTAGTCGCCCAGCCTAGTTTGATAGTAATTATGATTTATAGTTTCTAGTGCTGTTTGGATTACTACATTTGTGCAAATATCCCATATATATATATATATATATATATATATATATATATATATATATATATATATATATATATATATATATATATATATATATATATATATATATATATATATATATATATATATATATATATATATATATATATATTATATATATATATATATATATATATATATATATATATATATATATATATATATATATATATATATATATATATATATATATATATATATATATATATATATATATATATATATATATATATATATATATATATATATATTTATATATATATATATATATATATATATATATATATATATATATATATATATATATATATATATATATATATATATATATATATATATATATATATATATATATATATATATATATATATATATATATATATATATATATATATATATATATATATATATATATATATTATAATATATATATATATATATATATATATATATATATATATATATATATATATATATATATATATATATATATATATATATATATAAAACAAAGTCGGGTTTGTTGGAACACTTATAACTCAAGAACGACTAGACCGATTTTCATGGTTTTTGATTTGTTGTATTTATGTCCGTCCCGAATAGCAGAATAACTAATAAAAA